>JADLZK010000602.1:0-201312 GCA_015847255.1 Hyparrhenia diplandra | reverse complement strand
CATATGAGACATGGGCATGGAGCCTATGTGACCGAGATGGTGAAAGATCAAGACAAGGCTTGGCTTGATGGACCGGTTGCAAGTGTGAAGGGCAAGTCTAGGCTTTGAAGTCATGGACCGCGAGGCGGTGAAGCTTGGGCAAGACTTGGCGCCGACGGACCCATCGAACGGTGGGAAAGAAGAGATAAGATCAATGTCAATCAATAGGGGTCATGTGATGATATGAAATGGATCATATCATTCTTGATCGTGTTGTTACATTTGTTGCATCGACACTTGGAGAGGAGGCGAATGGAAATGCGCAAGGCAAAGGTATAACCTATAGGGCATTTTATTTATACGGTCATAGGTGAAGTAGAGAAGGGTTATGACCGAATTTAGGTTCGATAACCGTACTATGAAGGGGAAAAACTTCAATTGCTTTACTCACCTAGTGCCACTAAGTTGAATTTCATATTGCATATGCATTGGGGCTTAGTGACGTGTTGAGATGGTTGAGAAATTCATGAGAATATCTTGGAACAACAATTATCTCAAGTGCTAAAGTTGCTTTGAATATTTGGATGAGAGAGCACATATTTTGGAAAAGAAAAAGGAAAATCGAGAATGCATGCAATATATATATTTATGCATGTATATGTATATACGTGTACACATGCACGCACAAAGGTTTTGCCTAGCTAACTTGCTTGTGCGTGCTCGATCAAGTGTTGTCAGCGGCTGATGTTATTTGAATATCAAAACAAAAAGGGACATGACGCCGAGAGCTGTTGGGCTCCTGCTGCCGATGCTTGCTAGCTGGGTCAGGCCGGCTGCACTGTTCGCTGTTCTGGGACAAAACGCCAAGTGCTGCTGGGCCTCCGTCGACTTGGGCCTCGATGGCCTGGTGCTGCTGCTCAAGCCCGAGTCGAACAAGTCTGTTTCCTTCTACCGAAGCAGAGCACGCATCGTTCAGTTTCATCGAAGAAAATATTTCGGCCGCCGTTCGTCTGTTCCAGAGGAGGAGCGCCGCTGCTGTCGCCGTTGGAGAGCGAGTGGCAGCCGACCGTTGGGGGGCTGGCGCCTTCGGTCTGGGCCAGGAGATAAAGCCAGGGTGCTGCTCCTCCATCTCAGGAACCCAACAGAGCCAAGCACAGTGAGCTCTTCTATTCCTCATTTCTTCACAAGAACAAGAGCTAGGGTTTCTCCTCTCCCTCTTTCTCCAATGATTTGAGCTGAAATTTCTTAGAGATTGAGAGCCCTTTGTGAAGGCGTGTATGAGAGGTTGAAGATCCACCCATTTTCCCATTTGATTTCACTCAAGATTAGAGCTAATTTGAGAGGGGATTGGGAAACCTAGTGTGTATGCATTTGTGATTCAATTTGGTGGCACTAGGTGGTGATTGCAATTGTGGATTTCTTATTGCTCTTGGTGATTGCCATCACCTGGGCGGTTAGGGAGCTTGTGACTCCGTTGAAGCACCTTAAGGGGAGATTGTGCGGTGCTCGGAGGAGGATTTGTGAGAGGTTCGTGCTCACCTCGCGGGGATCGCGAGCAACTCTAGTGGAGCGTGTCATTGAGTTACCTCACTTGTAAGTGTGGGTTCGATCGCGGTGCCTTGAGAGGCTCACTTGAGTGGTGCCTCTTGGGCGTGCCTTGAGGGGCAAGTGATCGGAGAATCACACCGAAGAACCATCTAGGTGAAACACCGGCGAATCACCCAAGGTGTTGGTCGACCTGAGGAGTAGGGGAAGTTGGCAAGCTTCCCGATACCTCGATAAAAAATCACCGGTGTCAACTTGTCTATTCTTCTCGGTGGTTTGCATTCTCCAAATCACAAGCTTTGTATTTACATTCATATATACCTTGTGCTTGTGGGAGTAGCTCTTGCAATTACTAGCTTGTGTAGCTTGTTAGTTGCTTTGCTTAGTTTGTGTAGCTAAGTAATTTGAGCCTTTGGGTTAGGCGTAAGGCCGCCTTGTCCTTAGTGCAACTAGTGAGCTTAGGATTGGTTTTGTGCTTTTGCTCATTAGAATTGTGTATGAACTCACCATTGTTTGAAGTACTAGTGCATAGGTTTGTGTGACCTTGCAATAGAAACGGTTAGGAGCTCAAGCTAGGCTTATCACCTCATTTGCTTTGTGTAGGATCTTTTTGTGAGGTGATTTAGAGTCATAGCTAGAGGGGTGAAGTCTTGGCTAAACGAATAATCTCAATGCCGCATGATATTTGTTTAGCCGACACAATTAATTTTAGAAAGGGACTATTCACCCCATCTAGTCCCCATCTCGACCCTACAAGGAGGAGGCGGCAAGCGTGTGAACAATGGGGCGTTCGGGGCGGGAGCAGGGAGTTCTGGAGGGAGAGAGAGAAACAGGGGCGAGAGGGAGGCCTGGAGGTGATAAGGTGTCGATGGGGGTAACTTGGGTTGTTAAACGGGCCTTCTTCTCCTCTTTCTCCCCAACATTGACCACTTATCTCTTTTTTTCCTTTAATTAAATATAAATGCATATATTAGCTCTTTAATTAAGTATAAAAGCATATATTAGCCACCTTAGAAAAAACATACAAGGAATGCCTAGGCTCGAAAAATCCCGACTAGGCTCTAGGCTTTTGCATGGTCACCGCCAGAATCCGCGGCGCCTAGCGTGAACTTTGATATGAGCGCTTTTGACCCGAAGTCAATAAGGTAAATCGTAGCCAATTTTTTTTTTTTAATAATGCGGACCTATTTAAAATTAAACGGGGAGTCAAACTCAGGTTCGATGGTTGCTACAAAGTTGCTCTAACCAATAGGCTAGAGGCCATTTTCACAACCTTAAATATGAGCTTTCAGTGATAGAGTTAAGACTCGAACCAGAGTACCAAGTTCTGCCACAAGAGATCTAACTAAGGTACACTAGTTAGTAGCCATTTGGCTCTTTTCAATTTCTTCTTCATTCCCAAATAGGTGTAGTGGCAAATATTTATACCAATCAAGCATCTGATCCAATCAGATCTCTTATTTTTCTCAAAGTCCTAAATAAATCACAGTCCCATGATAGTCAGGTATTATTCTCTCTCTCCCTATCTCTCTCCTGTCACTGCCAACCATTACCAATGCAACCTTCTAGGAAAATTCCATAGCCGTCTCAAAAGCAAGCGTCCGAATGATCCAGGGGAATGAAAAATGCTTTGGCACAACACCATGTTCCGTTCGCGAAAGCTCAATTATTCGTTCGGCCTGTACGTGGCTGCAGATACCACATGTACGTGTCATTGTGCACACGTGGAATATATAATATATAACCGTGCTGTAATTTCATGGATGGATGTGAGCCGCCGCTCCTCATATCCTCATGTGCTGATGACGGGGCGATCGATCTGAGGCCCGGTGATAGTACGTGGTATCCATGGTGATATGCATGGGAACTTGTCTCTGTCTCTCACGCTATATATCAGATATGCTATATGGCCTTCAGGCTTTGGATCGATAGCCCGCCACAGTAGTATAGGTTGATGGTTTTCTTTTAATCATAGGAATCTAGAAACAACCATAGAAAATTAGTGCCCTACTCTACCTAATGGGTGCTTGCGTGGAGATTCCTTGCGTTGTTTATTACTATTTTAATTGGTGGTAAATAAAGGGTACTACATTATGTATTGGTAGTAATAATATACAGTGATATATAAGGACAGCAATTAAAAATTAAAATATCAATTAATGAAAAAAAAAAGATAGTTTGGGTAGTTATTATATTCATAGCGCTAGAGCAACTCTAAAAGTTCCCCAAAAAGGTATACCCAAAACTCTATATTGGGAACTCCCTTATCCTAAAAACTAGTTTACTCCACCTCCCTTGGATAGGGAGCGAAGCGTGGGGAGAAATGGGGGCCGCATGAGGCTTTTGGCGGATATGAGCAAAGTGCTCTCCCGCGGCAACTCGTCGTGATGGCCCACTACTCTATGGGCTTGTTTAGATTCCGTCCACACTCTACCACGCCACACCGGTGGCCACTATCATTCATTGGCCAACATTTGGTTTTTTGTTGTGTGTTTGGGCCATCATTCGCTCTCACCTCGCCGCTTGTCAAGAATTGCGGCGTCGATTAGATCCCACCGCCTAGCGCGTAGGCGATTGTGACAGGCGACGCCAAGTGTGGCCTTGAACCAAACATCCCCCATGTATAAAATTTGTAGTATATATGAGTTGATTTACTTATAAAGAGAAAGCAAAGCCAATAATATATTCTTAGTACTATATAAATAGTTAATTTTGATTAAAAATGAATAAAAAGAGAAAAAGATATCTAGAGCTTGGGCATGAAGTGGAACAACGGATCACCTCATTGGTGATCGCAATTCCCAAGCCAAGAAGCAAAAACAAAGATCAAGATGTTGTCGGAGGCGTGGAGCCTCGACGGTCACCGACTTCGCCGCATGCCCATACGCGTGTGCGTTGGCACGTCGTGAACTTCTAAGTCGCGATCAAAGTGTTTGTGTTGCGGCTCCTCACTCGCTTTCTATTCGAGGGTCATGACGAAGGAAACCAGGAAGAAAAACTAGAAATGTTGACATCATTTCTTAGGTCATCTGATCAGGTCTCGATTGTCTTATACTTAATGCCTAATAGACTATAAGGCATGAGGGTTTGTATACGTGGGCTTGGGCCTCTCCCGGCCTCGGCCTTGCTATCGCACACCTTGCCACCCCCATAGGGCCGCCACTAGATATGAGGGCGCGGGTCTCGATTTTCAAAAACTAGCAAATCTTGGAAGAAGTTTTATGAAGGCGCATTGACCTATATATGGTTTCGTGTTAACCATGCAAATTTCAGCTTGGGGCTATTTTTAGTATTCATTTGGAGATACTCTTAGTTTGCTCTAGAGTCACAACTCACAAATAGCGTGAAGGTGCGTAGGGATATACAATCATCAACATGGAAGAAATAGCACGCGTGAAAAAGGCAATCAAGATGGCGGCGCCAATCAATGACGCACGCATTTGTTAATTCACAGCGTTCGGCTTGGACGAATCGTTAAGTTTTTATCTACGGTATTTTCTCTCACAACAAACTTTTTATGTGTGAGATGGCAAAATATGTGAAAAACAGTTAGGATTTCAAATTAAAGTAGAGATTAGCACATAGAAGAAATGGGCCACTACTACGCATTGAACTTGCATGGTGTTTAGTTTTTATTTTTTAGTGGCGGGCATTTAGAAAACCGTCACGGAAAATAGTTAACCCGAGCCCCCCTGTGGGAAGACCGCCACGGTTAATCGATTAACCATGGCGGGCATTGTAAAATAACCGCCACGGTTGTCGATATTAACCGTGACGGTTTGTGCAATGCGCCACGGTTATCCCCTATTAACCGTGGCGGTTTTATTACAATGCGTCACGGAGAAAGGCCGGGCTATAAATACGACCACAACCTTCTTCTTCCCCACGGGATTTCGACATTTTCTAGGGTTTTGAGCTTCAAAAACTCTAGAAAACACCATTGGGGGGGGGTTTTGCCCTTGGTTTGATTGAAGTTTGGGACCGCTAGGGGTATTTCTCCTCTTTCTCCCCTTTCTCTCCCTCTCTCCCTTTCTCTCCCTCTCTCCCTCTCTCTCTCCCTCTCTCTCCCTATGCATGTTCCTCCCTCTCTTTGAGATCTAATTGAATGTGGTTTGTGCTCTCTCTCTTCCCCCTCTCTCTCTCCCCCCTCCCTCCCCTTATCTCTCCCCCCCTCTCTCTCCCCTCTCTCCCCCCCTCTCTCTCTTCCTTTCTTTTTGAGATCTGGTTTTGATCTCTCCCTCTCAGCCGCTCCTCTCCCTCTCTCCTCTCCTTCTCTCTCTCTCCCCCCTCCCTCTCCCTCCCCCCCTCTCTCTCTCTCTCTCCCTCTTTCTTCCTCCTCTCTCTCCCTCATTTGAGTGTATGTGCTCTCTTTCCCTCTCTCCCTCTCTCTCTCTCTCTCTCTCGTATTCCCCTTTTGCACTTTAGTTAACTCTCTCTAATCATCGATACTTGATCTCTAATCATCGATCGCTCTCTTTGTTTTGGTTTAATTAATTTGAGCAGGCCGTCATGGCGCCCGAATAGGGATTGGATGTACAGGCCGAGGATGAGTTTGGATTTCGTTGATGATGTGCGAAAAGAAGTTTATGCCCGCGTCCTTGAAGCTTGTCGTCGGTCGGGGTTAAGAAGTAATGGTGTGCCGCATGCTATCGCAGCAAGCATGTTCTTACAAGGATGACGGCGTCGTGAGCACTTCTTCTTTGTATGGTTTCATCGAGGTGGAGCCGAGGTACACCGTGTGGATTTTCATGGTGAAAAGAACCGAGTGTCGCTTGCGGCTCATCTGAGGACCCCATCGATCTGTACGAATAAAACAACGGTGGTGGACGGGGACGAGAACAAGTTGATAATCGTGATTACATCACCGTGGAGATGAACGCTTGAAGACATGCCGCGGACAATGCGGGTGGAGATGATGGTGAACGATCGGTGGTTGATGACATGTCGCGAGGATGCCGATCTTTTCAAGGATATTGCTAACCTCAAAGATGAAGATGACGTGTTGTTTGGCAATCCAAGATGGCTCGAGAATTTTAGACAGATGAAGCAGGCGGCAATTGACCCTCTCTACAAAGACGACGGCAAATGTCCGGGGCATTGCGGTGCTACGTTTTTAACCTAACGATGTTGATGTGCGAGAGGCTCACCACGGGTGGTCGGACACGAGCTTCAATGACATGCTACGTCCTCGGTGACACTGTTTTTTGCGAGGGGAATAAGGTGCCGCCAATACCTATCGGGCGAAGAAGCTGATTAGTCCCCTGGCGATGAAGCTTAGGAAGTTTCATGCGTGCCCCAACCATTGCATTCTATACCGGGGTAACTATATGGACTTGCGAACCGTCGCGTTGCGGCGATAGTCGTTACAAGAGGAATCTTTGGGTGTCGTGCCCACCGATGAGAAGGGACCGTCGAGAGGGCCCAAGAAGCGAAAGGCGGCCGGCAAGAAGAAGCGTATGCCACCTCCCCGAGGACGAGGAAGAAGAGGGTTACACCTGGAGGAAGATCCCCCGCCCTATCGGTGTGGTACCTACCGTGCTTTCGATCGCCTGCGTGCAATTTTGGGAACCCAGAGGATGCCAAGGCGATGTCCCGGCATGCATCAGGTGAACGCATACGAAGGGCGATGGCAAGCTGCGACACCCTCGGATGCCAAAACGTGGAAACGCATCAATGACATGTTCCCGAGTTTAGGGACGAGCCCGAACGTAAGGTTCGCATTGAGTGCTTTGACGGGGATGAATCCGTTCGGAGACCTCCGGTAGTTCGCACGGCACCTCCGGTCACCCTCACCATATACAACCCGCCTCCCTACGAGTGTCGAAGCGCAAATATCTTCTTTCTCGGCCATGCTCATTTCCGGACCAAAGCAGCCCGACAATGATATAGATGTTCTCATTGAGCCAGTAATGGAGGAATTGGCGGAAGCGCGGAAAGGGGTCAAGATTATGGATGCGTCCGAGAAGAAGAAGTTCACTCTAAAGGCCATGATAATGGCCACCATCATTACCCCCGCTCTCTTTTCATTGTCGGGGCAAATTAAGGGGAAGACACTTGCACAGTTTGCATTGAGAATACCCTCCACTTACCTTAGCGGATCCCAAAAAGACGGTGTACATGAAGCATCGTAAATTCCTCCTCAAAAAGAACACAGTGTACCGGAAACTTCGATGGATGAGTACTTTGACTACGTCAGTCGAGGTTGAAACGGAGGAGCCTGAAGGGTAAAAAGTACCGGGCCAAAGGTGTTTGAAATGGTGAAGAACATAAACCACGAGTTTGGAAAGAAGAAGAAAGTCGGTGAGCCAAAGGCAAAGAAGAAGCGGAAGCGGAACAAAAAGGCAAAGTGGAAGAAGAAGAAGAAGAAGAAGCGTAAGGTAAGGTAACCCAATCCGGCACCGCCCAAAGTCCCATTCAAGAAGCGATTGATTTTCTTCAAGCACCTGCCATACCGAAGATGCTCCATACACCTCATGCCATCGATAACATGCATCTACGTAAGAATGTCTTCGAGCTTGGTCGGGATTTTCCTAGACATCAAGACTAAGACGAAGGACGGTGTCAAGTCACGCCGATCTTGCCGACATGGGCATCGGGCCCAACTTCACTTGACACCCTCGGGGAATAGCGAGAAAAGTCGACCTTCCGGCCCAGCGAGCTACAATGCGACACGAGATGAAAAGAGGGATTTTTGCAAATGGCTCGGGGATGTCAAAGTGCCGACCGGTTTACTGTTCCAACATGAAGAGCATTGTATCGATGAAAGACCTCACACCTTTGTCAAACTTCAAGGCCCATGACCGCCATGTCATGCCGACGGTGTTCCTTCCAATTGTGATTAGGTGCATCGGCCCGTAGTTCGTGAAGATGGTCGTTACACGCGCTGTGCTACTTTTTAATCGCATCACGAGAAGGTCATCGCCGAAAATGACCTCCCGCACCGAAAGAGTTCATCGCGGAGACTATATGCCCGCTCGAGATGTGCTTACCACCGTCTTTCTTCGATATTATGCCACACCTCATGATACACATGGTCGATCGGATAGAAGAACTGGGGCCCCTCTACGCATACAAGATGTGGACGAACGAGTGGTTCATGTCCTCTCTTAACATCCATCCTAACCGTGCATACCCCAGAGGCTCTATGATCGAGGCATACACAACACGGGAGGTCGTTAACTGGCCGCACTAGATACATCCGGGATGGAAATGCAATCGGCCTACCCGACCACCCGCACGGGGCGGACCGTTAGGGATGGGCTGCGAAGGAAGGAAAAACGGACCGATATAGACCAAGAAACAATTGAAGAAGCTCATGACAGCCTCGAACCGTTAGTATCAATGGAAACGTGGGTTGAGAAGCATCTGGAGGAAATCGCGGCTGCGGCTGGCGGGCGCATGGAGGGTGGGGTGCGAGACAACACCGGATGAATTTCATTAACGTGGATCCGCGAAAGGGGATACCCCTAAACGCGGAGACTAAAGAATCGATGCTTGCATACGGCCCATCTAGCCAAATCATCATATGGCAAGGTTACGACATCAACGGATACGAGATTCCACACGAAAGAAAAGGACAACAAGAGCGTCCGCGAGCGGCGTTCGGTATGAGGGCATTGACATGGCCACCAAGAAACTCAAGACATACTATGGGCAAATCCAAGAGATTTGGGAACTTGATTATGGCGAGAGAGCTACGATACCAATTTTCCTGCAAGTGCCCGGTGGGTCAAGCCAACGGCGGTTGATGTGGACGGTTGGGTTAACCAATTCGTCGAAAGAAAGCACGGGAGATGATGAGTGGGTACTTTCAAAGTCGCGTGGCCCCGTAGCCTACTACCCGTGCCCAAATCGCAGGCGAAAAGCAACTACATGCGGTCGTGGGAGGGAAGCAAAGGATCGTGGGGAGCCGATGGAGTGCGAGTCCCGAAGAGTACAACAACTACGTAGAGTTTACGGCTCTTTACCCATCATCCAACCAAGATCAAGGAAGTCGAGACACGCGTGTGGGGGAATGTCATCAAGACCAAGACAAAGCCCCGTGCCGCATCTTACGGTCGAGAAGAAACAAAGGCGCCCCGCAAAAAAATAAGTCGATCCTTTTGTAATAGAACCAAATATGTAATGGAACCAAATATGTATGTCATGACATTTATGTAATGGAACTAAAAATGTATTGGAGATCGCGCACTTGCTCGAAACGCGTTCTCGACTTGTCAATTAAAGACTGTATTTTTAAATCATGCAAGAACTATCCAAAATTCAAGTTTCACATTTTTCATGGGTACACATACTCATAGGGAGGCCACACAAAAAATTCAGAATTTTTAATCAACATTTGAATTGATATGAATTTTTCTAATTAATGTTTTGAATCTATTTTGCGTGGCGGTCATTTTACAATGCCCGCCACGAAAAAATAGATTAACCGTGGCGAGGCATTGTAAAATGACCGCCACCCAAAATCAACGCCTATATATACGTGGGCACTGCCCGTGCAGCTAAGTCCTTCGATGCGCTCTCATTCGGCCCCTCGAGCCGCGAAATTTTTCGTGTTCCGCCAAGGCTGGCCTCAGCGCCTCCTCGTCCTTCGTCATGCCACGGGCGCCCCGCCCCACCACCTCCGCCCTCCCCTACGCCTCTCGTGGCGCTCCTCCTCCTCCCATGGCGCTCCTCCCGGCCGCCTCCCCGCCTCCTCCTCGCCGGGGCTAGGGAAACCCTAGCCACGGGTGTTCGGCCGTCGCCGTCGTGCTCCCGGCCGCCTCCCCGCGCGCTCCTCCTCCCCGCCGCCTCCTCCTCGCCGGGGCTAGGAAACCCTAGCCACCCGGGTGCTCCGCCGCCGTCGTTACTCCCTGCCGCCTCCCCTGTGAGCACTTCCTCCCTCCGCCTCTCCCGAGCTCCTCCTCCTCGCCGCCTCCCCGAGCTACTCCGGAGATCCGGTCCCGCCGTTGAGATTTTTGCGACTGTGATGCTCTTTGTGATGTTTTTTTTTTGCCGGGATGCTACCGTGATGCCAAATCGAGATGCTACCGTGATTTTTGTTGCCGCAAGTCATACATTTTTTTTTTTTGCTTCCTATGATGCTACCGTGATGCCAAATCGAGATAGAAACCCTGCATATGCCACCGTGTGATGTTGACTCCGACCAAATTGAGATGAACTTGGTCTTTGTCTTTGCCGTTTAGTTTAAAATTTTGTTGAAAAATGGACCCATCTTGGTACTATCTTGTTGTTTAATTCAAATTTAGCAAAGATCATCGACATGAATTTGGGAGCCTTTTGTCGAAATCTATGTTGTATACCGCCGCTCATATACATGTTGTTGTTTGTTATGATTTGGGAGCCTTTTGTCGAATTTGGGAGCATTTGACATTAATTTAGGAGCATTTGACATTAACATGAATTTGGGAGCGTATTGTCGAATTTGACATGAATATAGTGGCTTTCGCCCCTTCAATACACTTGTCTCCCATGTCCTAGCTAGCGGGTGGTCCTAGCTAACACACAATTATGAGCATTTGACATTAACTTGAAATCCTCATTGTCGAAATTTGGGAGTCACTGGTCCTAGCTATTTTGATTTGTGGTGGCTCTCTGTCTACCTCTTGTCTACCTCTACTCTCTATACTTATATGATGATCGAACTATTTGTATAAATAGTCCCGAGGCGATGGCATATGCGATGATGTGAATCTTTTTCAAAGCCGAGGCAGCGATGATGAAATGTCCCCACACTTGTGAGCGGCTAAGCGAGGGCGGCTTGTATAACATATACAAGCAACCAGTTTAGACGCGATGTGATAAGGATAGTTGGGTACTTCGAGCCAAATGCACATTTTTACACATTTTTTTTTATTTTACACTTTTTTTGTTTGTATTGTTACACATTTTTTGTTTATTTTTTTGTATGTACTATGTAAAAAGGAAAATATGTACCTATTTTATCTATTTTTTTGTAAATTTTTGGTTTTTTTTTTTTTGTAACTACTCTATGTAAAATGGAAAACTATATATGTAATCATGAGAGGAATACAATAAATATAATTTGAGATGACTCGTGATGGCTCTACTACATACTACCCTTGTACTTTACTCTTTCACTATAAATTACTATAATAAAATGCTACGTGTGTTCCGTAGAATCCAATGGCATCCGAACCAACCGATAAAGATCGTGCAATAGGTGGCGGAGCGGGAGGATGTGGCCTCCATGTCCGATTCTTCCTCGACCGATGGATACGTGAGCGAAGAGTTGAGCCCAAGGCCATAGAAGAAACGTCTTAGGGAGGAAGAAATTGATCCGGACTGGCAACCAGAGGAGCCCAACACACAGGGTTCTCGAGTGGACAGACTGGAACCAAAAATGTAAGTATCGACTAACACAAGTGCCTCATGTAAGTACCACGACTAATTTTAGTTGTTGTCGTGACCGATTACCATTGGTGCCTCTGCGTCTAGAGTTTGGTGAAGAGAGAGCTCGGTCGGAGGGGCGGAATCTGGTCCCACCCCCAAAGACTTTAGCGACCACCACCTCCAAGAAGTCCAAGAAGTCGGGGCTTGAAAAGAGGCCAACACGGGAGGCACCCAGAAAGCCGAGGTGGTGCATAATATATTGAGGATAGGGCCGAATGGAGATCCGTGGAGCCGGAATCTATCGGGGCCACCTATAGCAACCAGATCTCCGTTATAGCCAAGGAAAACGCCCATCACTTACCTAGGCGGAGGAATGTCCCGAAGGTGCTTGAAGAAGAAGGTGTGGAAAGGAGTGAAAGTCCTGTTCCATTATCCAGGGGCGAGGCGGGCTTTGACAAAAAGAAATGCAAGAAGTATGTGCTAACCGTTGCAAGCAAAGCGCTTAAGCACCCCTCAAGGAACAATCTGTACACAAACTATGTGCGAAGGGCAAGTCACCACTTCAAGCCTATAACTTCTTAAAGCAACCCGTCTGCGATGAGTTAGTCCAACCTTATGACTAACGAAGAGTATGAGGCCAAGTCGAAAATGGGTAAAGAACTTCGCAAAGAAGAACGAACTCGGGCACAACCTCGGCATGGTAGGATATTTTGGTCATAAGGGTGGATGGCGGCGGAAAGAAAGGGAGGGCGCCGAGAAAGGGATAGAGAATCCGTTACTAGACCTTCCCGAGAGGACACGTGACTTCTTCTATGCCCGTCGACCCCAAGAAGCGAGGAAAGGCGGCGGCACGTCAAGTACAATGACCCAAAGGTCGACGAGGTGGAGAAGAAGGTGATGCTTGTCAAAGAGGCCAAGGCGCGGGGAGTTCCAACCTAGGAGGGAGCACGACGGTGAAGGCGACCGAGGCAATCGGAAGACCCAAGCACCGTGGGCCGAGTTCGGGGCGGGGGCTCGAGGTATAGCCGGAAGACCGTGGATTCTTGGGCATCCGACGCGACCAACTACCACACGAGGCGAGGGTACAAGGAAAACCTTAGGATGCAAGGCTATGAGGAAGCCATAAAGGACATAGTCGAGAAGAAAATAGAAGAGGTATTAACGACAAGAGGTCTTTCCAACATCCAAGGAAGCCAAGGTGTGAGTACGAGTCTTTGAGCTACGAACAACCCAATCGACGATCTCGTCGAACCAGCGATGGGCAAGCTCTATATACTGTTGGCGAAGGGGGAAGGGAAGAAGAAGGAGGTGGCCCTTTGCCATAGTGTAATACACCACGGAGAGAGATGTTGTACAATAACGAGCGGTCCCACCCTACTATGCCTTCGTTTATCCGGAATCCATAAAACCGGGCCTTGGTGATGAGGAGATCGATATCCCGGTGAACAAGGAGAAACAAGACTCAAGGACCTTCGGGTGGAGAGGGGAGTACCTATGGAACAAGGAAGACATTGTCTGTGAAACCGACGACACCACCTCAGAAGGTAGCGCCCAGAGCCCTCCTCCCTTCTCCCCGGGTGGTGGTGGCGATGGCGATGATGATAACAACGCGGCGATGGTGGCCGAGGTGGCGGAAGTCCTCGTCGAACCCACCTCCGGAAGAACCGGAAGGAGGAGACGGCGGCAAGACACCTATTACGGCGGCGGCGAGAGGACACCTTCTCCTAAGTGTGACAAGGGGGGCTCACCGCCCTCCCACGCCGTTCAAGCGCCCAATGGTCGAGGAGGTTTCGAAAATGTGATAGGTATAGAAACAAAAATACATGGCTAACTTGTACTATGCATTAATTGGTAGCTAACCACATGCATAGGATTGTCAACACCGCCTCCTGAAGCGGTCGGGAAGGGCGATGAGGTCGAATTTTCCCCCAAAGCGCCCCCAGAAGAAGAAGAAGCTATCAAAAAAGAAGATGAGGAAGTTCTTGCCCCGACCAACAAATACTTAGATGATGAGGCTAGGAAGGAGCTAGCGGAGAAGGAAAAAGGACCTCCGATTGGCTAAGCGAGAACCGGGGCCGTGAAGACCGGCGTAAAGACTAGGTACGTATATGCGTGCTAATCTCAACCAAACTTAGCCGACATATTGCGTATGCGTGCGTAGCTAGAAGATGCTAACATACATCTCATACGTATAGGAATTATATACCCCATCGGCGGGGACAATGGGTCGGCCCGGTTGTCCAGGACTACTTTGAGCTTGGCAAGTTTATGGTGCCCAAGGGCGACTAATTGAGGAAGAGGAGTGGGACACTCGCGGGTTCCACCTATTATATCGGCATGCGATTGATCGGGGGTGACAGATTTCCATTTCGGGGTTCCTAAAGAGCTCTTTCACTTGGACTTCGACATTTCACGCCAATAGGCCCGGCCGAAATGTGGCGGTTGCTACGGCGCCCGGGACCTCGACCAATCCGTTGTCACCCTCTATCTTTGTGTGAGTTTGTTTACCGATCATTACGGCGCTCGTACACAACTAATTCTAGCTCTCCGATTCTATAATGACGTGACCACATGTGTGCTTGCGGGATGCAAGCATTGATAACAAGCGATGAATGAGCCGGTTGTGTTTCTATGTCCGGCGTATATAGGCGTGGCGGAATTTTACGGATCTTGGATGGAGAGCCGGAGAGCGAAGAGCTCGGGAAAGTGGGGCAAGGCCGAACAATATAAACACTATAAAAGATTATGCGATGCAAGAGTTAGAGAGATGGCGGACTACATCTGTAAGTGCATGAAGAAGATCAAATCGGAGGCGGTTGTCTCATTGCGGGCCCAACATATCAAGTAAGTCAAAAGCAATACTTTTATTTTTTTGAACACTTAGAATCTATCTCTAATCAAATAAAATGGTGTAGCATGGCCGGTATAGAAACAACGGACACATTGGCCCTTTGGATTACTTGGCTAATCTTCCTCGAGGATGGAGCGGCCCTTAGGCTTGGACTTCGTTGTATGATACGCCAAAAGGCCTCTACAAACATTTTGAACAGGCCTGCGGTAAATGTAAGTCCGCGACACTTGTATACTATTTCATACCACAAACTTCGTAAGTCATGACACCGTGGGATTTCGTGCGGGGCTTATAAGGATTACTTGAAAGACCCCGAGTCATTGGATCGGAGGATGAGCATACGCAAAGAAAAACATAAGGACGAAATGAAGATCGGGGCGAGATTACGGGTATATGCAAAGATTACTCTCGTTTGCTTGTCCATATTGAATGGTCTCATAATATTCTAACCATTTTTCGGTACATATATCGTGCATGCGGTCGCGGTGGCGACCTTTCGGCGACAACCTATGTGGTTTCTATGCATGCGTTCATATCCAGCAGCGGCGTGTACCGTACTACGTGGCGCGGTGACGAAGAAAACCACGCAAGATTTTTGGGCGAAAGGCTTGGACAACCTTCACGTTCAAGAAACCGTTGGCCATCATCAGCCAGGGCGTCGTTGAGGGCGTTAAAGCTACCTACCGGCCATTTCTTCGACCCTAACGGCGACCTTGCTACAAACGAGGACTTATGGGAACTACGGGACCTGAGAAATAAGCTAGACATGAAGGACTATATGTGGGATGGCCCAGAGTTGTAACCTAGCTAAACGTGATTGAGCAATCGATCGTTCGATCGAGTTTTGTAAATTCTGATGTGTGGTGGTAACTTTTAAACTCTATAAGTGCTTTAATTGAATGCCCATGTTAGTTGAATGTTAAATTATGATGCATGTTCAAAATTTATGTCAATATTCTCTTATTTTATTATTTAATATGTAGTTTAAATCATAATTTATAATTTTATAATATTTTTGAATTATTTTTTATTAATCCTGAATTAATTAACCGTGGCGGTTTTTGTTAAAAGCCCGCCACGGTTAATCGATTTTTCATGGCGGGCAAAGGGTTCGCCCGCGGTTATTCGTTCGATTAACCGTGACCCTAGCTCCGTGGCGGATCAATGCCCGCCACGGAAAATCTAAAATTCCCGCCACGGGAAACCCTGAGATTGGACAACCGCCGTGCATGCTCGATCTTTTGGTTGGTGCCTGCCACTGATGTGATGCGACATACTAATATGTCAACACAGTTACGATTTTGAACTACAAACTTACGAGCACCACAAATAAATTTATATATATCTGCTCAAAAAAAAAAAAGAAACTTACATATCCAAACACAATATTACTCCACCACTGGCAGACTAGGCAAAGTGGCAAAGACAGCAGCACTTTGAAACAAAACAAGAACGTGAGACAAATATAAAGCATGGCAACACGCCCCAACAACGACCGGAACCGAGTTCGACGCGGCGGCATCTGAGAAGGTATATATACCAATACCATGTACTAGGACTTGCTTGGATGTCCTGTCCACGGCGTACGGCTGCAGCGGGGGTCGTCGCTTTGGTTCCCGGCCGTCCTCCGCCGAGACCTTCACCGGCCTCCTCCGGAGTTCATCAACTTTCCCCTCCTCGGTTCTCGCCTGTCCAAATGCAGCCGCACAAAAAGCCCTAGTGCCCCCACTAACCATAAAATAATACCTAAAACTCTGCTTTCAGTGGAGTCCTAATCTGGAACACGGGTCTCCTGCCATCATTGCACACGAGATTTAGTTCAAATAATCATGTTTCTTTGGAACGTGGAAACAAACATTTGCAAGATTGCACAAGAATCCTTCCTATATAGAAAAAACGCAGAAAAAAAGACCCCAAACTCCAAAGAGGCCTTTTTGATTGGAGCCACTGATAAACCTTTCTGCAAGTTTCTTTTACAAAGGTCACCTATCCTAGCTTGTAACTTAACACGTGAAATTGACCCAAAAAAAAAAGTGCATATGTGAGGCAAAGCCTGCACCCTGCAGTGTACGGCAACTTAGGAGGTTATTATCAGTTTGGTTTTAGCAGATGATGCCTGCTTCTGCTGTTGCACCCTTTTCTGGTCTTTCTTTCCCATAAACCTTCCCCAGATGACCCCAAAAAAACAGCTCAACTCTGCAACAATTTGACGAGATGTTGGCTACGAGTTCCATTGGTGGGTCTGGTTTTCAAATTAAATTTCGGTTTGCATGTTTTCGCAAAAAGAAAAAAAATCGTTTCACATGTTTTCGCCGGTCACGGATAAAACTACTGAAATTCACAAGTTTCATAATTTCTCGTCCAAACTTTTGGTCAAAGAAGAGTGGATAAATTAACTCTATGGCGCTCAAACTTCGGTCACGGCGGAAATTACAAAATTCAGATCCTAAAATTTTGATCTAAGAAAATTTAAATAAAGTATTTTTGTGATGCTCATTTTTTTAAAAAAATATATAAGAATGACATGATATTTGGTCCTTGCACCTCCTAGGAGGTGGAAGGCTCGATGCTAACTTATGTATTTGGGTTAAAATAAACACACGATTACGTGTGCCAGCACGTAGCATATCCAAAACTGGGTTAAAATAAACACAGAATTGATGCCTACGTGGAGATTCTTCATAACATGATCAAGGGCAACAAATTGGAAAGCAAAATTTATATACTACTAGTAACTGGACGGTTGGATTATTCTAGAATCAATCCATTTGCTGATGAGGTGGTTCTCTTGTACGGAGACATTAGTTTACAGATCCCCTAGCTGTTGTGAATAAAAAGGCTCAAGATCTATGTCCTCCTGATATTATTACACATATAAGCTAACTTGGGACGACTGACACCAAAATAAAAAATGCAGATGGAGTGTGTGAGAAACGGCCTGCACTACACAGATATAAGCTAAGTAGGGAGGTTGGTTTGGTTGCCTGCTTCCAGATGATGCCTTTGCCATGTGCTAACTGCCTGCCCCAAATGCAACCGCATGGAAACTATTAAGAACCTTCCCCAAGTAGCCCCAGAGAGCTAAAGCTGAAAGCTATGTTTTCCGTGGAACTCTTTTGACCCAATTCAACAGCTACTTGGGTAGGAGAAGAACCTGACTCAGTATTCTAAGTCAAGATCACTCCTTAGCAGGGTTTCTGGTGGTCTTGTAACAAATGATTACATTGGACTTAACGACAAACAATTCAAATGTCTGCTTTCACCCATTATTCACTCGTCAAACATGACGATTATTATCAGTTCTTGTGAGCTATTCCCCATGATGCGATCTCGGGCGGGCGGCACCTCGGGAAGGTTCTTCTTCGTTGTTCTAGTCGTTTCTACCCCCAACTCTAGTCGCGCAGCGATTTACCTTCTAAGTACATCCATACCGCTCCGCCGTTTAAGCCGGCGACTATTGTAAGTGTGCTTTCGTGCGGCTGCGAAAAGGTTTTGGCTAAAGTGTGCGATGTGTAAAACTCTGTTTCCTCTTAATGCAATACGTGTCAATGGCATAGTTTCGAGAGAAAAAAAAAAACGATTATTATCGCAATCCTAATCTTACCTCTTAGCCGCAAAGAGATGTGTAGTAGTTTTATCTTAGTTAGTGGTCGGTTTGTACAGATTTGCAACATAATTGTCAGTAGTCAAGCGTTAAGAGAACTTTAGGCATGATGATCAATAATAGGATGATAATTCTGGACAAGTACTTATTGATTGTATATATGTCGACACACATAATTTTTCACGCAAACCGGTTAACAATCTTGATCTCGCATCATTACTTTACTTTTCAACTCCCATATATACCAAATAACTTCATATCATATTATGCATTGACACAACCAACAAGACCATAGCTAATAAGACGGGCTGATAAGTTCAAACATGCTGTTGTTTTTTTCTAGACCTTAAACAAAACACTAAAAATAAATTAAAAAATGCTATGTTCATTTACAAGTAGTTTCCTCAAGTATGTTGCAGTACCACACCAAACACTCAGACCATTGCTCTTCAATCATGCATTGAGATTCCCAACCAATTTCTACCGAAATTAATAAGTACGTTTACGTACTGTACATTCTTACTAAAACATGAAAAGGAAAAGAAAAAAAGTGTAATTACCAGGTGTAGTAGTAGAATATATAATGACATGACATATATGTAGGTATCAAGGAAAAGGATGAAAGGATTACAGTGACATCCATTGAAATTGGGAATGTGATTCCTGCCATGATAACCAAGAGTATGTATGGCTCCGAGTATTTATCATTTATTTTATTTATATATATATATGAAAATGAAAGTGTTTCTTGTTTTCTTACTTTTCTTCTAATTATAAATAAAAAAAAAAGAAAAAAACATGTGAACTAGCAACTCGGCGCGGGCACTGACCATCCGGTCAACACCAGCCGGTCAGCTACACTAGCAAAATGTCAAAGCTACCCTTACCCATTGCACGTTATACTTGGCAAAATCGTGTACTAGGTGATGATGAAATGCAAGTGACCCTATGGTTACCAATTACCATCTCCTTCCTATCAATCACGGTCTAAATATTTCTTTTTCGCGTCACTTAATTTCATGTTACGTACATATTAAAGCGAAATTAATACATATATTCCGTCCATTAGAGACAAAGCAAAGTTTTGTTGCGGCTTGTGGGTGCACATACATCCACAAAAATTAAAAAATTAATAAAAGTCAAAAACTTTACTATGGTTTTGGTTCAAATTTTCACATCTATAGTATTAGACAAATGCACCATTCTCTAATATTTTCTCAAACTTAAGCCAATTGACTGAGAAAAGATGTGTAGAATATTCATATGTACTCCCTCCATTTCAAATTAGAAGTCCTTTTGACTTTTTTAGACGCTCATTTTGCTATGCATCTAGATACAATAATATGTCTAGATATATAACTAAATTGATGAAAAAAAAAAAAATAAAATAAAAAACAACTTATAATTTGGAACAGATGAGGTATTAAGGCCCTATTTGGTTCTAAATAGGTCACCTACTTCTATATAAGTTAAAACGTGAAATAAGTGACTTATTTTTTTTCAAACACCACCAACTTATAATTCACCCATGCATATAAGTAAATAGGGCCGGTTCACCCCCCTTAAAAACTTACTTATAAGCCATTGTTTTCCACATAGGGCCCATACCTTACCGATTTTATTAGTCATCTACAATTAAGCATGCATGACATAAGTTATTGGTTTATAAGCACTTAACTTAAGTCACCCGACTTATAGAAACCAAACATGATCTAATTCGTTTCAAATCAAATCAAATAATTCATTTTAAATCAAATCAAACCACAAAGGGGGGAAAAAGAAAAAGAAACATAGATATGGGTTTGATAGCAGGGGCATTTTAGTCATCTTCTCCATCGCACTAGCGGGGCCTGATCGATCAGGTGCCACCCCACCTTCGACCCTCACCTGAGGCAGGCGGTATTCCGACCGGCATCACCTATCCACACCTTTCTCTCTCTTCTTTCTCTCTCTCTCTCTGCTCCACCTCTCTCTCCTGAGCCCGGCCGTACCGTACCTACCTGCCCCCAGTCCCCGCCGCCCCGCCCCGACGCGCAGTGCGGCTTATCCACCACCTCCTCCGCCGCTGCACCGGACGGATCCATCGGGATCGGGGTCGCGCCGCCGCCGTCGCCCTCCGCACTCGCGGGGTCTTGCTCCTACCATGCAGCAGCGCTGCGCCCTTGCCCGACCGCGCCGGCCCGCCGAACCGCGCGTCCCGCTCCCCGACGACCACCCCTTCGTCGCCGTCTTCTCCTTCCTCTTCATCCCCACCTAAACCACCCTCCTCCTCCTCCTCTCACCACCGCCGCGCGCGCAATTCTGCTAGAATTTCTCCATCCTCTCTCGCCGTCCTCGTCGGCCGGATCGCCGCGTCATCGTCGTCCTCGGCCGCCGCCGCAGCCGGCGGGAGGATGATGAGCCGGGAGGCGCAGAAGCTGGATTCCGCCGCGGGCGGTGGTGGCGCGGTCGGGATCGGGGTCCTGTCGCTGGACCTGCTGGGCCAGGTGCTGGACCGCCTGCGCGAGCCGCGGGACCGCAAGGCGTGCCGCCTCGTCAGCCGCGCCTTCGAGCGCGCCGAGGCCGCGCACCGCCGCGCGCTGCGGGTGCTCCGCCGCGAGCCGCTCCCGCGCCTGCTCCGCGCGTTCCCGGCGCTCGAGCCTCGACGTCTCCGCCTGCGCCTCGCTCGACGACGCCTCCCTCGCCGCGGCCCTCACCGGCGCCGGCGTAGGCGCGGGCCTCCGCAGCGTGTGCCTCGCGAGGGCCAACGGGGTCGGGTGGCGCGGGCTCGAGGCGCTCGTCGCCGCCTGCCCCAAGCTCGAGGCCGTCGACCTGTCGCACTGTGTCAGCGCCGGGGACCGCGAGCTCGCCGCCGTGGCGGCCGCCGCAGGGCTCAGGGAGCTCAGGCTCGACAAATGCCTTGCCGTCACTGACATGGGACTCGCCAAGGTGGCTGTTGGGTGCCCCAGGCTGGAAAAGCTCAGCCTCAAGTGGTGCCGCGAGATCTCTGACATCGGAATTGATCTGCTGGCCAAGAAGTGCCCTGAGCTCCGCAGCCTCAACATATCCTACCTCAAGGTTACTACTCTTCCTATATGAGCTAGCTAGTATTAAACTGTTCATATGCACCAACGCACCTATAATAGCCTAGATATGATACCCAAGTACCCAACAAGAGCTGCACAAACCAAATTGAGATGCAACATGGCAGCAAAAAGTAGTTTGGTACTATGAGATGCTAAATCTCAACTTTAACCTGGAAATTTCTCACAAATCTTGTGAGGTTGGACTTAAGTTGGAAGCTAATGCATATATACCCTTGGTGCTATTCAAAACATTATCAGTCATATTGTTGGTGGCTGTTTTTAATAAGTGCACATAGTGTAGGAAATGGTTGCATCTCCACTTCTCTTTTCCTGTCTGTAGGTAGTGACAGCTTAGAGTGTACAGTACTTTTATGTAACACCTGGCCTGTTTGGACTTTCTCTGCAAGGTTTTAAAATCAGTAATAACTAATAAGTATTTGGTTGGTCATGCTACCTAGAGTAGTAGTGATTAGAAGGTGTAATTGTGGAAGAATCCGGGAATATGCTGTCTAGTAGTGATTAGAAGGTGATTAAAAGCTGGTTGTACAGTAACAGGTAGAGACATCCATTATTTGTACATAAACAAGGCTGAGAAAAGGGCCTAACAGACCCATTGAAAGCAATCTCTATCATGCAAATGGTGTTGCGATACTGGATAATCCCAGATTGGAAGTTTAAATTTGAGTTGTACTTAGCTTACATACAAAACCTCATGATCCATACATTTTGCCGTCCACTGAGGTGTTAGGCGTGTGACTATAAGGGGCCTGGGTGCTGAATGAATTTTTGGCCCAGGTCTTGCATTATTTATTTTTCTCATTGATAGTAATGGCATCACTGCATTTACTCCCTTACTAGTGTTTGTATTATATGCCTTTTCTTCTTGTGTTGCAGGTGGGTAATGGAGCCCTTAAATCAATTTCCTCACTCGAGAAGCTAGAGGAATTGGCAATGGTTTGTTGTTCATGTATAGATGATGAAGGCCTGGAATTGCTGGGCAAGGGGAGCGATTCGCTGCAGGTAATCACTTGCTGGGATGTTAAACTTTCATCAACTTTTGATGGCTGATGCACGACATTGTGTCAATTTAATTATTTAAAATTCGAACAGTTTTCGTTTTAACCTCATTACTGTGACTTTGCTTACTGTCATCTGAAATCTGGAAATTGTCAACTTAATGTTATTTTTTAAATGGTGAATTTTATTTTAATCATTTTTAATTTCAGAGTGTTGATTTGTCAAGATGTGATCATGTGACTTCTGAGGGGTTAGCTTCGCTGATAGATGGTCGCAATTTTCTCCAGAAGTTATACGCTGCAGATTGTTTGCATGTGAGTTGGTCTTCCTGACAACCCCTCACTGCCATTAGCTCTTATTTTCTGTACAATTCAATATGCCATAATTTTTGTGTTTGAAACAAAATGGTTAGTTAACTACTCCCTCCATCCCAAATTATAAGTCGTTTGACTTTTTTGCTCCAAATTTGACCATTCGTCTTATTCAAAAAAATTTGCGTAAATATTGTCAAATTCAAGTCATTCTTTAAGAACTTATATTAATAAAGAAAGCCACGGCAAAAAAAGTGATATTTTGCACAAATTTCTTGAATAAGACGAGTGGTAAAACTTGTTGTCAAAAAAGTCAAACGACTTATAATTTGGGATGGAGGGAGTAACATATTCAGAGGGACTCGTCCTCATGAAGAGTTGAAGAGTAGTCAAAAAAGTGGCAAATATTTGACTGACTGTAGTTTGTTGATGTTTTATATTCATAGGAGATAAGACAACGTTTTCTATCCAAGTTGGCAACACTGAAGGAAACTTTGACAATGTTGAAACTTCGATGGTCTTGAGGTCTCGGACTCTCTTCTTCAAGCCATTGGTGAAAGCTGTAACAAATTGGTTGAGATTGGACTTAGCAAATGCAGTGGTGTTACAGATGAAGGAATCTCTTCTCTTGTAGCTCAGTGTAGTGACCTAAGAACAATTGATCTCACATGCTGCAATCTCATTACCAACAATACACTTGATTCAATAGCTGACAACTGTAAGATGCTTGAATGCTTGCGGTTGGAGTCATGCTCTTTGATAAATGAGAAGGGACTAAAGCGAGTTGCAACTTGTTGCCCCAATCTTGAGGAGATAGACCTCACCGACTGTGGAGTGGATGATGCAGGTTTGTGATCACTTCATTTGTGCATATCTTTATTTTTAATCAAAGAAAAATCTGTTATTTAAAAATTTAGCATGATCACTTTACATTGCTTGTTTTGCAGCATTGGAGCACTTGGCTAAATGCTCTGAATTGAGAACATTGAAATTAGGTTTATGCTCAAGTATTTCTGACAAAGGCATTGCATTTATTAGTTCAAATTGTGGAAAGCTTGTGGAGCTTGATCTCTACCGGTAATTCAGATCTTCTTATTTATTCTTTTATCATGATCTTTATAGTCATATGCATGAAAATAACATGCCTGCAATGTTTTTTTTTTTTTTTTTTTTTTTTTTTTGCTTTGCTTCAGGTGCAACTCTATTACTGATGATGGGTTGGCAGCTTTGGTAAATGGATGCAAGAGGATTAAGTTACTGAACTTGTGTTACTGCAACAAAATCACTGATACTGGTTTGGGTCACTTAGGCTCCCTGGAGGAGCTCACAAACCTTGAATTGAGGTGCTTGGTCCGCATAACAGGCATTGGGATCTCCTCAGTTGCAATTGGATGCAAGAGCCTGATAGAGCTGGACTTGAAACGATGCTATTCAGTTGATGACGCTGGCCTATGGGCCCTTGCTCGTTATGCTTTGAACCTTAGACAGGTAACCTTACGATAGAGTTTAGCTTCTATCCTTGAAAATTCATAAGCTGCTGGAACCATATAAACATGTACCTGTTTTGCAGCTTACGATATCATACTGCCAAGTCACGGGGTTGGGCCTGTGCCACCTTCTGAGCTCCCTGCGGTGCCTCCAGGACATTAAGATGGTGCACCTCTCATGGGTCTCCATAGAAGGGTTTGAGATGGCGCTGCGAGCAGCCTGTGGGAGGCTGAAGAAGCTGAAGATGCTCTGCGGCTTGAAGACTGTGCTGTCCCCTGAGCTCCTCCAGATGCTGCAGGCGTGTGGCTGCCGAATAAGATGGGTCAACAAACCTCTTGTCTACAAGGACTAAACTCATGTTCGTCATCGTTTGTGCATTGTCAACATCTGTCTGCATGGATTGTCAGGATCTCCCAGGTTTGCCCCGGCTTACGTTGCGAGCCATGTGAGATATTCCGCAATAATCGTTGTGGGCGTAAGCTCCTGTCCCCAAGTTGTGGTCATGGTGTCAGCCACCTCTTGCGGTGTTTGTCGTCTCTGCTCCGGTGTATGTACACTGAAGCATCAGTAATATTCATGTGTATAGCCTGCATTGGGTTGATCCACTTTCTGTGATTAGTTAGTGTATTTGTTACTTCATTCCGCATGGTTTGAGCCTTTGAGATGAAAGAATCACAAGGGATATGATCGATGCTTTGCACTCACTGGTTCTTTCTTGCTTTTGACTGGCATTATCTTATCTGATGACACTAAATGTATATCATGTAACTTACATGGAGTTCAAATAACCGATGCATAGCACAGCCCATCGGTGTGGGTGTGGCACCTCTGCTCCATGAACGAACGGAGGGCAATGGTTGGTTCCTGGCTACCACCATTTCCTACCTTTTTTGGTGGATCCTTCATGTTTTGAGACAAGCTTGCCTTTCATTGATTTATGGGGGCGAAGCCTCATACGTCGCTGGGTCACACACACGCACAGGAGTTGCATGCCACACCTTTATTCTAACTGTGCTCGTGACGCTTTCCTCGGTGATAGAGATAGAGAGAGAGAATGATGAGAAGAAATGGAGATAGAGATAGTGATATAGAAAGAGAATGACAGAGAGATTTACTCAGGGACAGTAAAAGAGAAGATTGATAGAGAGAGAGATAGACATACATAAGAAAAGATAGAGATATAGAGGAAATAGAGATTACAGTAGCAAAATAAATTAAACTGATGTCTTCTTATGTGCTATCTCGGTATGCCATTTAAGAACACGGTCAGACCATTCAGGGTCGAACATGAATATGGGTGATAGGTGCAGAGCTGTGGTACTTACATTGCTTCGCTTTGTATTGCTTGCGCAATGTAAGTGTCTCATCAGTTATCATCAGCTACTCATCTTTTTTTGAAGAATCAGGAGGAGCCTAGGGCTTCCTACTACCAATGCATTAAAAACAAACCAGAGTACAAGTACTGAATACAAAGAGCCAAAAACAAAGCAGATCAGGGGACAAAGAAAGAAAGAAAGAAAGAAACACCAGCAGATTACAAATTCAAAGCGATCCATGCTTCTAAAAGGGGAGAGAGCCTAAACTTAATTCTATGCAGCAGTAGCATGGCTTCAGATGCAAAGTATGTTCTGCAATCTTGAACTTCAGGAATTTATCTTCTGCAACCATTCCTTACCATCCATATTCCCCAACAGAATAAAATGAAGACATCCATAGCAAATTGGATGCTTAGTTGATTCTTCCATGCTTGAAAATTTCTGGGATGGACAGCTGGTCATCAAACTGAAAATTTAAAATTTCCCAGCACTGCTTGGAGAAGGGACGTTGAAAGAACATGTGAAACTCTGTTTCTTTAATTTGTTGCTGACAAAGAACACACTGATAATCCTCTAACTGCATTCCCCTTCTCCTAATCACATTCCTGGTACTCAGCTTGTCTCTTAGAATTTGCCAGAAGAATCATGTTTTCCTTGACATGAGGTCTTCCGGATCCATTTAAAAATCGGCCCAACTTGAGTGTGTCCAGAAAGATGTTTATTAGCTTTTGAAGCAGAGAAATCTGAAGAGTTCCAGCTGTAGGTCCACTTGTCATGCAAAACATCTGGAGAGATTGTCAAGAACTCATTTTGGAGTTGCTGAAATTGCAAGTGGGCTTACAGTAGAAAGCGGCAGGTTGAAGAGGTCTAACAGATTCTCAGCAACAAGAGCTTTGTTTAAGCTTATTAGCTTATTTTTTGCAAAGGAGTGCAGCTCTGGGTGGAGAAGCTTTCTGACCTGCCCATTCCAGAGATCTTCCCAGAGAAAGCAAGTTTGTCCATTTTAGAGACCACTACACTTGCCATGCCTTTGTATTTTTCTAAGAGTCTCAGAGTATCTTTCCATCCGAAAGATCCTTTTGGACTGTCGGAATCTGGTAGTTTCTCATTTCTGTAATGCTTATCCCAGATCAAGGTCAAACTTATTGAAAAATTTATGCAAGTGCTTGAGAATCAGAGCTTCATGTTGCGTACAAAAAACATGTTTCTGTTCATCAAGCCAACATGTTGGAACTGCAAGGGTACGAGCTGGTTTTAGCCTCACCGGAAATGGACATTGTGTACGTACAAAAACAAGTTGCGAGGAAAGGAAACACAACATTATTATGGTACATTTCAGCGGTGTCAGGCCTTGCTACTCTCATAATCGCAAGAGATCGACTGCTCATCAAGCCAACGATGCATAATGTCTGCAATCCTCATCCATCCGGAGGCACACCCATTTCGGCACTACTGAAACTCTCTCCGCTGCTTGGCAAGGTGCAGGAGCTGCATCTTGTGCCCAAGAAGCTGCTTGTTGCAGACTCAACTTGTTCACCATGTTTCTGTTTATTCCTCGTCAGCATCCAGAGAACCCACGTACTGCATCTGAGTATCTGACATCCCACAGATCGGTGATGGTGACTGCCCGTTCCGGCTCTCTGAGCACACATCCGTCAGCAAGTCAGCCGGTGATCTCCCGGATTTGGCACAGGTTGGCTACATGGGTTCTGAAAACCGTAAAACTGGCACTTTGTTATGTTCTAGGATGGCCATGCATCAATTTGAAAGGGATTCCTTCAAGTGAATGATATATATGCTACCTGATTGTCAACCTTACACCACTATAGATAACCAACGCCTCTCGCTCGTTACCTTGATTGGTGCTTGGATTAGGCATTTTTCAGGTTCAGTCGGCCGGCCATGCGCAAATAGTGGCTACTGGCTCGCTTTGAGTGACCATACGACGTTCCCAAACGATATAAGGAAGAAGTAAGGAACGTTAGCAAAAGAAAGGTCCAAATTTGGAAGACGACTTAGAATCAACCCTGAACTTCACACCGGGGTATATACAGAGTGAAATACTGCAATACCTAGAACCATATTAACGAGTAGTATTTTGGAACAATTTCTCTCAAAACAATGGATATATAGCTAGGTATTACGGAATGGCCGGAGCAAGCAGGGCTGTTGGGCTGAGGGACTTTTAGTCCCCCGAAACTAAAAAAAAAAAAAAAAAAAAAAGTTTCTAAACCAAACAAGGGGGGGACTTTTTCTAAATTAGTCCCAAAAAAACTTTCTTAGAGGGATTTTTTTAAAAGTCCCTGAGACTAAAAAGTCCTAGGACTTTTCTAACCAAACACCCCCTAACTTGTGAACCTTTAAAACAAATATAGTCATCATCAGTAGAAAAAAAAAAAGAAGAAGAAGTACTAATAGTTTCTAATGAATGGCTCCAAAAAGAAAACAGTGAAAAAAGAAAAGGTTAAAGCATGCCAAACAGGACCGAGCTGCTGTCCCTCAGTTGCCTTGCCATGAGGATTCCATTTTGGCATTTTCGATCGGAACGGTGTCGATCGTGATGCATCAGACGAAGTCACACATGTATTTGGTATATGTATTATACATCCGGAATCCGTAGGTGCTCATCACGTGTCACGACCCAGACGGTACCGTTTTGTCTTGGCCTTTTGCCTACGCCGGCGGTCAGAAAATTTGCAAAAAGATTCAGTTTTTGTATCACTATAAAAAGGTCCAATTTTGACTCTTGATCACAATTTACATCCTTAATCAAAACTACGGAAAATTTGCTAGAAAATTCGCTAGAAGACTCAGTTGATGACGCATTTAAGAGCACACACAAGCAGGTTTGCCTTTAATAAGTTTTCCCAGCTGCGACAGAGTTCGTTGTGGATCCGAGAGTTGTGGGTCTCGCGAGGGCTGCTGCGATCCATGGACGACGAGTGGCCATGCGACCCGACCGGCCCGGCCCTTCTCTCACCCACCCTAAAACCTCGAGGACCTCCCTCCTCTGTCCTCTCTCTCTCATTCCCTCCTCTGTGTCTCTCTCTAGAAGTCTAGAACGAGCGCGCGCAAGAACGAACACGCACGCGCAGTCACACGTAACAAGAACCGAAGGAGAAGCCGGACCGGCGCACCAACAACCCAGGTCCCAACCACATAATTAGAAGGGGGGAGAAGGATCGTCATCCAAGCCGCGTGACCTTTAATTCGCCGCGCCGCGCCGCGCCGCGCCGCACGCCCTTGTCATGGAAGGTGGTAGCTGGACAGTCGGAGGAGGCCACGTTCTTGGCGACGCCGCCCAAGAACCGCGGGAGTCGCAGCAGGGCGAGAAGCAGGAAGCCGCCGCCGCCGCCGCCGAGAGGAACAAGGGCGGCGTCGTCGTCGGCGGCGGCATGAAGTTCCGCGTGCACGCGCGGGCGCCGCACGGCGTTGGGGCGCTGCTGCTCATCGGCGGAGCGGCCGTCGTCGGGGCCGCCGTCCTCGCGTGGCGCCGCCGCTCGCGCCACGGCGACAAAAACGACAAGGGTGGCGCCGCCGTGGACCAGCCTGATCAGCAGTGCCGGGTGCCAGCGTACGTCTCCCACATCTGTTCGGATTTCAGAGCCGCGCGCTTTGAAATTCGTTTACGTTTGTCGATTAAAAGATTGATTGAATGTATAAGATGATCTGTACTGATGATGGGCGTTGGAGCTGAAAAGGATGTTTTGTTTGGGGTGGGATTCTTTGCAGGAAACAAGAGGCTTTGGATGACGGAATTGTCGAGGATGGGAAGGTGAGGGATCACCTACCGCATTTTTTTTTCTTCTTCGATCAATAGTCATCTACCGCATTCATCGATGGGAACTGGAGTTCTTGGATCCTTGCCTTTTCAGCTGAAACTGGTTGATGCAACATCGGTTCAAATTTGTAGGTTCAGGGTGCCTCATTGGTGCAGAAGCTTGATCAGTCTGATGAGAAGTTGAGCGCAGGCATCTCGGATATTGGATCCGGTAGTTTGGTTAGTGCTTCTGCTCTGTATACATAATTTTTGAAAATTTTGTTCATTAATTAACTAGGGTATTACTGTGTACATGTGTGTGTTGTCGCTGTAGTGAGCTTATCTCTCTGTTAAATCTTCTGAATAATGGTGTTAGGATGGCAACGTGTCAGAGGAAAGCCATCAGATTCACAAGGAGGAAGAAATCTCTGAAGATCGATTGGTCATCTCTGAAGATCGATTGGTGTGTTTCATTCTCTGTGCAAACCTTTGGATTAACTTTCCATTGCTTCAATGTACATCAGTATTGTATTTGCATGCACTGTGATTATCTAAATGGCTTCATTTGGGGAAAAAAACTTGGTTGCAGGAGAGCAAGCTTGAGGAGAAAATTGATGAGAATTCAGGCAGCAATCCTGTTGAGGTCCACACGCACGATCTGGTTAGTGTTTGTTTGCTATGCAAGATTGCGAAAACTGAAACCTTTATATGATATTTTGCATGGACTGTCATTATTTAAATGGCTCCATTTGGGAAAAAAAAATGGTTTCAGGAGAGCAAGCATGAGGAGAAACTTGATGCGAATTCAGGCAGCCATCCTGTCGAGGTCCACAACCATGACCTGGTTAGTGTTTGTTTGCTATGCAACACTGGGCAAACTTTTTTTTCAAGAACGTGCGTAGCACGTGTTTCATTAAGAGGAACGATGGGAAAACCGAAACCTTTATGCTACTTTGCATTGCCTGTTATTATTTAAATGGCTTCATTTGTTAAAAAAAATGGCTTTTAGGAGAGCAAGCATGAAGTGAAAATTGATGAGATTTCAGGCCGTAATCCTGTCGAGGTTCACATGGACGATCTGGTTAGTGTTTGTTTGCTATGCTACATTGGGAAAACCGAAACCTCTTATGCTATCTATGCAGTGATCGGCATAGCCTCATAGGTGCCTTTTGTTCATTATTTCTTCTGAATTTGAGTTTCAGGGCAAAGAACATGTCGAAAAAGTTGAGCAGAAGTCAAGCTTCAACCATGTCGAGATCACTGCCCATGATTTGGTTAGTTCTTGTTTGCTAAGCATAACCGTGAACATTGAAACCCTATTGCTATATATGCAATGATTGTTGTAGGCGCCTTATGTAATTTATTTTCATTGTTCTAAATTTTAGTATCAGGACAATGAACATGTTGAGAAAATCGATCACGTTGAAGGAATTGATCAGAATTCGAGCAGGAACCCTGTCAAAATCATCATGCAAGAAATGGTCAATGCTTATTTGGTATGTACAATTCTAAAAGTTGAATCCTTTGCGTCGTAATGCTTGCATGGGCATTCTCTGGAAATCTGGAGCCTCATTGTTTCATTCCTACTGATCTTTGCATATCCTTCCAAATTTTTGCTACAGGTCAGTGGAAGTTTGGAGAAGGTTGAAAAAGACTCAAGCAAGGACATCGAGAAAGAGATAGCCCAAAAAGTATTTGTTTCTTCGTTCTTCAGTCAAAATTTTGGAATCTGCAATGTCTTGTCAAAAGTTTGGTCACCTATGCATCCTTATTTTTTTGTGCCTGTTACTTTTGAACTGTGATTTTTTTTAGGAGAATAAAGATATTGAGGTTCCTGATCAGAGCAAATTCTGCATCAAAGGTCCAGGGATCATCCTCAGTAAACATAATGATATTCAAGAGGCTGAATCAATGGAGAACACGCCAACGGCACAGCTGATTATGCATCAAGACCAACTGTTAGATGAAGCAGAAGAAACTGTTACAGAAACAGAAGATACAGTTTCAGAAACAGAAGATACAGTAACAGAAACAGAAGATACTGTTACAGCCACAGAAGATACAGTTACAGAAACAGAAGAAGCAAAGCAAGGTGAAAGAACAACCACAAACAAGAGTGAGCTCGAGCAGGACGAAAAGAAAGATCTGGTAGGACTTGTTGAACTTGCCAGCTCACCAGCATTGCCATCACTGGTTAAGCCAATAGTAAAGAAAGAGCCAGAGCTTCCAAGACCCAACGAGTCAGGGATGAAGATAGAGCAAGATTATACTAACGGTGAGCTAAGGGAGCATACCGACCTGATGAGCAAAGGAGGAGCAATGCAGGGAGAAGGTGACATGGCGACCATGGATTGCAGGAGTTCTGCTCTGGTCGCTATTGCTCTTATATTCGCACTGGCCATGGGAATAACAATCATCGTGCGCTTATACGCCCCTTCCCGAGCAACAAAACTCCAGATGGATCTGCCATAAGTTTGCAAGGGCATGCACAATGAAGTGCTATCAGTGACTGATCATAGTATAATTTGTGAGGTTGCAAAGTTCCATTGGGATTTTCATGGCCTCATACGCACACTCATGAAACGGAGAACTTAAGAGCTGGAGTGTACAAAGTACAAGATAGAAAATTCTACTACGGGTCATGAACAGAATTCAGATGGCCATTGTGCAGCACGATCTGTCTGTACTAGAACATAAGTGGGTGCCAACTACCAAAAGGAAGAACCAAAGGAGGTCCAAGAACAGTAGGATTCTTCAGGTTCAGGAGCGCTTGTTTTTTCTTTTTTAAAAATTACTATTTTGTAGAGGATGTTGTGCTGATAAAATCTATGATAGTGCTGAAACCACGTTGAAGTTAGTGCTTGGTTTTGTTTAATTTACCCTCTCGTCAACCATGTATGTCTATGTCATTCTGCCCATCTATGATAGACCGACCGTGGCGTGCATGTCTAAACATGTACTCCATCAATTCCTCTAAATTATAGTTTATTTGACTTTTTTGACTCCAAATTTAACCACTCGACTTATTCAAATATAGTCTAATTTAAGTCATTCTTATGAAACTTGTATTACTAAAGCATGCCACAACAAAAAAAAAAAGGTGACATTTTACACAAATTTTTAAATAAGATTGAGGTTGAAAAGGTAAAGTACAGTAACAAAAAAGAGACCCGAACAGAGAAGATTTAACAACAATGCATATAATCATCTCACTACGCTACTAAAATGATCATGTTTATACATTATTATCTACTCTGTACAGTGTATTTCAAGATGAAATAAACTGCAGTAAAGTTTTTCCTTTTTAGAAACAAGTAAACAATAAGGAATTCCTAAACAATAACTTGTGCAATATGGTGAGGATTCAGGCCCACTTTTTTTCCCCCTTGAGAAGAATCTAGGCCCACATGATCCAGGCCCACTTTCTTTCCTGAGAGGAATCCAGGCCCACATTTAGCACGCGCTCGTGGAAAGGAAGGAGACGTCTCTCACGGCTGCAAGGCAGATCGATCCGCGTGAATCCCCTCGAGCGCCGCCGCCGCCGGGAGAGGAGCCAGCCATGGCGCGTTCCCCAGCCGCCTCCTCCCTCGTCCTCCACGGACAGCACGGGATCCTCCTCCGACTCGGGCTCCACCTCCTCGGGGAGCGACCGCCGTCGCCGCCGCCACCATCGCCACCGGAGCAGCAGCAGCCGCCGCAAAGACAAGGAGGGCGGGTCCTCGTCCGCGCTCAAGGCGCGCAAGGACCGGAGGTCCCGCCACAAGCGCCGTCGCCGCGAGCGGGACCGGCGGCGGTCCCCGTCCGACGACGACAGCTACAGGTGATCTGATCTGATCTGATCCCCCTCTCTGCCTCTCGGGGCTTCTCAACCTACCTAGGGTTAGGATAAAGGGGTTGTCTCGTCTCGTGATCGATCTGGAAGGTGTGGCTCGTGATCTGAATGTTGGAACGAGAGAAAGTAGCCTGGGATTAGTGTTCGGGGTTGAATTCTGCGTTTCGTTCATGTATTAACTCGTTTTTATAGGCTTATTATATGTTGGGATTGATTGAATGGCGATTTGGAGTTCACGGTTTTTATTTGGTTGGGATTGTACCAGATGTGATGTTGTGTTGGTGAATAACGTGGGATTTTTTGTGTGTACCTCATTCCACCTGAAATTCCAAATACCACATCATAATTCTTATCATTTCACCTTAAATTCCACATACCAATATCATAATTCTTATAATTTCATCTGAAATTGCACATATCATAATTCTTAGTGTCCAAGAGTATATTAGAAATGGATAGATACTGCAGCTACGGCAGTCTGAGCCTAATGATGGATTTGGAGTACATTTGAAGTAGTTAGATACTGTGGCTTCGGCACTCTGAACCTAATGATGGTTTCATGATTAGATGGATGAAGTCGATTTAGGGGAGACTGATTAGGAGCAACTATTAAAATTTGGTTGACATTTATATGTTTTAGGCCCAACAAAAGAAAACTTATATTTCCGTGAGGTTCTTCCTAGTTTTATCATAACTGAAGTATGTTATTCTCATTGTAGCAGCACAAGCTCATATGACAGCGACCATGAGGTGTCTGGCAGATCTCGGAAGCATAAGAAGAGCAGCAGATCAAGAAAGGTACTGGTCCAACGATTTGTGCCTGATTGATGTTTTCTTATCGGTTTTCATGTGCAGGCATCTAATGTGTCTTTGGCGTCATTGCATTTCCTTGTGCCACAGTCTAGAGACAGGGAGCGAAGCAAAGATAGGCATCACAAACGAGACAAGAGTAAACACAAAGAGGTAAATTTCCTATTTATTCAGAAACTTCTAAACTTTTATGATGGCTTAATATAACATGTTGGTGATAGAAGTATATTTTATCATTTATACTTCCACACAAGAGGTCCTTATATTTCTTTGTGCCTGTTTCTGGGCTGGCTCTTTGACATTGGAGCTGGGGTTGATGAACGGGTAACAACATGGTGGATTGGTGTGCTGCTTATCCTGTTGGTGGGTTGGTTGTGTTCTATTATAAATGGGGGAGCTTTATACAGAAGAAAGAGAGTGAGAATGCTAATGGCCCTGTCCAGCTTTCCAAGGTATAATATAATATATTTTGTTTTGCATTTTGTGTACTTTGGTTGTGTTTATTGTTTTGAAACACCCTTTATTTTATCCATTAGTTTCTTGGACGTGACAAAGAAAAGGATGAAGGTCCTCAAAGGAGTGCAATCTCTGGTAAAAGGTGAGGATAAAATAAATAAATGATGGTGTCATTTCTTTTATAGGCACAATGAAAGCAAAACATGAGTTGCACTTAACTGACCTACTCATCTGTAGATAATGATGAAGCTTGAGAAGACAAAGGAAGACAAGGCAGCTGAGAGCAAGCGAAAATGAACTGCTGAAGTTCCTGAATGCCAGTTACGATTGATGTGTTCGTATTGGTGACGCGGAAGGTGCAGGATGCCCTTTTGATTGCCTTCGCTGGTGCTTTTGGTGATATACTTACAAGGGTTTTGTTTCTTGTCTATAACTTGGCCACCAAAGTTTTTTTTTTTTGCTTTAATTAGCAACCAAGTGAAGGTCTACTGTAATAGATTTGAATTCTATGTTGCCAGTCTTGAGTTTCCAGGTTTTAAACTTTCTTTTTGTGATTGCTTTTTTTTTTTTGTCAATGTCAAATTGTTTCACTGAGGATTCAATGTTCTTTGTGGCAGCTTACTGCCACAGATAATGACGCTTTCAGTGCCAAACCTAACCTTTGTTGGTTCGTAAATTTGTTTTTAGTGTCTTATATGCCACTGCCAGCCACACACACACACACGCTGAGCTTCCCAATTTTTGATTTTGATCTGAGCATTGGCTCAAATGAACCACAGCATCAATTGATCGTGGGGGTAACATAGTTGATATGGGGCAGAATTGAAATTGTTATGTAGGATTCCTGTGTTGTGGAATTTGTTGCTTTTACTGTGATATATACATTCTATGTGGATTCACTGGTTCCTATGTTCCTGTCTACATTTATGATGTGTTTATAACTACTCTCTCTGTTTGAAATTATAAATGTTTTGGCTTTTGATTTGTTATTTTAACTCTGTATCTATACAGTCATATGTGTCTAAATACATAGCTAAAATATGTGTTTCTAAAAAAATACCAAAACTTATAAATTGAAAATGACTTATGGAAAAGGCATAAGAGCGGTTCAGTTATGTGTGTCTAAATACATAGTAAAAGTCATGGAAAAGGCAAAGTGTGTTTAAATACATTGCAATTATGCGTGTCTAAATACATGGCTCGTTATGGAAAAGGCATAAGAGCGGTTCAGGCCCATCTATCATTGCTGAATGTAGCAAAAAGAAACACTCCTCAGATAGCATTTGGTTGTGATAAATGTACATGGGTGTAACAAATTGTGTTGTTTCATGTGTTTGTTTCAAACCCTTCCCTAAACTATACTTGTTTTTGATATACCGAGCACTACCACACATGCATAACAGAAGAAGAAAAAAAAAAAAAACAGTATAGTTTAGCATGCAGGATAGCGTATTTGTTGGTTTTCATAAAAAAGAATCATAGCGTTTGGCACTTGATGAATATACGTGCGTGTACAGTTAAAATAGATTTCTGAGCTAATTTGCTTTTGTTAAATCAAAATTTATTTTTAGATTTGTAATCACATATATTTTTCAGAAAAAAATATAAAAAAATACTTATGTCTGGATGTTTACTTCCCTAAATTATCAAATAAGTCTAATTTATCTCGTCTTGGCTGATACGGCATCACGTCACACAAGAACACCATTTGACCGTCCTTAATAAAAATAAACAAATAGATTAAAATTTCGAATATTTAAATCCAATTTTAAAAATTAGGTGCGAAATCTGATCTGCTTATCGTGAAATATGTAGGGTCAAAAGTTTTTTTTTTTTTTTTTTTTTTCAGTCTGGTCATAATAATATAAAGTTCCGGGTTCCCAATTAAAATGGGCCTCTCTTTGTTTGAGTTGGGCCCAATTTTCACCGAACGGCGCCCGACCTCACACGCAAGGCCCAGACGGTAGCAAACCCTAGACCAAGAATCTACAAATAGCAAAGCAAACCAGAATCCCTAAGCGCAGCCGGCAGACCCAGCCGCCGCCGCCGCCGCCGCCGCCGCCGCCTGATGGTTGTATCTCTTCTCCCTCCCTCGACATGCTTGGTTTCTTTCGATTCTTTAGCTCTCTAGTGTTTGTCTGGCTTTTGAATTTGTTTTTCTATACTAGTGGATCGATTGCTCTCCCGATGATGATTAAAAATTACTTTCGTTCTTCTGAAGTTGCAATGTGGAAGAACAATTTGGAGACCTGAACTGAGGGGATTCGTACTCGATCTACTCTTGTTTTCTATTTTAATCTTTCGTTCTTGCTGTGCTGGGTTCATTTGGATGAATCAGAGTTGTTGGGAGATCCCTGTGAAGACCTGTGATGTTAAAAGTAGTGGACTGATTTACATCTTTGATGATCCTTATTATTATCACGCAGAGGGATCTCATATTCTGACTCTGATTTATTCGTCTCTTGTTATTATTATTATTTTTAGTTTATTTATTTTCTCACCCGATGAATGTACATGATTTAAGTTTCAGCCTTGTCTGAAAAAATATCAATCTGTTGATACTCTTCACATCCATGTCTGAGGGTGTTAGTGTTCGCTTTTCCTCCAGTTTAATTGATTTGTTTCACCTTTTAAACCAAGAATATAACTGAATCTGCTGACCGGTTTTAGTCTCTTGTGATGATCAAAATGCATACTTTCGTTCTTCTGAGATGCGCTTTCTCATTGCGCGCTGTGGAACTCTCGAGACCTGAACTGAAGAGACTTGAAGCCTGTTGCTGCTGCCTCCTGCATATTGAGAGATAGATTAGCGAAAATATTTTTTTTGTGATGTTTTGTTGCTTCCCGACTGGAAGAATGGCCTGATTTCTCTATTGTCTGTTCATTCTGTAGAGGGAAGCATAGATTGATCAATTAGCCAGAATTAAACAGCATGATGCTTGTTTTACTGCATCCGTGTTACCTGTCTCCTGGCACAATACAATAGCATTGACCATTTTTGCTTCTCCTTTATATAACGGCATTTTTTTCCTATTATGAGCTGTGATTTGGAAGCACTAACATAATGCACTTCTGAAGTATTGGTTTCATAACGAGGATAGTTGATAATGAGGTCGAATAATGATTCATGATTCATCAATTGTTTTTCTTGCTGAGCAATCTTTGATCACCCTGGCCTGATAATAGTCACAACGGCAGCAATTATAAAGATTGGTTGACAAACAGGTAGTGCAAAACAAAGTCCAGTTTCACGTATCCACAGCTCTGATGAATCCTGCTGACAGTCGACGGATTGGCTCCACTCTCTGCCTGTTGTAACTCTGCTGCGTGGATGTGCCAGATGAATTGGAAAATGTTTGGAGGAATCCTGAAAATGGAAACCAAATTAATAAACCTAAATACTAGTTTCTGAGTGCGCAGGCGTTAGCGTTCTGGACTGCGCGCTGCTCTCCACCATCCACTTTTATTCATCCGGCTTCTCTCCCCACTCGTCCCCAACACTCACCAGTTTGCCTCTCCCCAACACTCGGTCTGCCTCTCTCCACCACTCACCAGTCCTCCCCGAGGCGCATGGCCACGCTGCCCCCGCATGGTCGCAGGCGGAGGCTACTTCCGGCGACGCCGTCTCCCAGCGCCGGCGACCCACTGCCTCCCCGCACGCGACTGCAGGCGGGCTTCTCCCACCACCGGCGAACCATCCCCTCTCCGCCGCTCACGATGGGCTTCCGCTCAACGCCCGGCGAGGTGGGCGGCGACCGCCCGCGACCGCCAGATCTGGTGGTGGCGGCCATGGATAGGCACTAGGTAGGCCTCCTCCCCCCTCCTCTCGCATTCAGAAATGACCATGTTACAGTTAGGGTTAGGGTTAATTGTAGAATTTGTTTTGGCTCAATTGGGAACGCCATGGCTGCTGCTAATCAGAGTGGTGATGGGCACACATAAGAGTGGCATCGGCTGCGCACCATTAGGGACAGCGCCGACGGCACGTGCACATCAGAGCCCGCACCAACATCCTCCAAATCCCTTGTCACTTTGTTTAGACTAAATACTGATGTGTGATCATTGGCATTTTCCTCTAATTTTTTTTTGCAGCTAGCTTAGCATACCATGTGCCTGTCTCAGTAATGATTACAGACTGACTCAAAGTGGCTACCATAGCATAACATGTGCCTTCTTAGCCTTTCCTGAACTAACCTGAATGGGAATGAGATTCCTAACGAACATAGTGTAGTTATATATATAGCATAATTAGTTGGCTAGCATATAGTATAGCATACTGCATATGTATGCATGATCAAATGAATGGCTCCGGTGACAGTGCATGTGCATCCAGTGTTTAGTTCAGGTGACGACTTATCCATGCATTTTTGTGAACCATAAACCTACTGCTAGTCTGCTAGAGCTAGGCAGCGTCATATATCGTGTCTTATCCCTACCATGAAACTTTGCGTCAAATTGTAGTTGGGACTGTCGTAGCTAGCTAGATCAGAAATTAGGAAGCCATCGAGAATCATGTTGTTTATTGGAATGTCTCCACATGACATACTTAATCCGTGGATCCAACCATGGGAATCTCACCTTATTTTAGTAACAAACTGATCTTGCATGCATACATAATCCGTGGATCCAACCATGGGAAACTCACCTTATTTTTTTCCTCATGCATACATATCAGCCACAAAAGCTATAGTGGACACACCTCATGTTTCATTTGTTGAAATGGTTGCTGAAATTTTTTATTTGCAAAACAAGGATAAAGATTAAGTGTGCTCACTATTGGATTGCTTTTTTTTTGTTTGATTTCATAAGTCTGACACATAGTGTTATCTAAAAATGGTTGTTAGCCTATATAGTGCATATATTCAGACTTTATTTTTGTTTGTTACCATAAGATACCTGCAATGCACATCATAATAACTTTCTTTTTCATACATAAATGCCTCGTGTATCATACTAAATTGCTAGTTTCATATTCCCACGTACCTGGTGCACCATAGAGTTTTAATGCCCTCCATGGTTTTGTTGCAGCTTTTTCTTAGCCTTTCGTCTCCCAAACTCCTCATCGAGTCCATTACCTCGAATCTTTTTCCCCTTAGGTTTAGAACCAGCACTGATCCGTTGTTTCCCATGGCCTCAAGCACAGGGAACATTACCTGTGTTGTTTTTTGTGCACATCACGTTAGTAACACAACCAAATATGAATATTCTGAAGTTTAGGAAACCATTCATATGTCAACACACCATGTGACGGTGGTCGAGGTTGTTATCAGCACGCCTGAATACGCGAGTCACCTAATTCCTATCAAGCTGGCCCGATTGGTTGCACTGTCTGCCAAAAAATTACCCCATTCTCAGTGTTGTTCCAAGTGCACACTATATGATGCAATACTGCATATGCATTGATCTATTTTTTGTAACTACTTTATGTTGCCTTGCACCTTCCAACATTATCTTCAATTATCCAATTTTTCTCATTGTATGCAGGAAAATGGCTAGAGGACTTTGACAACGGCAACATGTATCTTCACATGTGGCTTCTTCCTATCAGGTATGACCATACTCATTTGGCTTTGTAATTATATATTATCCTTTTTGGCATTTATGTGTACCCCTTGTAGCATTTTTGTGTCTCATGTAGCAATTTTTATGGAGATATCAATCAGCTAAGTTCCTTCTCTTTGCTTTCTGGTTGGTTAGCTACTCAATATCTTTCTAGCTTGTCTTATGTTTCATCTGAATCTTGTGCTTTCTCGGTAGACGCAATAGTTCTGTATTGGACATATTTGGGATTTTTTTTTCTAGTTCATAGATTATGAGGCTCCTAAGTAACAAACTAATTATAGGTGGCCATGTTAACATGAATACAATTTCATTTTGTTAAGATCTTGACTGTTTAATTACTTGCTGATGTGTGGTTGGTAGAAGTAGGTGGTCTATGTAACTAAGCTTACATGAAATTTTTCTTTTTTGGTTCTTGTGTGCTCTGTAGAAGTGCTGGTTAGCTACTTGATTTGGTTAAGTTAATCTAAGTGAGTGGGGATGTTGTTTCAGATGTAGGTGGTATCCTACATATTTTTGGCACTTCTATTGACTGTATTATATAAATTTAGCATCATGTCCATTCTGCTTCATCATATATGTCATTGGATTCCACTTCTGGACTACAGTTTTCAAGTTATTCTGTAAATGTTCTCACAATGATGTTGTATCTTTTTTGGCATTTATGTGTACACCATGTAGCATTTTTCTATATTTTCTTAAGCATTTTACGTTTGACTTCTCTTGTTTAAGGTACAAGGAATGCTGAGGGTAAAAGGAACCATGTTTCCCCTGTCTAGTAATAAGGACATCTATAGTAGCATTTAGTAGTTTGAGTAGATTGCTTTGGTTCTATATATTTCATCCCTAGGTTTTATATATTTCATCCCTGATTCTCTGGTTGCTCTCAATCTTCCTTAGTCCCTGGCCTACGCAACCATTTATGCTGTGATTAGGAGTCATAGCCACCAGCCAAGCAGCTTTGCCAATAGGGTCAAAACCTGCTCCCAGCCCCCACAAAGCAAGCATTCTCCTAGGTATTTAGAATTTTGTGGTGCTGCCCTAAACTGAACAAACTTCAAAACTTTTATGGGGGGAGTCGAGCCCAGCCCAACCTTCTTTTGTATCACTTTGTGAGAAGCAAAGTAGCATCTAATTTGAATGCAATGTTTAGTTACTTCCTTATTATTTTGATGCAATATTCATGGTTTTTTAGTCTAGCATTTATTTAGTTATGACTAAGCAGCTTATTTATTTTTCTTGAGCATTTATTTAGTTCAAGCTAAGCATTTTATTGCAACCTACCAACTTCGTTTATCTGACATTATTATTTTTCTGTGGCAGCAGGACAATGATAGTAAATTTCTGGGAGTTCTCACCTTGCTGCGTCGGTTAAACTAGGAGGTCACCTACATAACACAGTTGAGAGAGATAGCGATTCAAGTAATTGACAGAGAGAAAATAGAGGTGAGAACTCCCAGAAAATAGAGGTGATCATTTATTCCCCTAGGCATTACTTTTTCTTCAACATTTCTTCTTTCAGTCAAGTATTTATACATCTGCCCATTACCAATATGGTAATTGTGTTTTGGCATTTCTTTATTTTTTGGTAGGCATTTCTCCAATCGGGCCAGCTTGATAGGAATTAGGTGACTCGCGTATTCAGGCGTGCTGATAACAACCTCGACCACCGTCACATGGTGTGTTGACATATGAATGGTTTCCTAAACTTCAGAATATTCATATTTGGTTGTGTTACTAACGTGATGTGCACAAAAAACAACACAGGTAATGTTCCCTGTGCTTGAGGCCATGGGAAACAACGGATCAGTGCTGGTTCTAAACCTAAGGGGAAAAAGATTCGAGGTAATGGACTCGATGAGGAGTTTGGGAGACGAAAGGCTAAGAAAAAGCTGCAACAAAACCATGGAGGGCATTAAAACTCTATGGTGCACCAGGTACGTGGGAATATGAAACTAGCAATTTAGTATGATACACGAGGCATTTATGTATGAAAAAGAAAGCAGTTATGATGTGCATTGCAGGTATCTTATGGTAACAAACAAATAAAGTCTGAATATATGCACTATATAGGCTAACAACCATTTTTAGATAACACTATGTGTCAGACTTATGAAATCAAACAAAAAAAAAGCAATCCAATAGTGAGCACACTTAATCTTTATCCTTGTTTTGCAAATAAAAAATTTCAGCAACCATTTTTCATTAACTTAAGAAGATGACAGATAGTATTACACTAAGTGAAGCACAATCCCTACAAATTACCAAAAAAAAATCCTAGAGAACTAAGTCCTTGAATCCTTGCTCTTCATCACTTGACTTCAAAACTTCTCTTTTTCCTGCATGTTGCGTCATTTTGCTCTATAGAATCACAAGCGTTGCATTTGTTTGCCTTCCTTGTTGAATGTTCATTTTAACCACCATAGCTTTAATGTGCACTAATGTTTTTTTCCAGAATTTTGGACAGTAATGAGAAGGCACCAGCAGATCTGAAGATATGAAGGCATGTACCTAGCAATCTGTGAAATTCTAGCAGTAGATAACTAGAAAACTACCAATCTGTAATTTCAGAATGTGTAGAAAAGGGAAGAACCTTGGCCTGTAGCTATTGATACTTGGCCTGAATTGTTGCTTCAATGTTGGATGAGGATCAGTTCCTAGGTGAAGGGCCTGTTTCCTTTGCTATTGATACTTGGCATGTTGCTACATGATTTTCTTCATGATCTTGGCTTGTTACAATTCATGACCTTCTAGCAATCTGTGATATGTGATTGACAACCTGTTAATTTCTAGCAAATCTTGTCTTGTTACAATCCATGACTTTCTAGCAACCTGTGATATGTGATTGACAACCATGTTAATTTCTAGCAAATGTGAGTTTCTAGCACATCTGACATCCTAGCAATCTGTGAAACACATTTGAAATACCTAATACTTGCCTCAATAGATGCTTTAGTGCTGGATGGATGGATGTGCTTGTCTTCAGTTTCTGTAATTTCCAATCTGGTAGAAACACACGAATCTGGGAGTGGTTAATGGTGGAGACTCGAGAGAAACAACTTTTGTTGTTGTTGCTCTTGATAGCTTAGGGGAGAAGAAGATACATGCAACTGACAGAGTGATATATCTAGCGAAAACGCATCTGACAGAGTGTATGTGCATGTCGGAGGAAGAATCCTTCCTCGGTTTCGGATGGCATGCATCTGACAGAAAAGAAATGTTTCGGATGGCATGCATCTGACAGAAAAGAAAACGCGCGTGCGGCGCCGCGCGCGCAGTCTCCCCGCCTGGCTGTTTTTCTAATAATGGAAAGTATTCCTGAAATAGGCTGTGCAGTTCGATGGAGGAAATCCTGCGCGCGCAGGCTGTAGTCGCGTCCATTAATAAAAAGAAGTTATTTTGATCATTCAAAATTTTATAATGCTTATGAAGTTATGCATACTAATATGTATTTATGCGCAAAAAGTTGTGATGCAAAATAAAACTGATGAATGTGCATTAGGTGGTATAAACCTTTTTAAAAGGTTTCTCAACTTTTATGTGAGTATATATTTGTATTCAGGACTGTAAGAAATTGAATGTTCATATTATGTCTTGTTGCTTCAGATCAGGAAGAACTGCCTGATTTTTCAGTTGTCTGGTCATTTCTGTAAAGGGAAGTATAGATCGAACAAGTAGCTAGAATTAAACAGCACGATGCTCTGCATCATTGTTACCTGTCTTCTGGCATATTAGACAATGAACATGGTTTGCTTTTGCTTATTTTTAAAACAAAAATCCTTTTGGGAGTACCTTAGAAAAATATTTTCCAAACTGTTATTTGGAAGCACGTCTAACTGAGAAAAGTATGATTTAATTGTTAATCCTGATGAACTATTATGGATCACCTTGGCCTGATGAGAACCATTGTGAACAACTCCAGAGAAATTGATTGACAAAATTTTGTAGGAAGAAATTGATTGACAACTGACAAGAACTAATACAGAGCAATCAACACATCTGAGATGCACCAAATTATGATTTTGTTCAAATTATGATGTTTGTTTCCTCCTATGGCAGGAATTTGAAGCTATCTTCATTGAGCATTGGGGTCGGGAAGATGTGAATAAGGTGATGCATGAAATAGGTTAGAGCATCTCTATCTTTGTTGAAAGATAATTGTAATTGGGTTGGTAAAACCCCTAATTTTCTTTTGAATCTTTGGTAAACGATGTAATCATGTTGGATAATCAATAAAGTGTCACATGGCTTCTCTTGAAAATAAAAAAACAGAGCAACCACAATGAAATTGATTGACAACAAATAGTTGTGCAGAGGACCTAAAAAGAAATTGATTGACAACAAGTCCTACAAAACACAAGAGCTCGGATCAAGCCAGAGGACAATGGATAGCAAAGTATGTGTTGAAATGTGAACAATAAATTAAAAAAAATAAAAAAATATATATCTTTATCATCCACAAATTTGTAAAACTGGACATACTCAATTCACACACACATACTCAGATCTTAGGGGCTCATAGATTTTAGGGGCTTTACTTGTATTCAAATGTGCAAAAAGTTGTGATGCTAACTCAAACTAGAAAAATTCATACAAGAATGATAGATCAAATTTCTGGTTAACAACATTATTATTTATCTAGACATCGCTGGGTGGGAGTAACAACACTGAAATTTGGTCTGGACAAGAATTGGTTATCTACGGTGCACCGTAGCAAAAATTGAAATGAATTCTTTGTAATTCATACTATCTGAATTTAATTGCTGGAATCTAATTGTTTGAAAACAAATTGTGTGCTCCTGTATGCCTCTCAGGTCCAACAACTTCACTAGGACGAAATTTCTGGAAACAGGTCATATATCGATCCCACAAGACCTTAGGTCCAACAACTTCACTAGGACGAAAGCAAACACAAAGTATGAAACAAAAAGTGAATTATGAAAGAACAATCGGACAAGTAACACGGCTTCATGGAAATGTGTTGCCAATAAGTGATGACAGTGTGCCCAATTTAATAAACGGAGTGATCACTGTCACTCTTGACTAACTAAAGAGTAAAAAGACTACCAAACATGTCATTAAGTGGATGTTTCGAGGAAAAATAGCTAAGTGACGAAGGAAAAGTCAATACCAGCTGGGCAAACAAATTAAAAAGCCGACATGGACACTTGCCAAAGCGCAAATGAACATGACATCTAGCTAAAACTATCTGTAATTTCACAGGTTAATGCAAGTCTTTGCATTCAGAAGTACAAAATATACAAATGCCCCTTTGGGATTGTACAACCCTCCGCCAACCTTCTGATGATGATGCCATGCCACATTGCCACACATCTTCCCAGCACGGCGTAGAAACTATCCTCTGAACTTCCTCGAGCTTCTTTACCACCTTTCCTTCAGATTCATAAATCCATAAAGCAGGATGAACACAACACAGCCTATAGGTGGTGACCATGCTAGTGCCTAGTTGAGGACTGAGGTATCAGAAGGGTGTTCTGTGTGTGTGCGCGTGCGCTCTATCCGAAGTTGAAGTTGGAGTTGGAGTAGCAGCCGGCTGCACCTAGACAACCACAACCAAGGTTTGGACGACTTTGCACATGAGCTACTTCATTCATTCTAGTATTTCTATCTTGTGTGCATCAGATTATATATAACAGTTCGTGTCGTCTCACAGATCAGCTGGAAGATCGATCCACTCTGATCTAATACGTCCGCCCAACACATGGAGAATTTCTTGCTAGCGGTGGCGGGAGCGCTGGGTCAAGCTGTTGTTCAGGAGGCCGTCAGTAGAACGGTGTCCTCCGTGTTGGGCAAGCGCAAAGAGAAGGCGTCACAGGGAGACTACATGGAGAGGCTCGAGGCAGCAGTCAGATATATGCAGTCTGTTCTGGAGAAGACGGCGAAGGCGCCAATCACAGAGGTCTCTGTGCTTCGTGACAGGATCGAGTTGGAGCGTGGCTACATGGAGGCCAAAGGTGTTCTCAACACACACAAGAAGCGGCAGGCACTTGTTGGAGACCAGCAGCAGCAAGAGATCACGCAAGCCACCATAACAACGCATTCGTCCTCCGGGGGCTCCCCTCAAGGTACTAGTGTTGCTCGGCGTACCATCTTCTCCATCGCCTCGCCTTTCACTGGCCCGATGGTGAAGGACGAGCCGTTGCCCTTGAGCAGCGAAGACATCGAAAGATTTGAGCGGTTGGCTGGCCGTGCACAAGAATTTCTAGGCCTGATGTCCCGCTGTGCTTGGCTTCGGCACCGGATCTTTTTTCAGGCCCTCTTGTCTTTCACCTTTTCCAGAGGGAAACTCTCACCCACAAAATTCTGGAAGGAAGCCGAGAACACTATTTTCACATTTGGTCTATAATTTTAGAGGGGAGAGGAGTGGAAGCAGAAGTACAGTACACATACACCGATCACGAGAGGACAGATAAAAGCTTCAATTTAAAATTGCAGCTACGCCTCTCCCAGAACACAGACATAGTTCAGGTTGCTATCAAGAGCTTACAGTCACTGGCAGCTAATGAGTTTAAGCTTGGCCTGATTGAACCTGCAACAGGAGCACTCCTCCAACTGGCTAGTTCACAGGATATTGTTTCCCATGCTCCTCGATGGCGCGATCCTCAATGGGCTAGCCGTGAAGGGAACTACATGGAAATCACTCAATTCTGTCGCCCAAATGCAGTATGTTGCACTGCTGCATATGGCTACGATGACGAACCATGTGCCAAGCAATCGCAATTCTTTCCGGAGGAAGTAATTTCTCTGGGAGTTCGCTTTTGTATTTCAGGGCTAGAGTTAACATTGCCTAGCCCATCTGATACAACAGCTGCAACCGTCTTTGGAGACCAACCCCCACAACTGGACCTATCAGGTTTATTTGTTCCTCATTTCATGACACGTGTCATGGATTCGGACTTGAGGAAAACTGTTGACGACATGTTGGAAGGCCAGGAGGGCGTTGCATTTGATATAATAGCAAGACAGTATTCAGAACCTATAGATTGCAGCATACAAGAAGCAGCTGAGAAGGCAATTGAGGGTCTCTTCCGTACGGATTTGGAGGAGTTCCGATTTATGGCTTTTGTAGGACATGTCAAGTATATGTTCTCCAAGGGAAGCTTCCCGATGGATTATCAAGTGTCCTGGTTTTCTAAACATGGTGCTGCGTTCTTTAAGGTGCATGATGCTGTTAGATATGCATTATTTGAGCGTGGTGGGTAAAACCTTGTAGGAGCGCTCGATCAATTACCATTCTAGGCAGGTAGGCCTATTAATATGTACTACTCTATACTTTAGTTAGTTTGCTGCTCTATTTAGGTCTAATAACTCACGAGCCTGATGCATATGGTTAATGGGTGGACTCTCAGTGTGCTTGGTATCTGTTGTATGGGTCATTTTAAGATGTTATTGCTTTCTCTTGGTTAATGTTATAGGTTGTTAAGATGTTATGGGTCATTGTAAGATGTTATTGCTTTAGTTTAATTTTTTGTTTTAGCTGTGCTAATCCGGATGAATCAGAGATCTTGGAAATCCCTGTGAAGACCTGTGATTTCAATGTAGTGGCCTCATTTACATGGTTGATGAGTCTGATTTATTACCACGCAGAGGCATCTTGATGAGCCGTTATTGTTTTATAATTATTATTATTCCTCTAGTATTTTTCCTTTCCTTTGTCACTCAATGAATGCACATGATTTAAGTTCCAGCCTTGTCTGAAAAAACTATCAATGTGTTGATACTCTTCAAATCCATGTCTCAGGGTGTTTGTGCTTGCTCGTCCTACTTCAATTTAATTATTTTGTCTCAAAAGATTTCTGAGTGTGCAGATCAGTTGCAGTCTCTGGTGACGACCAAAATGCATACTTTCATTCTTCCGATGCGCTTTCTCATTTCGCACTGTGTAACTCTCGAGACCTGAACTGAAGGGACTTCAATCTTGTTACAGTGTAACTGATGTATCTTGAATGGTATACATTGTAGATGGCTTAGCAAAAACAATTTTATTGTAGTTTTGTTGCTTCATGACCGGAGGAATGGTCTGATTATCTATTGTCTGGTCATTCTGTAGAGGGAAGCTAGAATTAAACAGCATGATGCTTGTTTCACTGCATCCGTGTTACCTGTTTCCTGGCACAATACAATGACAATGAACGTGATTTGCTTTTGCTTCTTTTTGGAAGAAAAACCCTTTTATAATGGCTTGGTAAGATATCTACAGTGCAACCAGAAAGAAATTGGTTGACAACTCATCGTGAAGTTATAACAGAGAAACCAGAAAGAAATTGATCGACAACACATCACAGTGGCGGAGCTGACCAATTTTAGCGCCTAGAGCCACTAGAGTCACTTGTCAAAGGGGTTGTATCACCTACACCGTGTGTCTACAATACCGAGTAGATATTCCACGCTTATATCTCATCAAGGGGTTATATCTCAATTCCACGCTTATAAATCTAACATCACTAATGAAGACATGACAAAGGTAAAAAGGAACATAAGTAACGATAATTTGACATTCAAAAATATTAGCGATACAATATAATAAATACATTAGATTTCTTTTATGTTGCGAAAACATATCAGCTCAATATAATACAACTCCGACAAATACACATTTGTTTAAAAACATTTTGGTAATCTTTATTGTACAATTCTAAAAAGGTCAACAAAAACACGTCGTTATTCATAAATATTTATGGATTCGGGAATATGACATTGAACCGAAAATTGGAATTTAGGAATACCAGGGGAATTAAATTTTCAGCTGCTACTATCGGCAAACCTGCCTCTCCTATTTGCTTTTCCGGCGTGTGCTCGTCTCGCTGAAAGGCAGGCAGCGGCCGCAACCCTTCGATTTGACACCCAACCAGTAAACATGGGCACCGAGCAAGTTTTTTTTTTTTTTTTTTTTTTTTTTTTTTTTTTTTTTTGATAGAGCTACCTAACATGTTGCGCCAATACCTAATTAGACAAGAAATTTCATAGGGGATAAAAGATTTTCAAAGCCACGCCTAAGGTCATGGCCCCTAGTGGCCCAAGGCTTGTATCCGCCCCTGACACATCAGGAAGTAATAGCAGAGCAACCAGAAATAAATTGATCAATAACACATCGTGAACCCGAAAGAAATTGATCGACAACACATCCTGAACTAATAAAAGAGCAACTAGAGTAACCGGGTTTTTTTTTTTTTTTTTTAACGGCCGACAGGAGCTCTGCCCGGCATATATTGATAGACAAAAAGAGTAAGTTTAAACATGAAAAATAAGTTCAAAAAGGATGAAAAACATAAGTCAAAGAGCTCCGCTATACATGAGTCGGTCACTTATCCGGTGTGTACAAAATAAGCCTAACGTCCATTGTCCACAGCTCGGATAAATCGATAGTGGATAGCAAAATATGTGTTGAGGAAGTGTGAAAACGTGCAAAATAAATTTAAAAATATATCTTGATCATTCAATTTTTTTTAAAAAATGATATATTCATAATACATACTCATAGTCATGTGCGAAGTTGGGATGCAAACACAAACTGAAAAGTTCACATAAGAATGATAGATCAAATTCTTGGGGTAACACTATTGTTTATCTGGACCTTTTTTTTTAGCAGTGTTTATCTGGACGACAACATTGTAAAATTTGATCTGGACAAGAATTGGTTAGGTACGATGGATGCGCCTTAGCAAAATCTTGAAACGAATTCTTAGTAATTCATTCCTATCTGAATTTAATTGCTAGAATATATTTCTTTGAACTGTGCTTGCTTCTGTATGTCAGTCACGCAAGATCTCAGGTCCAACAACTTCACTAGGACGAAGTTTCATGAAAACAGGTCATATATCTATCTTGCAATACCTTAGGTCACGAAAAGCTTCCTGGAAACACACGAAGAAGGAAACAAAAGTGAATTATATGAAAGAACAATCAGACAAGTAACACAGACAGTGAGCTTGCCCGAGTGATTGTTGATAGATTGAGCTCACAACCACTCCTGACTAGCTAAAGAGTAATAAAGGCTACTGCATCGCTATAAGTGGATGTTTCGAGGAAAAAAACATGTAGCTAAGTGACGAAGAAAAGTCATTACCGACCAACCAAAGCGTACATGAACATGACGTCTAGCTTAAACTACCTGTAATCTTACAGTTTGATACAAGTCATTGCATTCAGAATTTCAGAACAGCGACGGAGCTAGCGGGGGCCAACCCGGGCTCCAGCCCCCTACAGCTCTAAACTACATGGAGCCCCACCTAAGCCCCACCTTAAATTTTTTTTATAATTACCATTAGGAGGGGCTAAGCTTGATTATGTATTGTTTAGCCCATCCTAAAAATATTTTTGGCTTCGTCCCTGTTTCAGAATACATATAAGTGTTCAAAGAGGTAGGGTTTGCGTATGTGTATTCATAAGGCTGAGTGTGTGCGTGCTATGAGTGTATGCGTGGTTACCGTGTAATTCTAAAAAAAAATGCCCTCCGCCAACCTTGTGATGCCATGCACCTCTACCACAGGCCCAGCGGTGATGGGCCTCGCAAGGGAACTCGAGTTTGACGGCCCAATGTGCGCGTGTCTGATAACGAGTGGGAGTACTACGGCGGCCTGTTCTTAGTATTGAGAGCTGAGTGAGAAACGGGGCATTTGTAAACCAAATATTTTGTACTATTCCCGACTCCCTTGCTTTGCTCTTCCGTCTAATCCTTCCCCAATTCTTCACTCTACCCCCCGATTGCTGCTAAGAATTGGGTGTGCACTTGCTTGATTTACTAGCCTCGCTCATCACCGTTATGTGGACCTTAGTTCAATCACAACTAAACTATTGAAAAGTATTAAAGTATTAGTGCAATAGGTGTCACTCAATTCTTAAAACCAAACTTAAGCTTTCATCCATTTGGTCCTTGGGACCGATTCTCCCTCAAAATCACTCCTTACCAACCAAACAACAAAACTACGTAGAGATTATCGTAAGGAGCGGACAAGAATTCCTTCTCTCCTTTCGGTCAAAAAAAAAAAAAAGAATTCCTTCTCTATTTACCCTAGTATATGGGAGCATGTTACTCACTGTTCCCTATCATCGCTTTAAATAGCGGCATTTAGCTTTTGAGAAGCTCCACCGCTAAACCATGTCACTTTTGGCGCTAAATGGAGTTTGCCGCTAATAGGGGCTAAAAGTGCGCTAAACAACGCTAAAACAGAGGCATCTCAGCGCCGCTATCAAACCAAAGCCAGCATGGGCTTTCAACATCGTTAGGCCCAAATCACACGCGAGCCCGAAAACCAGTCAAATACACGCACCGTTAGGCCCAAGTAACAAGCTAAAGAGGAGTTACGCAATCATATATTTATTTTTATTTTTATGCAGCTACTAGAATATATTTGCTCAAAAAACGAAAAGCTACTTGGTATATATTAGTTTTACGAGCCCTAACTTGTACTCCCTCGGTTCAAAACAAGCACATGCAACTATGAGAATTGTGTCGATCAATTTGACTAAAAGTTGGACCAAGTTTATAGTAATTAATATTAATATTTATGTCTCAAACAAAATTATTATGAAAATATATTCCGTCACGAATCTGTTAATACTAATTTTGTATTATAAGTGTTAGTAGTCTTCTATATAAATTTAATCAAAGTTAGAATCGGTTGACTTCTCGGAAAGCGAGAATTGTATGTTTTTTCGAAGGGAGAGAGTACATATTAGTTGAAATAATATTAAACTTCTACCACATTAGACGGTAATTGATATTTGTAATATTTTCCATCTTCCATGTTAATCATATGTAAAATAACATGATGCTTGATATTTTTACTCAGATGCTAAATAGCTTAGCCTGCTATAACCTTTATTAACCTTGAAAAAGAGGCAAACTTAAGGGGTTAGCCCGCTATTTAAAACTTTGGTCCTTATTCACCAATTTATACCAAATTAATAATTTCTCTCCATACCATACTACTCCCTGAATCAATTTTAATCACTGCACCTAAAAATCAATAAGCTAGCTAAGAATAAGATAGTAGAGTTCTATTAACCATACCTAAAGGGCATTTGGCAAATCTCTTGTCAAAAGTGGCATCTCCTTGAGAATCGCTTCTTCTCATCCAACGGTACAACTGTGCATATATTTTAGTAGGAGTAAATAAAAATACTTATTATTTACACTAGAAGTTAAAAAAATCATATTCCTCACTTCTCATCACTATTTAATTCCCTTTAAAATCACTATAGAATCAACTCTTACGTACTCCCTATCATTCTCCGCCACTAAAAACTTGCCCTCTTTATTGATTGAGTTTGTCATACGAGGTACAAACGCTCTCACACGGATCAAGCAACTATAGACATGTCTGCCTCTTACGAAAGAGATCATACTGGTAGCTAGATTATGAGCATATTAACATTTGAACTCCTACTCTCACGAGCAAAATCAACATAACCAAAAATCACGGGCTCTAGCTTTAACCTCCTTCATAACTTGGGCGTATAGACCCGTGTCTTCTTATGGGGTACTTCTAATATCGTTAGCACACTATCTAAAGCTAATCGAAAGGACTTGCAAATCATTCTCTATATGCAGTTGTCTTAGAGTAACCACAACGTAGCAATAAAGCAATCCATAGTGATTAAAGTATTCCTTATAGGCTAACTGAAACATTGTGGGAGTGATGCATAGAGTAGTCAATAACTAAGTGTACCCATAGCACTATGGACTGCTCATGAAAAATTAAAAAAATATTTCTTCTCTCTCTTCCTCCTCCCTCCCTCTCTGCTCCTAAGTACAAGCTCCGTGTGCCCAGCAAGGTCGACATGAGAGGTCATGGGAAGTCCTCCGGTGTTCATCATCATGGCGCCCGGTGAAGGCCGCCGGCCATGGCATTCGCGTGCCCTAGCGAGGTCGCCATCCTGGGCATCCGTGTGCCCAGTGAAGCTGTCGCTGACGAGATCGCCGTCCCCAGGCATCCGTGGAGCCCATCGAGTCCACCGGGCGGCAACGTTGTGTCCCCACGCATCCGCGCCCGGCAAGGTTGCCGTGGATGACGTGGTTTCCAGTGGTGAAGGAGGATCGACGATGAAGATCGAATGAAGAAGAATGAAGAAGAAGCGTGAATCCAATCTGTGAAGAAGCAAGTGATTCGATGGAGATGAAGGCAGTGACAATCTGATCTTGACGGAGAACATGTGGTGGCGTAGTATTTGCAAAGAGAGGCGGCAACAATGTGCGGCATTGAGTAGCGAAGGGGAAGTTGGGACCGGTGAAGCAGCATGGATGTTTGCATGTCTATTTTTTTATGTGCTCGTAGGCTCCACAATTCAGTCCATTTAAACTTCAACGTCATTTCCACCACCATAGCTATGGGACTACTAACTGTCATATATCTATACAAACCAAGTAGTCCGTATACATTACCCTCGATGCTTAGCTGATTCAGCATCAGCGAGTGAAGCTTCCAAAAACAAATCGTGTCTGAGTTCCTACGGTAATCATAATTGAGACTTTTTTCTTTAAAACTATCGTAATTGAGATTGGGTGCATTGATTACCATCTTTCTCGTGCAAGTCGTGCTGCTCTTCTCCCCCCGAGGCTGACCCACCCCTCCAGCCTCGTTGCTCGTTGCCGTCTCCGTCTCGCGCACCTAGAGCTAGGACGCGGCGAGATCTGCTCCCCGAGGCGAGGAAAAGATTTCCACCTCACCTCCCGACCCGCAAAATTACCGAGCTCTGCCACTCCTTCCTTTTCCCGTGCGCCTCTCCTTCCCACAGCCGTGACAGAGACGGCGCCTCTGCCGGGGCGTGGTCGGTCCTCCCAGCCGAGCGCGCGCGTGCTTGCGTGCGTCTCCACCGGATCCTGCGCTCCCGGCGCCCGCCCGAGCTCCCGGCGCGCATCCATCCCCCTGCTGCCAGCCGCGGGGGAGGAGGAGGTCGAGGTCGAGCCGTCGGTCGCCGGGGGAGAGTTCGAGCTGCTGCTGCCAGGCGTCCGCCTTGACAAGGTAGATCCGCCGCTGGCAGAGGACCTGCTGGTCTGGGCACCGTTACATACATGGTCCAGCGGACGGCCGTTGTTGGGATCGGGCGCATTATTTTTCTGAACTTTTCGTCTGTTGTTTGTTGTTACATCTGCTTAGGGTTTTGTTCTTCCGTGAGGGATGTCGTCGTCGGGGAAGATGGAGGGGCCGTCTGCTCCGGCAGTGCGTCGGGACCCCTATGAGGTGCTCAGCGTGCCCAGGGATTCCTCCGACCAGGAGATCAAGTCCGCCTACCGCAAGCTCGCACTCAAGTACGCTCTCACTGCTCATTTCCGTTTGCTGCTATGCTGCTCTGCTTTTATTTCTATTTTTGTGTAGTGGAAGTGGAAGAGAAGAAAACCCAGATGCTAGCTACTCCATTGGTTTACCACACATAGGGCCTGTTTGGCATAGTAGCTCATAGAGCAGTTTCCATGCTAATTTCGTGATGACCTCTGCCAAACAATATGTTTGTTAGTGAGGACTGAGGAGGGAGCTCTCTGTTAAGTGATTGCTTCAAATAAACTAGAAGGATAGGAACTCGGGAGAAAAAGCTTGTCCTGCTTTGCTTTCTACACAGGGTCACTTTGTTCGTAGAATTTAGGTTAATAGAGATTCACTTTCAGCCACAAATCACATCCTATAGAGAATCTCGAGCTGGAGGAGCTCTATTAAAGAGGCCCTACGTTATCTGGGTCAGTTGGCAGTTCGTAGCGGGGAAAGTCATGTGACATTTGCATGCAAATATACTACCGCTCCACTAGATACGTGCATATTGTTCAGTTTATACATGAATCCTTGTACCTGGAAATGGCCTTGATGTTAAAGTCATGAGCAATGAACTAATGAATTAGCTACGAAATTTCAGTGTCTAATTATTTCTAATTCCCACTGTCCACATTTTAGCAATGATGAAATGGCAAATACTCATAAGCGGTGCACTTATGTGATAAATTTTAGTTCCCACATCTGCTTCTTGATGAGAAAACAGTTAAAAGAACCATCAACAGTTATCTTTTCAAATGAATGCAAAGAGCAATTTTCAGGCTTCAGATGGATATATTTTGTAGCATTTAATAATGCTATTCTTATTATGTTGAGTAGTTCCATATTTGTAGAAAGACACCCCTTTAATTTTTTGTTTATTCGAGTCTAAAACTGCCATTGCTTTTGACTGAACAGTGTTTATCTGAACAAAACATAGTGGGATAACAATATTATGATTTCCTATGTCTTCACATGTGACTATTCCTAAAAAAAAAATGCATATACTGGTTTGCTTTTTTCATCATTCTATCTAGAATATACAACATGAAAAGAATTGCAAGCAGAAGTCTTACTGCTGCACACAGTGCAATATGATTCACTGTGAATATATTGTCTATCCAAGCTCCTAATAATCCGTAAGAGCTATTCACTTGCTGTTCAAACCATGTTGAGAATCTATGCTAATCACCATTGTAACTGATGCTTTTTATTAAATGTTGGGTCTATATATGTATACTCATTTACATTCCAGACAATAGTACTCATTCCATAAACTGCAAAGAATAAAAAAACTATAGGTAGCAGCAGTAAATGTACTTATATTTTCAGATCAACTTAGTAATCAATTTAGCACCAAGGCCAGTCAACCAAATTGACCAAATCATCAAGCATTTTTCTTCTGCTATGTGTCACAGTTGCTCCCACACCACTGTGCACTTTGTGACCCTTCACATGAGAGGAGAGTGGCTGTGCACATGCTGTTAAATACTTGGTGTTTTGTGTACTTGATGACCTCAGAATTTTATAAGCTGTAATACCGTGTAGCATGTAGATTGATCATCACAATTCTTATCTTCGTTGCTAGGTACCACCCTGATAAGAATGCTAGCAACCCAGAAGCATCAGAACTCTTCAAAGAAGTTGCATATTCTTATAGCATCTTGTCGATCCTGAGAAAAGGAGGCAGTATGATACTGCTGGTTTTGAGGTGCTGTTCTATATTTGTTAATCTACCATAGAACTGTGCACTTATTTTTTTATCTGTCTATTTTGTTTTCTCTCTAATGCTTCTGTGGCCTCACATTTTTAGATCTGTCGGATTAAAGTTTCTATATCCTATACCCCTTGTTTCAACTATTATTTTAACCCCAAATGTGTCAAAATGATATAGATTTACTTAGTCAGCATTGTTTTTAGATAGACCCTAGCATCCTGGTACCCGAACTCTTCAAGCATGTTTTATTAGGAAATCTATTTTGTATAACATTATGAATTTCTTGGGTCCATCAATGGTCCTTTGTGTAAATTAATTTTTTTTTTTTTTTTTTTTTGCCTTTTTATATGATGAAGGGAGATACAGATATTATCTATGTAGGTTTAATTACTAGGTTGGTAATGGGAAATGTTAGCACCAGCTCATAGCAATTGAAAATTGTCTCTATAAATCCACATTTCACTGGATTATAAAATTCTACATTTTGCTTGAGGCTTAGGAATAGTGTAAGTCATAGTAAAGCCTAGCTGACATCAGTGACCAGTTGTCATATGTGTATCTGTTTTGGGCAAGTCTGGTAAAGAAAGCCCTGCTTCTGCTTCTATTTTCTACTCTTGTAGACCTTACCAAGGTGAAGATAAGCAATGGAAAATTGAGCAACAAAGGAGCACCAAAGGTGCCCATAGTGTGCCATTTGTTAGATTGAAAGGAGATGGAAACAACGTGAGGGGTGAGAAATATGAAAGTAAGGCAGATCAATGGAGATTGGAGGGTAAATAGGTAGCGGTTGGACCATGGGTTTGAATTTCAAATGCCTTTGTCTTCAATAAAACTTTGTAATATCTTCATTCTTAGTTGTCTAGTCATTGATGAGAGGCATCTTGCCGTACCAGAGCCTCATTGGCAACCTTGTATAGCAAAACAATGACAAATTGGTACTGGGGCTACTTGTTATCATTTACCTGACCAAATCTCATTTTGGATAAATTATGCTTGGTAATGATTGTAACAAGTTGTTTGGAGATTAATTTTTTTTTAAACTAGACCTTCAGGGAAGCATAATTAAGTTGGATAGGTTATGGCATCCTGATGCGCATTAGGCATGAAAATTGACATTGGTGCTTGTTATTTTGATGACATGTAAATTTAACACGCATACCGCGATTGCTGTGTTTCCATTATTTAGCATTGGAACAAATCTCATTGAAATCCAGATTAAGTTTTGAGAGACCTTTGTTGCCTTTCCTTTGTGTCAGGCGTTAGAAAATGAAGGAATGGATATGGAAATTGATCTGTCAATCTTGGAACTGTAAACACAATGTTTGCAGCACTTTTTAGGTAATTGAAATCAGTTAGAATTACTATTTCTAGAAGTAATCAAAGGTCCACAGTTTCACTTTTCTAATTAATTTAACTACTTATAGCAAGCTTGGTGTTCCCATCAAGACCACAATATCTCCTAATGTGCTGGAAGAGGCTATGAATGGCACAGTTACAGTGAGACCACTCCCTGTTGGAACATCAGCTACGGGAAAGGTTCTGATACTTTCTTTTCGTGTGAGAAACATCCACAATGTGGTCGTTATCTTATACCTTTTTAATTGTAGGTTGACAAGCAATGTGCTCATTTTTTTTTGGCGTAACAATAAGTGAAGAACAAGCTCATTCTGGAATAGTTGTCAGAGTGACTTCACCTGCTCAAAGTAAATTTAAGGTACAAGGTTGATTTTTTCATCATCAAAATCATTTCCCCTAGAACTAGAGCCTTGCTGTTCTCTTTGCGTGCCTTCTTCATTTTCTTATTTGTTTAATGCACAGCTTCTTTACTTCGAGCAAGAAGTTAATGGAGGTTATGGACTTGCTTTGCAGGTAATTTCTTATTGTGCTACTTTATTGTTGATATGCCGTGTTAGACTGGTATTAATTTTCAATAGGATGGTATCCACCATATGTTATTTCATCAAATTTAATCCCCAATAATGGATTTGTGACTTTTCTGAATGTTTGTTCTAATAACAAAGAGATTGATAACACTAGAGTTAACTGTAGTGAAATAAATCTTGAATATAGACTTTTAGAGAATGGGCAGTCATTATCATTGTACCAATGTAACTTTGATACATTTAGATGCGTTCAAGGAAGTGCTACACAACCTGCCATTTTCAAGCCAGCTAAGCTAATAGCCTAATACCATGTCATTAAAACAAAGTTCCTACCACTCATATTTTTTGCTTTCCACTAGATGTGTTAATGTACTATGCCAACTTTCTAAACACATTTCAGGTGTAATGTTATGATTCCTGTTTTACATATCAAGGTAGATGTGATCCTTGATCTAATTGGCATAGGAATTTAACTTGAGAACAAAATCAACATTTTCTCAATCTCAAATGAATGACACTGATTTATTGTATAGCGGACACTTATTGTACTTGTCTTACATTTCACTTTTGTTTTAGGGCTTTGTGATATTTTCTCTATCGTTTTGTTCATTTCATTTACATTTCTTGTCTGCTGGATGTTGTGTGAAAATGTGATGAAAGAAATACTTGTTTGGTAATGTAGATGAAAGATGTTTTTGAACTTCTGGGGTTCAATATATATTGCACATTGTTCTACAGGAACTGAGAATATAACACTATGCAGCACTAAGGAAATTTGTTTTCTAGTGCTGCTATTAATTTTGCAATTTGCATTGATGTCATACCCAATTTAAAAGAACAAATTGGATATATTAATCCCTATGTGTGCCCGTAAATCGGAAACACACATAAGGTGACAAACTGTTGGAATGTATCATAACAATGCTTATTACATAGAATTAAAACGAAAACTCAAAGAAATAAAACTAATTCCAACTTTCTTATCTTGAAGCTCCAAGAACAGATGCGCCGACCGGTGGTCCACAAGTCTAGTACTCTGGCGCGTAATCCTCATTCCATCCTTGATCCGAGGCGGTGTGGTGGAAATAGCAAGAGTGAGTTCATGTCGAACTCAACAAATATAGCAAGGTATAGACTACCATAGGTCATGATCAATGTAACATAAATAATGTAAATGATAAAACGATAAACCATAAACATATTATCAACATTAGTCCTCATCTTTAGTGCAAAGGGTTCCAAGGCCGCTCGTGTCCTTGAGCAAGGCTGATATATCGGTTTAATAAACTCTGCAGTGGGGTGTACACTTTCACCGTGAGTCGTGAATTGCCCTTTTTCGCCCGAGGTAGCGATCCTCTTAACCCACTCCCAAGGTAGGTCGGCGAGGGGTTCACTATGAAGCCTTTCAACAGTTCGATCTAACAAGTTGGGGCGCTAAGTCGTCGATATATAGAACCCACCCTTCCTATATGGCACAACAACTACCATAGCCTATACACATATATGTGGACAGGGGGCGAACTATACCCAATTCGGCACTTCCTCCAAACTCGCTAGAAAAGGTCCTGGGTACTGTGCCATGTAACCCTCACAGTTGTACTGTAAATCCCGGAGACTCTAATACGAGATAATTTCCCATGTTGTTAAAGGTCATGTTTTATGTTTCATGGCACAAACATTAAATAAGTCACATGATCATGAAATTAAGCCAATAAATCCCAAACTATACTTGCCTTGATTATCAAAGTCCTGCTGAAACTGCTGCTCCTCGAAAACTGCTCCCGATCACCGGTATCTGCTCACCGTCTATACTCGATAATAAATCAACATACAAGCATCCAAGACAATCATGCACGAAAGAAAGCAAGGCTATATTAGAACAGTACACCAACAATGATAAAACAGTATAAAAAGTGTATAAAACTAATCTACGCTGGCGTCGCTACGATCACATCGGCGTAAAGATCACGAAAAACGAATTAAAACGGATAAGTTATGGATTTTACAAGATTTCCTATAGACGGATAATTAATTATTTTTAACTACGAAAATTAAATGTTCCTAACCTCTTTGAAAAGTTATATCAACGCGTAGAGAATCGAAATACTGAATCTAACGCAAGTTGAACGGATCAAAACGGAGTTAAAACGTGAAAGTTATGGCGATACAAAGTGATAGGGGCTTATCTCGCGAGGATCCGGGGCTAGACCGCGATTAAAGGTAGCCAACGAGGGCTAACGCGCAAAACAGATGCAGCAGGGACCTAACTCTAAATACTTTTGAACTGCGGTGGACTATTCTGCGAATTAGGAAAACTTCGGGGGCTTTACTTGAAAAACAAACAGGGCTGACTGGCCTAATGACTGCGTTGACTGGTCAAGTGCTGACGTGGTACCCACATGAGGGTGACGACGCGCGGCGTGGCGCCTGCGTGGCGGCGGACGGGCGGAGTTGACAAAAGTTGACCGATGCGCCCCGGACTATTCCGACCATCCGTTTTCAATCGAACGGCTTGTGGATGGATGGCTCGGTTAAGTCGGCCGGTGGCGCAGGAGCGGCGGCGGCGCGTTCGGCGTGACGGCGGCGGTGGCCGGAGTTGGCGAAACGGCGCTCTAGGGGCCGGTTTCCCACGCGGAAAAGAGGGAGGGGAGAGGGGCGGTCCGGCGGACTGTCTAGGCAACCCAGAGTCGGCCGATTGGTGGCCTGGAGACGGCGAATCGCGGACGCTGGCGGATGCCTCGCCCGGCCCGGCCTGCGGCCAGGCGGATGCGAGGCTTGGGCGTGCTTCCTCCCCAGCTGCGTGCGTTGGGGCGGTGATGCGACGCCGGATTCCGCGGCTGCTGGCGGCTAGCGGCGGTCGGCGCGGCTGGCGGCGGTGCTAAGCGGCCTTGGCGGCGGTGGCGTCGTGGGCGCCGAATAAGGCGAAGAGGGTGGGCGACGGGCACCGGCGTGAAGCTGGCCACCGTCGCGTTCTCTTGGTGCGTGTCTTGCCGGCCGAGGGGACGCCGACGGGGGAGAGGGAGATCAAGGCGGCGCGAACGGCGACCAAAGGAGCGAGTGGTGAGTTTGGCACAGACGGGCCGCGGCGGCGCCGTTTGCTCGGGCCGCGAATGGGGAAGAAGGACTAGGGGCTGGCTGCGGTGTTAAATGGCGGAGAGATGCGGTCATCGACGGGGCTCCCGCGTGATGCGGATCGAGCGACCCGGCCGGGTGCCAACGGGAGGAAGGGGACACTGTAGCGTCGCGGGGCCGCACGTCAGCTGCAAAGAGAGAGGACACGCTGGTGGTGCTGGGCTGCTCTTTGCTAGTGGGCTTGATCGGGTTGGCCCAAGAGGAGAAAGGGAGAGTTGGGCTTGCGATAATAATAGAAGAGAAGGAAAAAGGCCAGGCCGATCGGGCCTATGGGCTAGAATGACAAGGAGTGAGAGATGGAAAAGAATTGCTTTTCAATTTATTAATCAGATTTCCAAGTTAAACTAAAAATACTAATAATTCCTTTGAACTTTAAATCAAGCAAACAATATAAAAAAAATAAAGTGCAGTAGCATGATGCATCAAGCATGTGTCTAGACCTTATATTTGATTTTAATTGCGTAAAATTATTATTTTTCCTATGTTCAATGCACCATAAAATACGTAATTAAATCATAATTAACTATTTAAAAAGATCTAAAAATTTCGGTGTTACAATTGATATTTCTATAAATCATGGTACAATTTTATAGTGCAATTGGATAATGGTATAACTGTTACTCCCTCCATCCCAAATTATAAGTCACTTTGACTTTCTAGGTTCATCCATTTAGTTATGTATCTAGATACAATACTATGTCTAGGTACACAACTAAATGGATGAACCTAAAAAGTCAAAATGACTTATAATTTGGAATGGATGGAGTATTTGATTAGTTATTCTCAAGTTCTCTATTTTGTGTATGTTCATGATACATTTCGGATAAGAATTTAGAGAAGACTTCCATTCAGAGTTCTAGTTTAATGCCATCTTCAGCTTTCTCTTTGATCTTCAGGAGGATAGTCAAAAGACTGGCAAGGTGACATCTGCAGGCATGTATTTCTTGCATTTCCAGGTGTACCGTATGGATTCAACAGTGAATGCGGTATGTAATTCTTTGTGTGCTGTTAGTTTTTCTGTGTATATCATAACTGATTTTTAGATTTGTTCCCCTTACAACTACAGTTGGCAATGGCCAAAGATCCTGAAGCTGCCTTCTTTAAAAGGTTGGAAGGTCTCCAACCCTGCGAAGTGTCAGCTCTCAAACCTGGAACCCATATATTTGCTGTCTATGGTGTGCATTCTTGCCGTCTGCCTGTCTCTAACTCTATTTGTATTAGAGGTATTTCTTTGTCCTGAGCCACCTTAATTGATTTGTGCAGGTGACAATTTTTCAAGCCAGCTAGCTATATAATTGAAGCGATGTGCGCAAAGAGTTATGAAGACACAACAGAGAGAGGCTGAAGGAAATAGAAGCTAAAATTCTAGCGGTTTAAAATGATCTCGTCAATTTGAAACTGAGTACAGAAAAGTCAGTCACGAAACTTTGTTTTGTGATCAATCATACGTGTTTAGGTGTGCTTCATTTGAAGAAAGCTTTGACTTGGTAATATGGCTTTCAGGCTTTGGCACGGTTTCAAGAAGTCACCAACAGATATACACAAGAGAGAGAAGCGGTATGCATATATAGCCCTTCACCCTGTCTAGATATGTTCTATTGCAAAATGATTTGATTGCAAGAGGTGTCCTACCTGTTGCCCTCAAAAACTCTTTAGTCTAATTGAGGGTTACTGTAGTGCCAGATGTCCAGACCACATTAGGTATATAGTCATACATACAGTTAGTGCCTATGTCATTGATGTATTGGTTGTGGGCGCCATGAAAAAAATAGCGCGCTATAGCGCCGAAATAGCGCGCTAATAGCGAAGAAGCACCTGTCGCAATGCCAAATAGCGCGCAAATAGCGTTTTGGCTAACCTCCCGCTAAATTCTATAGCCCGCGATTTTTTTCATGGGTTGTGTCTTCATAGATAGGCCGCTATGACTGTTCAGGAAGAATGACCTTACAGCCAGTTCCACCCAGTCTAGGTTACAAGTGTACATAAGCATTAACAAGAGTACAGATCGGCCTACGTGGGCCACAAAAGTTCTATGGCTGATAAGCCGCTTATGTTGTTTTGTTTTGAGATAAAATACTGTATATGTTGATATACATTAACATCAACAATAGTACATATAGGCATAATTCAAGTGCTTTTGCAGCTCAATTTTGGTCGGAGTGTTTAGCAAACGTTTCACCTCCTTAAGCCATGAAAGCTAGTGCATGGAAACTTTGAAATAATATCACCTTGCCCTTGCTGATACCTTTTTATGGTTCGTGTTCAGCGCTGTGTAAACTGGTTGAAGTTTGTGTAGAGATTATGTATTATTATGCTACTTCACCTAGACTGCTGAACATTTAATCTGAGCAAATAAATTTTCAAATATGAGTAATTATTAGGTGTTAACTTATTAAATCTGTTTAATAGTCATGAACTCGTATGAATTTTGTATTACCTTGAATATTTGGTATACCTTGACAAGAAGTTTATCTGACTGACATTTGATACAAACATGCCAGAACATTTTGTTAGACTATCGACACATTATGCCCTTTCTGAATTTGATCTGAACAAATGTTTAAGCATGCTGCTAAAGTGTTACAATATCTGCAGGTTGATGATATGCTGAGAGAGAGGGACAATATCCATTGCTCGTTCACAACTGAACGAACTTTGGTAAACCCTGTTGGTGCCGGTAGTAGCAGTAGTAGGTATACCGTCGAGCAGAGCATTCCTGAGAGCCCTGAGAATGGTAGCGTAGATGGCAAAGACAAATCTGGCAAAAAGAAGTGGTTTAATCTAAACCTTAATAGGTCCGACAAGAAAGCCTGATGAATCTTTCACCAGAAATGTCATGTGTTTTCTCTTTGTTGTACATTTTGGAAACCCTATTGTATTCATGCCTTATGAACTTCTTGGTTCCCAGTTCTCTGGGAGTTTTGTAGCATATAGGAGTTTTGGGTACAGCTTTTTATTGTTGTGTATTATCCTAAGTGACTCCATTGCCCCCATGCCTCCCAGGTAAAGTTGCGTTGACATCCGAATTTGTGCATTCGCCCAAAGTTATTTTACCATCAAGGGTTATTAAACTCGCTCCATGTTCTCATATTCTCATATAAGTTACTGTACTGTCAAAGTAAATTTTTTACTCTAATGTTGCCAATTATGTTTTTGTACTCAAATTTCATATTGTCACATTTTATTTAGCGGTCATTAGACCCGGGTTGCATTTTCATCAACGTTGTAGTACTCTTAAAATGTAATTTTGATGCCCTAAATTTTCTAATTATTCTACATATAATATTTAAATCTTTAGAACTGTTAAACTGCCGGCGCGGCATTTTACATCAAGCAGTTTCCATGAAGGGGCGTCTAGATAGCAAATAGTCAGTGCTTTCTGGATAGCTTGAGAAAATCAAATTACTTCAAGCAATTATGGTTTGACAACATAAGATTTATGGTGTAAATTTCATTGGCTTTGTGAAGATTGTATTAGCATAACCAATGGCCACAGACACATCTAAATATTAGTAAGATTGTGTGCTTAGTAGAATAAATAATACGGAAAAAATTTGTTGGATGCTGCGTCCAATTCTTTTGATACCGTAGCTAGCCTGCGATGCTAATCAAATGGGAAGATCGTAGAGAATTCTCACGCATATGCTAATGGGAAGGCGATTGGGAAGGATGAAGAACCGGACCTAGTCACACGCATGTGCTTTGATATATGATGACTTGGTGGGTTAGCTAGCTTGAATACTGATGAGCACCAACTTCACACATGATGGTATAAAATAGATGCAAAAGAATAAAAGGAACCATGGTTACATCGCTAGATATTCATACGAATAATATAGGAATTATATTATTGTAGGAAAAACTACTTATATATGATTTATGACGTGAGGCTGACGTTGACAAAGTGTATCAGCATTGGACTATAGTCTAATTGTGTGCGTAAGTGACAGATGCATAAAAGGAAGAACAAATGATTCTGCACATGCTTCTTATCGATCTCTCCAGCGCTTGATGTACGATGGGTAACAGCCAAATCGAGAAGCTGAGAAGGCCACTGATGCAACGTGGTGTTTCTCTGATGAACAGAAAGATAAAACTGATGAGCTAGCTAGCAGCCTGGAAAGGAAATTAGCAATCTTGGAGTCCCTTACCAGCATTGCCAGGAATGTAAAAGGGCACAACAGCGAGGTGCTCCGGCGAGCAGCGCTGCTCGTCACCATCCACAGCGAGAATCGTCGCGGTGGGTGTGGCGTGAACCTGCAGTTCAATGGAAGAGGGAGATCGACGACGGCGATGTGGAGCTCCGGCAATGGCGGGCGACGGTGATAGAGCGCACTGCAGCGTTGGTGTCTTGGGGAGAGGAAAAGGTGCGTCTGAGTGGATGAGGGTTGAGAACGTGAGGCCATGGTGCCTGTTTATATAGAGCTGAGAGAGAGAGAGAGCTGAAGGGATGGACATGAATTACTCTTGTTGGAGGCGGTGGAGCTGTTGCATCATGGGTTTTGATGGCGGATGTGGAGATTCAATTATGCATGCATGATAGTGGGCACGTGGAAGGTTTCGTACTGCACCAATGTGAGCTCTGAATGGGCAGTAATGGGATGGCACTTGGGAAGGATGAAGAACCGGACAGTCATACGCATAAGCTAGATATATGATTTGGGTCAGCTAGCTTCAATGCTGATGAAGTGATGAGCACCCACTTCACACATGATGGAATAAGAATCGATTAGGGGTAAGTGGGAATTCAGTTTTGGCGGCCTGCTAGTGGAACCTGGTGGAGGTGGTGGACGCTTCAATTCGGTGGATAGAAGAATAACGCGGTCAGCAGTACAGGCAACGTGAGCAGATGAGCTATATTTCAGATTCTGCCACTTTTGGGAGCCAATCGTAGGCCGGAACTCCCAAATAAACCCCCTAGTGGGGGATAGTCTTATTGGTGTTTTAGATAAAGGATAAGCATATGTGCCCACACCAAGCAAAAGGATGTCCCCGTTGAGCCTTTTTGTTTTCTTGCCAAAACGAGGGCTCACCATACGTATAAATTCAAAATTAGCTAGATGAAAAAACTTATTTCTGTGTATTTTCACTCCTAAAATTGATACGAATTCGCGACCAGTGGGCCTATACTGTCATGGAACCTTAAAGTTGCATTGACATCCGAATTTGTGCATTCGCCCAACAAGTTATTTTACCATCAAGGGTTATTGAACTCGTTCCATGTTCTCATATAAAGTTACTGTACTGTCAAAGTAATTTTTAACTCTAATGTTGCCAATTATGTATTTGTACTCAAGTTCCATATTCTCACATCTTATTTAGTGGTCATTAGAGCTGGGTTGCATTTTCATCAACGTTTTAGTAGAACTGTTAAACTGCCAACGTGGCAAATAGTCGGTGCTTTTTGGATAGCTTGAGAAAATCAAATTACGTCAAGCAATTATGGTTTCACAAATCATTCAAGCACCTATTTTAACATTAATTGAATTCAAAACTAGGCCAAATTAATTTGTATGCGAAATGGAGCCAATTCGACGCAAACGAACAAAAAGTTCTTTTGTGAATACGTGTATTGGCACATGTTATAAATCAAAGATAAGCATATGTGCCCACACCAAGCAAAGGATGTCCCCATTGAGCCTTTTTTGTTTTTTTGTTGCCAAAACAAGGGCCCACCATACGTATAAATTCAAAATTATCTAGATAAAAAAATATTTCTGTGTATTTTCACTCCTAAATTTGATACGAATTCGCGACCAGTGGGCCTTTGCTGTCATGGAACCTTGAAATTTTTTTTCCTTGCCATTTGCCAACGAGGCCTCAGCTCACCAAGCCACGCCTCCTCGAGAGCCCTCCTTCCTCCATCATCTCGGCTTCCTTCACAGTTGAGTCGTCACCCCAAAAAGGCCAAAACCACACGGATCCAACCCCTTTTCCTCTTCAGCCACCGGTGATGGCCTCCACCGCGCCGGCGCCCGCCGCGGCGGCGCCGTCGCTGGTGGACACCCTCTTCCAGCGGTCCCTGAACGACCTCATCAAGTCCCTCCGCGCCGACCCTTCGTCCACCGGCGAGGCGTCCGCCGTGGCCCGCGCGCTCTCCGAGATCCACCGCGAGATCCGCGCCCCCGACGCCGCCACCAAGTCCGTCGCGCTGCAGAAGCTCACCTACCTCTCCTCGCTCCACTTCGCCCCCGTGGGTCCCACCCGCTCGCCTTCGCCGCCATCGAGCTCCTCGCCTCGCCGCACCTGCCCCACAAGCGCCTCGCCTACCTCGCCGCGTCGCTCTCGCTCCACCCGGCCTCGCTCTCCCTGCTCCCGCTCGCCACGCACCAGCTCCACAAGGACCTCTCCCCTCCTCCTCCGCCTCCCCGCCCACCAGCGGCAGCACGTCTCCGCGCTCGCGCTCCACCTCCTCGCCTCGCCCGCCGCCGCCGCCGCGCCCGACCTCCCCCGTCCACCTCGCGCACGACCTCGTGCCGCACCTCGCCCCCGGCGGCGGCAGCCCACGCGCCATCGCCGCCGCCGCGCGTCATAGCCGCCTCGCCGTCCGCGGCCGTGCCGGTGCTCTTCAGGCCCCTCGCGGCGTGTCTCGCCTCTCCCGACCCTCGGGCGTCCACGGCGGCCGCCGCGGCCTTCTGTGACCTGTCGGCGCCCCCGCCGACGCCACGCCTTTCCTGCCGCTCGCGCCCGACCTCTACAACCTCCTCACCACCTCCCGGTCCAACTGGGCACTCATCAAGGTGCTCAAGGTGTTTGCGCGGCTGGCTCCTCTCGAGCCCCGCCTGGCGGCGAGAATCGTCGACCCGGTCTGCCAGCTCCTTACCGGTTCTTCGCCATGTCGCTGACCTTTGAGTGCATCCGCACGGTGCTCACTGCACTGCCAGCTCATGATGCCGCGGTCCGCCTCGCCATTGGGAAAGCCAAGGAGTTCGTTGCTGCTGATGACGATCCCAACCTGAGGTACCTTGGGCTTCTGGCTCTTGGTATGCTTGGCCCAGCATATGCGTCCGCGGTGAATGATTGCCAGGATGCTATTGTCAAGTCACTGGGTGATGCTGACACCAACATTCGCCAGGAAGCGTTGCATCTGATTATGGGGATGGTTAATGAAAACAACGTCATGGACATTGCTGGTATGCTGATCAGTCATGTTTCTAAGTCGGACCCAGAGTTTGCCAATGACATTCTTGGGGCTGTTCTAGCAGCATGTGGGCGTAATGTGTATGAGATGGTGGTGGATTTTGATTGGTATGTTTCGCTCCTTGCGGATATGGCGAGGACCCTGCATTGTGCCCAAGGGGACGAGATTGGTCGGCAGATTGTTGATATAGGCCTGAGAGTGCAGGATGCACGGCCAGAGCTTGTCCGTTCAGCTCGAACTCTCCTGATTGATCCTGCTTTTGCTTGGAAATCACTTCCTCTTCCCTGTTCTTTCAGCGGCTGCATGGGTTTCTGGTGAGTATGTGGACTTAACCAAGGATCCTGTTGAGCTTGTCGAAGCACTCTTGCAACCAAGGACCAGCCTCCTGCCGATTTCAGTGAGAGCTGTCTACATCCATGCAGTATTTAAAGTGATTACGTGGTGTTTCAGTGTGTATATTGGGAGATTGGGTGATTCAGGCATGGCAATGGATGTCATGGTCGACAGGTTAGCTGCTGATCAAACTGTTAGTTTGGAAAGCAATGCTGCACTTGGGTCTGGTGAAGAGCAAGATACTGAGGCGAGCACAGTGCGGAAGGACCCTTTCTCGCATGAATCTATACTTTACATGATTAACCTGATTCAAACAACAGTTGGTCCACTCATGAACTGCAATGAAGTAGAAGTCCAGGATAGAGCACACAACCTGATTGGTTTTGTCCATTTAGTAAGAGAAATTCAAGAGTTGAACAAAAGGAAGGTTGCTGATGGTGAGAAGCCAAGCAGGTTAAAAGAGCTTGTTAAGACTATGCGGGCAGTATTCTGTCAAGAACTAGGTCCTGTTTCTGTGAATGCACAGATGAAAGTGGTCCCTCCAGATGGCCTTATCCTGAATGAAAATCTTTTTGAACTTGCTGGCATTGTGAGTGAAGATGATACTGCTCCCTCCACTTCAATCTATTTCTATCCTTGCAGTCGCCATTCTGTAGATACCAGAGATGAGCCTGCAGTGTCAATTGGTTCATCTTCTCTTTCTGAGCATCGCAAGAGGCATGGGCTCTTTTATCTCCAAGCAGGGAAAACTGAGGACGAGCCAAATGATTACCCTCAAGCTAACGATTCTCTACCATCTTCTAGCAATAATTCTGTTAATGATGACAAGTCGAAGAATGCTGAACTTGTATTTGCTAGGAAAAAGTCGACGGCCACGAAGTCCAGACCAAAAGTAGTTAAGTTGGATACTGAGGATTTCCTCAGTTCTATGATGCCTAGTGCAAATGTTCCAAAAGAAGACCCCTTGTCTGGTGCTCTACGTGATGTGCTCTTGGGTAGTGATGCTGAGGCATTGTCTTCACAAAGGGCTTCAGATATAAACCTGGAAGGAATGCTAAACCAAACAAGCAGCAATGAATCTAGCTCTCAGCAGATAGAGAATTCAGGAAGCCATCCTGCTTCACGTTCTAGTAGTAGAACAAGTAAGCAACAAAACCATGATAAAGAGAAAGGTACAAATCCTCCTGAAAGTGATGGCAAAGAACCAAGAAAGCACAGAAGCTCTGGTAGAAGTGGACATCGTCAAGGAAAACATAAGCATAGAGAAAAGTCTACTCAGCCTGATACTATACCTCAAGCTCCAGTCATTCAAGATTTCCTTCTATAGCTTCTGAGAGACTCATTTGGTACACTTGAGTTACCCAATATTTGTGGATATCTCTTCCTTAAAGTTGAATGCATTTCATTCTCTTTTGACCTGTGGTGCTGTTTAGTCTTTGATTTGTTATTGGTCATGCTAGCTGTTTCATGTATATCTTGGTTGAAGCACTTGATGCAATTTGCTCTTTGATAGGTCTATTGAAATATGTTAGTTCATACATCATACTGTAGAGAGCCAGGCAGTTTTTATTTAATCTCTTTGTATACTTCTATAACCATCCGATCTACATCTCAAAATTGTGGAAGTCATGATAATTAGGCTCTGTTTGGCAACCACCTATATTATATAATCTGAGTGGCAACCACCTAGATTATATAGCCAAACAGGGGACTATATCTACAGGTGGATTATGATGGTAGATTATATGATCTCAATGTATTGGGAGGGATAGATTATCTGATTATATTATGTATCAATTATAAGATTTCCTTCTATAGCATCTGAGAGACTCATTTGGTACACTTCAGTCACCCAATATATGTGGATGTTTGTTCCTTGAAGTTGAATGCATTTCATTCTCTTTTGACCTGTGGTGCTGTTTAGTCTTTGATCTGTCCTGGGTCATGCTGTTTCATGTCTATCTTGTTCATAGCATTTGATGCAATTTGCTCTTTGATAGATCTATTGAAATATGTTACTCCCTCCGTTACAAATTATAGTCTTGTTTTGACTTTTTTGTTTCATCCATGTTGCTATGTATTTATACTATATAGACATATTATCTAGATGCATAGCAAAATTGATGTAGTAAAAGAGTCAAAACGACTTATAATTTGGAATGTAGGAGTAGTTTATATGGCATACTGTAGAGAGCCGGACACAGTTTTTATTTATTCTCTTAATGTGTACTTCAATAACCCTCCCATCTACCTCTCAAATTTGTGGAAGTAATGGAAATTACTTAGCTCTGTTTCAAGAACCACCTAGATTATATAATCTGGGCGGTAGCCAAATAGGACAGATTATATCCAGGTTGATTATGATGGTAGATTATATAATCTTAACAAGCAGTGTTGGGGTAGATTATATATTGCCAAACAAGGCTACGCACCAATGCAAACATGCCATGTAAAACTTCAAATACATATTATTAACTAGTATATCATTGCACATCAATTGATCTGTTTCAAAATGACTCATTGAATGTGTGGGGGCTTCTTTTGCATAATTTAAATTGAAACAAACAAATACTTCTTAGCTGCTAAGTAAGATGGGCTACTATTCCAACCATGTTACTCAATTGAAATGAGCAGCCGAAATACTTTAAAGTGACTTAACAAGATGTTTTTGACAAGATTCTTAAATTATATTGTGTTACAGGACATGGCATTGGAAATTACAAACCACACTTTTCCATAAATTGCATTGTTGTGAGTTTTTTTTTTTTTTTTTTTTTTTTTTTTTTTGAATTGCATTGTTGTGAGTTAGGGCCGTTTGTTTGGGCTCCTGCATGCTCGGCTCCAGCTCCATCGTAGGCTCTGGCTCCGGTACAACCCAGAGGGGAGCAGAGAGCTGTCAAAGGGAGGGTTCTCCCGGCTCTGCTACAGTTGCTCTACAGAGCATAGCCGGAGCCCCGGGAGCAGCACCAAACACAGCCCCAGCACCGGAGTCCGGTGTAGTTGTTTGTTTATCACTACAGAATCTAACAGTTGCCAACAAGGTATTTTATTTTTTCGAAGACATAAAGTGAATTCTGAATGATGTTGACTGTTGATTCAATTTTGTTGTTCTCTTTTTTGATTGTAGAGTAAAAAAAGAAGAAAGAAAGCAATGTAGCCCATACCACTGAGATCGCGCACGGCCCAACTGCAATTGCCATGGGCCCTTGCAAAACCAAGCATGGTTGGCACCCCGGCCCAACTGCAAACCTGAAGAGACATGGGTCGTCGGAAGTTGAAGGATCGCCGCCCCGCATCTTCCCAAGAACTGGAGTAGTGGCCGCCGCCGCCGCCCACCACTGGGTGAACGTTTGGAGTTCCAACTCCTCGAATGCGCTGCAGCTAACGATGGGTTAATGCACGCAAGACCAACCAACAACCATTATTTATCTCCACGGTGCCCTTTCTCTGCTCTGAGCTCCGATCGAAGCCTCTCCAATCCATTTCCTCAAGAAAAGCCTGAAGCTAGCCTACCGATCGAGAACGGCCGGCAATGGCAGACTGGTCGTCGCCCCCGGCGGACCTCGTCAACCGCATCGCCGACCGCCTCCTCGCCACTGACGACCTCGACTGCTACATGGACCTCCGCGCCGTGTGCCACGGCTGGCGCTCCTCCACCGCCGACCCAACAACAAAGGACAACAGCCCGCGCTTCCGGCCGCGCCGGTGGGTGATGCTCGACGAGGTCCGCCACCAGAGCGACGAACACGGGTGGCTCTTTGTTAACCCCGCCACCGGCCGCTTCGTCCGCAAGAACCTGCCGCTGCTCCGCCGCAGGTACTACCTTATCGCCGGCGCAGTTGGCGGATGGCTCGTCCTCGCGGAGAGAAGCTCTCCGCACGCCGCGTGCCTGCTCAACCCTTTCACGGGCTCCCTCACCCGGTTCGCGGCGCACTTGCCTTACGATGCCCTGGTTGTTGTCGCTCTTGTGACCGGCACTGGCTGCTCGCCGCCAAGGCTCGTCCTGTTCTGCGACTTTCCTTATGGCACCATCTACTGGGCTGATCCCGACAGCGAGAGCTTCTCCTCGTACAACGATGGAAGTCACGGCACTAATCCTTTCGTCAGTTGCCTCATCGCTGGCATCTACGCAGCATCGCTTGAGCACAATACAATGTTGTCGTCACTTGTGCCATCTGAGGCCATCAAGATCCTGACGAGCCTGGTGTCGGAGCTGCTCACCGACGACTATTTTCCCAACACCCAAGTAGAAGAAGAAGAAGGAGAAGAAGAAGAAGAAGAAGAAGAAGAAGCCGGGAACCGATGTTTTGTGGTGGAATCTGCAGGAGAAATTCTGGTCGTCTTAATGCTGTGGCCCCATCGCATTGAGGTGTTCGAGATCGGCGAAAACATGGTCATCCAACGGGTGAAGAGCATTGGCAGGCGTGCCCTCTTCGTCGGCGACCAGAGGTGCCTGTCGGTCGACGCTGACAAGTTCGCGGCCGTTGATGCCAACTCCATTTACTACTTGCATTCCTACGACGTCCGCGTCTACAGCCTTGGTGACGGCACGGAGCTGTGCTCCGGTGGAGCAATTGGTTTCTTGAATGATTCCCCTCCTTTTAGTGTCGTCCAGCTTCTCAGCCACTACACCAATCAGGTCCGAAGATCGCAGCTTGGGATGGAGCAGAGGATTGCACGCAGTTCTTCTATGCTGAATAACATCTCACTTGATGGCATTCTTGGGGGCATTGTTGACTCACTCCGTGAAACTAATGATTGAGACGTTCGGCGTATCAGAGATGCACGCCTTACTAGCTATTAATAAGGTTCCATTTCCTTTGTACTAGCAGAGTACTATCTGTAAGTACTCAGCCTGGTACTATATATACCTCATGCTCCAGTCATTCAAGATTTCCTTCTATAGCATCTAAGAGACTCATTTGGTACACTTCTGTTACCCAATATTTGTGGATATTCTTCCTTAAAGTTGAGTGCATTTTATTCTCTTTTGGCCTATGGTGCTGTTTAGTCTTTGATTTGTTATTGGTCATGCTGTTTCATGTCTATCTTGGTTAAGCACTTGATCCAATTTGGTCTTTGATGTCTATTGAAATATGTTCGTTGATAGTACGTCACATAGTAGAGAACCAGGCAGTTTTTATTTAATCTCTTTGTGTACTTCTATAACAGTATAACCCTCCAATCTACCTCCCAAAATCTTGGTAGTCATGATAATTAGACTATGTTTGGCAACCACCTAGATTATATAGTTTGGTAGGTAACCAAACAGGGCGGATTATATACAGGTGGATTTTTTTATGAATTTTTACAGGTGGATTATGATGCTAGATTATATAATCTCAATGTATTGGAGTAGATTAGCTGATTATATTATATATCAAGTATCAACATAGGTTTTATAATCTAGGGGTTTACCAAACATGGCTATGCTCCGATACTTGCTATGTAAAACTTCAAATACATATTAACTTACCATGGTATAGCATTTGAACATGAATATTTCAAATTGACTCATTGAATGTGTGAGGCTTATATTTGCATAATTTAAATTGAAACGTACAAATTACAAATATTTGTTAGCTGTTAAGTAAGATGGGCTGCTATTATAAGTGACCAAGTCATATTACTCAATCGAATGAGGAGGTACTGAAGTACTTAAATAAGCGACTTAAATCAGCACAAGATGTTTTTTCACAAGATTCTTAAACCATGTTGTGTTGCAGAACATGAAAATGGAAATTAGAAGCCACTTTTCCTTAATTGCATTGTTCTGAGTTAGTACCATGTTTATACAAAAAGAAGGTTTCTTAGTTTGAACACACTATACAACGGTTAAGGTTCTATGGAAATTTAGTATAGTGTTCATTTCATGTTTCCTCCACGTACCATATTATTGTTTATGGGCATTGCCACAGAATCCAAAAGTTCACAACAGGGAAGTTTCTTTGGTACATAGGCCATTTTTATTGTTCGAAAATATAAAGTGAATTCTGAATGATGCTGAATGTTGCTTCAAATCTGTTGTTCCTTTATTTGATGTTGGAAAAAAAAGTAAACAGGGTTCCTTACAGGTAATGCATATGGAGATCTCTCTCTCTCTCTCTCTCTCTCTCTTTGAAAAAAAAGTGTGGGGAAGATCCCCACAGTAAAAAGACATTTATTAATTTTTTAGGATTTAAAGGGTAAAGGGAATACCTACATAGTTTAACTAAAAGCGTCCAACCAAACACAGAAAAGATGACCGTAAGCAAGTCAACTTTGAACCTAACCGACTGAAGAAGACACTGAGACTTGAAATTCATGAGCCACAGAGATGGAGTTGGCTCCCTTCGCTGGAAAATTTTATCATTCCTAAGCTTCCATAGTTCCCAAGCACCGATCATAGTTGTTTCCACAAAGCAGGGTATGGTGTTATGGAGATCTCTCTTCATAGACGGTTCTCATAAGGAATGGGATACTGTAATCCAGATGCTTAGCACCAAACATTTCCGCATCCCAAACATGACTAAGCAACTCAAACTCCACACAACATACATAACATGATGTTATGTTGCAAATGATGTACTCCCTCCATCCCAAATTATAACGCATTCAAAAAATCTTGTAGAGTAAAATATCTCATTATTTTTACAAAATTTAAATGATAAGATAATAATATTTAGGATGCTAACTAAGTATTATTGGATTCTTTATTAATCATGTTTTTATAGCATATCTATTTGATATCACAAATCTTTGTAATTTTCTCTATGATTTTGATGAAACTTTAGATGTTTTGACTCGTCAAGATTATTGGCATGACTTATAATTTGAGATGGAGTAACAAATAAGATGTTCAATTGCGATCGTAGTAGAGTTCATGACTAGAAAATTCATCACCTAACATATGATTAGATTTACGTAGTTCTCAATACAATCGACTCATTGGAGATTGAAATAAAAGTAGTCCATATTCGAGCAAAGGCTCGCGATCATCGTCTCCTCGCGATCGCGCCACCACGCCCGTCGAGTACCGCCATGGCGCCGCCGCCGCCATCGCCCCATGGAGAGGAGGCTGGAGTGGAGAGGGGTGTGAGAGAAAGGAGACGAGTGGGGAGGAGGCTAGCGGCGCAGAGGGGGGTGTCGGGCCTCTTACAAGCAAGCGCAGAGAGGAGACGCGAGTGGGGAGCAAACAAAAACCCTAGCTTCTAGTTATATATGAGCCTGTTAGGATATTGAGTATGAGGTTTTATCTAGGCTACAAGTTGGGTCCTCAATTTTCCGTGGCAGACGGCTAGCAGGCCAGCTGCAACAATAACCGTGGCGGGTAAACCTTGTGCCCACCACGGATGGATTTTTGGGGTGTCATGTAAAAAAAATAATCTTTACTAGTGGTGGGGGTTCTATAGTGGATCGATAATGTAAACAGAGGTAGAGTTTCGGCCTAAATTGACTTAGGGCGAGATGGTCAAAAGAGACCTTAAGGAGGGAATATCTTCAAAAAATTAGCTATGAATAGGACCGCTTGGAAATTATCAATCAACATGTCTAACCTTTGTTTCTTTTTCTGTTTTACGCCTAACTCTACCTTATGTTTTTTTTTTTTTTCCTTTTTTGTTTCTCTTATCCTTGTCCAAGAGAAACAAAAAAAAAAAAAAAAAGAGAAAAGACAAAAAGGATAAGAGATGAAATACAAAAAGCTAGCTTAAAATTTGAAATGTAGTGAGTCCTGTTCTACTCGTGCGCAGAACTAAATAGGCTTCTAACTGCCTCTCCACTTCTGCAGCAATCTTCGGACCTCAACAAGCTGGTAGGTTCAGGATCTTCTTTTTGAACGCTGCATTTTAAAAGTCTGAAACGTTTTTTTTTCACACCAAAAGCGGGTAAATTACACATATTGTATTAAGGGAAAATAGAGTTTGACATGTTGTACGCGTTAGCCAAAATAATTTGCCGCTGCGCACAACCTCACACTTACAATAATCACCGCTTTAAAGGCAAACTATTGCGCGACGAAAGGAAGTAAGAAGACGCTACAACAACTGTTGCTGCCGGACAGCCGCGAGGAGCAGCGCCAGTTCCTGAACCTTGCCGCCACCCACCCGTCTGCCTCGTCTCTGATGCATTTGACGAGCTGCCTCGGCGAACTTCGAGATGTTTGTCAAAGGTCGATGCGATTCCTCTCCTTCCATACTGTTGGGAATATGCTCTAGAGATAATCATAGAGATGATTGCATCGCCTTGTATCCATGATATATTATGTGTTCATGAATATCCATCAAAGATAACTTGTATCGATTGGCAATTATGTGAATTGTTTGTGAGACTCTTTACTTGTATGATTATTCAGAATTGTCCCCGGGCCGGAGTTCAAGTGAGGACACACATGAATATTAGATCAACACACATATTGGTTGATGACTATGTTTCACAAGTCATTGACATGGAGATGTCAAACTAATAGTGTTGGCACATGTATGACATGGGGCTCAATAGTAATAGCCATGGTAGAGAAGCGGTCATGAACCCTCATTCGACGTTTCTCCGCCCCGTGATCTGTGATCCACATCGCCGGTGGCCCTCACGGCCGCCAGAAACCTCATCGCCGGTGGCCCTCTCGCCCCGGTGCCTCCCTCCTATCCCTCGTCGCCGACCGGTGGCCCTCCCCGGTTTGCCGCCGGCCGCTCCATGGGCAATGCCGACGGTGGTCGCTCCATCGATCGATGAGAGCTCGAGTCGGATCACGGCCAAAGACCCTCCTCACCATCGCCGATTGATGTCGATGCGGCGAGATCAAGGATCATTTGGGAAGGCCTCCATCCAATCAACACGATGAAGCCGCCTCCTCGTGTCCGGCAAGTTCTGGGACTCTGATTCTGAGACCGACTGTGAGTATCTTGGTGAAGCTGATTCCCTTGTGTTGACACCTGTTATAGCATAATATTACTAGTCAACTAAACATGAATAAGGGCTTAAAATGAATATCAACATAAGTCTAGGGGGTTTAACTAACATAATTCCACGAGTTTTGGTGATTTATATAATTTCATGGACTTAATAGATAAATGCAGAGAAGAATGGAGAAAGTTCCGGAATATACATCCCATACGATGACAAGACTTAACCGTGAAGTAACTTCGATCCAAAATGTGGACTAAAACACTCTCGAAGATACCAGAAGACACCAGAAGAAACGAGAGGCCGAGGGGACACAGGGGCCTGGCGGCCGCTAGTGCCATTTAGGCCGGCCGCCAGTGTCCTAAGCCCATTCCAGCCCATCTTCGTAGGTTGGTTTGTAACCGACCTTGAGGTTATATCTACACCGTTATTGAAGATCGGTTTGATCCAATGGTCATCATTCATCGCCAAGGCCTATATAAGAAGACCCCCTGACCCCAGGGTTAAACCCTAATTCATTCTATCTCATTCTATTCATTATCTCTCAGTTGTAGAGGTGTCCCAATGTAAGGATAACCTCTCTCTGGGATTAGTGAATTAGAAGTAGATTAGAAGAAGATTAGCCATGTAATTAGAAGTAGATTAGACATGTAATTAGAACTAGATTAGATCTAACTTAGATCTAATCAGGAGTAAAAGGAGAGAGGAGCTATGCTCATGTTCTGGAGATGTCTTTAGAGTATGGTATGTCTTTGTATCTTCTCTACAAGACTTATGATTCATATATTTATCTTCTCTATTTATTTCCATGTTTTACATATATGGTTAAGTATAGTTGTTATGCTATTGCATGGGATCTCCGCTTTCGTATTGAGGACTCTAGTTATTCATGGTAGCTAGAGTAGTAATTTATAGTATAGACTTGGTGTCTAGGCTATAGGTTACCCGAGATTGCACCCAACCCCACCTGATAGTTTGTGGTAGCCCTGTGTGGTGATGACCACGATGGTTTATTTATTCCACCACGTTCGGGTTGGTGTTTGTAGGACCGTAGTCGGAGCTTCCTAGCCCCCTTCTCATCTCTTTCTGTGGCTAGTGTTCTGATGTCCCGAAGTGTTATGGTATGATTGCTATCATAGAACCTAAGTAATAGAGAAGTATCCAGGAACCTTAATCTCTCTCTTTGACCTCTTGTTTAGTTTAGTTAATCTTTAACATCTTAGGTAGGTTATTATTTTATCCTTTAATATTTACTTATCCTTTAACAATTACCCCCTCACTATAGTCTAGTGGTTTGCTAAGTTAGTAGATACATGATTGTGACTTATTAGAGTTCTTTAGCCAAAGCTTTCCCGTGGATACGATACTCTAGAATACTCATCCTAGGGAAAAGCTACAATGGTAGGTGTTCTCATAAACTGCGTAATCCTTCATATTCTTTTAGCACTTAACAAATGCCAACACCTTGCCAAATGCTTGGAAGATCATGCCAACAAAGCATCTCTGGCGACCGCCAATTGATGTCGCTAGGCGCCGCCGGATCAAAGTCGGCGTGCATGGGTGGACTGTCATCTCAAGTGGAGAAGGCTAAGCGCCGCTTCATCGAGACACGCCAAAACCGGATCTCCTCGTCCGCAAAAACCACCATGGAAGTTTCTCTAGAAGGGTCCCCTACCACCGCCGCGGATCACGCCGCCGGGTGAAGCTTCGAGAGACCTCCTTCCGCTGACTCAATCAAGGGCGCGCCCGATCCGTTATCATCGGGACTTCAAAATTCAAAATTGGAGGACCACTTTCGAGAGGGACGCCGTACACCACGATCCCGGTTGAACCCGACCCTTTCCCGAAGTTGGGGTCGCCCTTGTCCGGCTCGGTCCACGTTTCGGCGGGCACGACCACGCACGAGGTCCCTCTCGATCCACCCACACCGGGCAACCCTAGGCGCCGCCTCATCAATCTCGTGGTGCCACAGAGTTCCCCCCCCGGCCGACGACGCGCGCCCGTCCCGATGGCCGGTGGTCAAGGCCGCCGCCGCCGCCGGACCCAATATGTGGCCGGCCGCGAGGAAACGCTGGCGATCATGGTGTGGCGGCGAACCGCGATGGGAGGGGGTCGCGGGCACCGCTTACCGCCGGGCGATCGTGGCAAAGGTACCGCCGCCGATCTCGTGGTCGCGCCATAAAGAGCCGCAAGCCCGCCAACCCGCGGGTCGGGCGATGGTGGTCGCGTCGACGGGACAGGCCCTCGCCAATCGTGGTGCTCGCAGATGGTGGCCGAGGTAGAGGAATTGCCGATGGAGGTCGCGATCGCGCCGACGGTGATCGCCGCGCGGGTGCGCCTCGGGGCCACGGTGCCCCTCGCTGCCGCGGGCGTGGCGCCGCCACGGATCGCGAACGGGTACAACCGATCAGACATTGGAGCAGAAGCCGGTGGGCGCAATCCCGGCTGCCCCCGGAGATACCATGGCTACCGAGACGCCGCTGGCGTCAGTCCAGGTACAGCGCGTGGCGGCAAATTCAGAAGAGGCGGGTAGGCAAAAAGGAAGAAACCAGGCAACTTAGAATGTGTAATTTGTCCGATGGATCATTACACAAGCAAGTGCCCTTTGTTGCGCCGGACCAAAACCCTCGCTTGCTTACCGTGGTGCAGCGGAAGATGGTATGGGGTTTTTCCAAATTCAAGCCGCTAATTTCAATGATACTTGTCTCTTCGCCCCGGCTTGTCGAAGCCAGAAATCACAATCCAATCTGGGTTTGTTCCTCCTAGTTTGCTGCTGTCCGAACTTGCAAGGATTATTCCAGTCTTGGGCAAAGTGGGAAGTGCAGGAGGTGAGAGGCCTGTCCTATATTGTACCCTTCCCGAGCAAAGAAGAATTGGATCGTATGGTGGCTATCGAAACAGATCCACGACTAAGAATAACGAAGGTACGGTTTTGATTAAACAATATGTGGATGATGTTAAGCTGATTAGAGTGCTCGACAAGGTTTGGGTGACAGTCACAAATGTACCACGTCCGCTGCGTTCTTTCCTTCAGTTGTGGGCTATTGGCACGATGATTGGTGCAACCCAAAAAGTGGATATGTATCACCTTCGACAGACAGGAGAGATCAGAATTTTGGTGGCGGTTTTGGATCAGAAAAAAATCCCACCATTTGGAGATGTGTGTGTCAAGGGGGAACTCTTCCGTCTCTATTTCAAGCCTGACGAAGAAGACCCTATTTTTCCGGATGATGATGATCTCCTGGGAGATGATGACAAAGATCTTGATGGTGATCGTGAGATGGAAGAAGCGGAGGATGATGGTGCTCCCAATCCTCCAGAGAAGGGTAACTTTTCTTCAGTCGCTGGTGACACTTTACCTTCACATTCTAGTGGTGGGACTACCAGTAAACAAGGTGAAATGGATAGCGATGCTTTTTTTGAAGAAGTGAGTAAATTTTTTGCTGACAAGGAGATGGGAGGTCGATCTAACACTCCACTCTCTGAGAAGGAGCTAACCGTGTACAATGCTGTTTTATCACCTCCTGTGAAGCCCCACTCTTTGTTGAGTTTTGACGATGCCATGGTTGAAGTTTCCACAGTGCTTGCTGCTTCTTTGGTAGAGTATCCTCCTTTGCTATCCTACACCATATCGAATTCTGGTGGTGGTGCTGATGCCCATGAGGTAGAGGAGGAGCTTGAGCAGGCGGCTGTGGTGGTGACTGCTGATGACGCAGGTGGTTACAGCATGGAGACTGCCAATGCGGGTCTTGGTGTCGGCATGGGAACATTGGCTGTTGATGATACCCTGGGCATCGCTGCTGCGATGGCAGCCAAGGAGAGGAAACCGAGTGGCGATCAGTTGTTGAACTCCACGGGAGAGGTCACTTTCGTCGACGACACCTCGTTGGAGCTACTGACCATGGATACTACTGCAGTGTCAGCTTCTACACCTGCTGTTCTCCTGGAGGAACGTGAGCTGCAGCTACAGCCGTCTGCTGGTATTGGCGGATTACAGGTGCACTCCGAGGTTCCACCCTCGGCTACAGGGGCGGATGGTACCATCTTCGTCGAGGGGACACCGTTGGTGCCTTCCTCGGCCACAGCGGTCATCGCCGAGGAACAGCCGTTGGCACTCCCCTCACCCACTACGTGTCCGGCTGCTGTTGCTGTTTTTGATGTACAGGTGGCAGCGGAGAAGGTGGACACCACTACCCTCGTCGAGGTGATGCCACCGACATCTTCCTCGGCCTCTGGTGGGAGCCCGGCGGCGCTGTTAGTGGCCAAGGAGGCTGCTGCAGCTACCATGCCGGCTTCTGCTGTGGCGGTGGAGCTGAACGACAATGGACCTGACAAAACCTCCTCGACCACACCGAGCTTTCTTCAGGCGTGGTGGGGGTGGCAGCCCCTACGGCTCAACTACGACGGAGCCGAAGGAATGCCATGAGGGCAGACGAGCATACCCTATGCAAGACGAACGAATGGCGATGAAAAAAGAACCTTGAATCTTCGGTAATTCTTTCGCTAACTTTTCAGATTCTGCTATTATTTTAAAACTTGGTAGGGTAGGCATCGCCTAGCTCCTTCAGATGTTGTTGCTATTAAAAATCTAGAGATTGATAGATTGGTTCTTTCTGCTAATTCCAATAAGTCGAAATCTAAGATTAAAAAAATTTTAATAGCGATGATGAAAAGGAAGAGCGCCTGATGCGCCTCTCGACCACATTTGTGGGAATTATAATGAGAACTCTCCGTAGCGGAGAATGATCATATTATAGATCTATCTCCCGTCTGCGTAGGAAAAATATAATAAATCCAATCTTCCTAAAAGCCAAAGACTCCTTCCAAAATTGTGTTAAAATGAAAGGAGTTTTCTCGAATAGCAGATGTCTTATGGACTTGGCTAAACACAGATTTTTAGCGAACTAGTTAGAGAGGAGCGGATAAATTTTATTGCCCTTTAGACTGGTCGTGACTCCTTCCCGGATCATATTCTCAAAAACCTTTGTGGAGGGCGTGACTTTCTTTGGCATGCTATGCCTCCTCATGGTAGATCCGGGGTATTTTACTCGGAGCTGACTTGTCAATTTTTGATATTGGAGCCATTGACGAGGGGGATTTCTATGTGAAATTCACCTTAAGATATAAAACAAATGACTTCAAATTTGTCCATTATTCTATTTATGGACCAGCACAACATCAAAACAAAAGTGCTTTCCTCGCAGAAATAGCTAATACTTGCTCTAAAGAAAGTCTTCCCTATATTATTGGTGGGGATTTTAACATAATGCGAGGCCCTGATGATAAAAGCAGCGAATTTGATCCCAAATGGCGAACCTTTTTAATGCGGTCATTGAATCTCTAGACCTTAGAGAAATCATTATGTCAGGTCGCCAATATACTTGGGCCGGACCAGGGGATAACCCAACTTTTGAAAAGCTTGATCGGGTCTTAGTTAGTACGGATTGGGAGCATCAATTCCCTCTAGCCACTGTAGAGCCGAGAGATCGTAATATCTCGACCACACTCCCACAGTTATTAGCACTGGTGCTTCTACCCACCAAACCAGGTTTAGACCTTTCAGATTTGAAGGGGGTGGCTCATAAGGGAAGGGTTTTATGAAATGGTTGCAAATGTTTGGCAATCCCGAAACTTCGGGATCTAACCCTTTAGAGCGGTGGCAAGCTAAAATCCATAAACTAAGACAATATCTTAGAGGGTGGGCTGCAAATACCGCAGAACCTATAAGAAAGAGAAGAAGACCCTTTTACAATTATTACATGATTTGGATAAAAAAGCCGAGACGATTGTCTTTCGATCATGAGATTAATCTCAAACAATACTTAAAAGGGCATTTAGTTTCTCTTTTGAGAGAAGAGGAACTAAAATGGTATGAAAGAGAGCCAAAGTGAAATCCTTATTAGAGGGAGATGCAAACACCGGGTTCTTTCATCTAGTGGCCAATGGGAAACACGAAAACAACATATATTTAGACTTGAGAATGATCAAGGTGTTGTTATTGGTGATGACTGCCTCAAAAGCCACATTGCCGAGCAAGTTGAAATAACTTTGATGGAAGATCAAATTATAGATATTCCACAAGTTACCCAAGAGGAAAATGATATACTTATTGCTGACTTCACTGAATGAAAGTGAGGGAAGCCATTTTCCAAATGGAACACAACAAAGCTCCGGGGCCGGATGGTTTTCTGCTGAATTCTACCAGGTTTTTGGGAGGTGATTAAGGACGATCTTATGTCCATTTTCCATGAATTCCATAATGAGAGTCTTGATCTCTTTAGCCTCAATTTTGGAATAATTTCACTAATCCCTAAAGTCCATAACGCTACCACTATTCAACAATATAGACCAATTTGTGTCCTCAATGTTAGTTTCAAAATTTTCACAAAAGTAGGAACTAACAGATCAATAAAAGTAGCTAAGACGATTGGTGAGTCCGACTCGAGGCGGCTTTCATGCACAGGAGGAATATTATGGAAGGAGTAGTTATTCTACACCTAAACTATCCATGAATTACATACTAAGAAAAGGAATGGCATCATTCTCAAAATTGATTTTGAAAAGGCCTATGATAAGGTCAAATGGTCCTTCCTACAACAAACCTTACGCATGAAGGGTTTCTCTCCCAAATGGTGTAGATGAGTTCATAATATGGTCACGGGTGGTAGTGTAGGGGTTAAAGTCAATGATGACATATGCCCTTATTTTCAAACCAAACGTGGCCTTAGACAAGGTGATCCTATGTCACCCATCTTGTTTAACATCGTGGCTGATATGCTAGCTCTCCTCATTAATAGAGCGAAGGCGATGGACAAATAAGTGGGATTATCCCTCACCTAATTGATGATGGTTTATCGATTTTACAATATCTTGATGACACCATCATCTTTTTAGACCATGACCGGAGCAAGCAAAAATTTGAAACTCTTGCTCTGCGTTTTTGAACAACTATCCGGTCTAAAGATTAATTTCCACAAAAGTGAAATCTTTTGTTATGGTGCAACCAAAGAGATGAAACATTATTATACAACACTCTTTGGTTGTAACTTAGGGACATACCCTTTCGGATATTTAGGTATCCCAATGCACCATAGACAACTCCTTAATTCGAATGGAGAAAAGTGGAAGAACGCTTGAACAAAAACTTTCATGTTGGAAAGCTAAATACCTATCCTATGGGGGAGACTTGTTTTTGTTAAACTCTATTTTAAGTAGTCTCCCAATGTTCATGATGTCCTTTTTGAGGTTCCAAAGGTGTCCTCAAAAATCTTGACAAATTTAGATCAAGATTTTTTTCGACAAGGGTCTACGGGAAAAAAATAAATATAGACTTGCCAAATGGAACATCCTATGTCGCCTAAGGATCGGGGTGGTCTTGGAATTACAGATTTATACCTACAAAACAAATGTTTATTGGCCAAATGGATTGTCAATCTTATAAATACCGATGGTACACGGCAATCCCCTCGCTAAGGAACAAATACTTAAATTCCAAGACCCTAACCCAAGTGTCTCGGCCAAAACCAAATGACTCTCATTTCTTCGAGAGGCCTCATGCATATTAAAGATGAGGTGCTTGATAAGGGCTGTTTCATAATTCAAGATGGAACTAGCACAAGGTTCCGATGACACTTGGTTAGGTGATAAGCCACTTTCAGACTTAGATATCCGAGATTATATAATATAACAAGGGACCGACATGCAACGGTTTCCAAAGTTACGTCCTCTAATCCTCTTAATATTTCATTTAGAAGATCTTTAGTGGACAATAACCTTTACGAGTGGCTTAGCCCGGTAGCTCGAGTCTCTAACGTGGAGTTGGTGGATGGTAAAGACTACTTTAAATGGCTCTTATCCGGATCAGAGTCTTCTCCGTGCGATCTATGTATCTTGATGCTATAGATACAAATCCACCCTTCCATCATAAGAAGATCCGAAAATGGAAAATACCTCTAAAAAAAAAGTTTTCCTCCGGTTTTGTCCAAAGAGGAGTCATCTTGACAAAAGACAACCTTGCTAGGAAAAATCGAAAGGGAGTCAAAAGTGTGAGTGTTGCAATATGAATGAAACTATTCAACACCTCTTTTTTTTGACTCCCCTTTTTGCCAAAAAATGATTTGGAGGATTATTTTCTATGCTACTAACCTTACCCAACCTTTCTCAATTAACCATATGTTTGGTTCTTGGCTTCATAATCAACATAAAAAAGATTAAGTCACCGATTTGGGTTGGTGTGGTCGCTTTATTACGGGCCATCCGAGATGTCGTAATGACACGATTTTTAAAAAAATGAAATCTAACTCTATTATGCGGGTCATCTTCGGGGGAGCTTATTGGTTACGCTTCGGGGCCCGATTTGCGGCGTTACGAGCAAGCAAAGGACAACCTCATTGCATTGAGCAAGCAATTGGAGATGATTGCTTTGGAAATCTCCAATAGAGGCCGAAAGCATCTTTTCCGTTTACTTTAGTCCCTATGTCTTTGTTACGCATAATAGCCTTGCTCTTATTATTTCATTTCTCCATTTTATGTAATAAGTGGCTGTGTGTACATCTATGGATGTAGAGGCCGAATTTTATTATCCATTATCGAAAAAAATGTATGACATGGGGCTGATTGACCCGACATGAGATGTTATTATTATTGTCTCTTTACACATCGCATGCGTTATGTCCTTAGACCTCGAGATTATCGTATGTACTCAAGATGTGAAACAACCTACTTAGGGACTATCAAACGTTACTCGTAATTGGGTAACTATAAAGGTGGTCTTCGGGTTTGTCGGGAAGCATGCTTTGTGAGGCATAGTCAATCAAGATGGAATTGCCCCTCTCCATGAGAGAGAGATATCACTTGGACCACTCGAATGATTGGATCAAGAAATGCATGGCCGTGCTTGGGTTAAGTGTTAACCCACGAGGTGGACCAAATATCGTGTGGCAAGGGAATAACATGTATGTGAGTTTGTGGTGGTTCGCCCGATATGATCATTGCGCACACATGGGAGTTGACACGCCTTGCTAGAGGCCGCTATCACCTATTGGTCGAGTAGGAGTACTCGGCCATGTCTATGTGTGCGAGCCCATAGGGTCGCACGCCAATGGAAAGAAGGCCTAATTCGATCCGATCCACCAGACGAGGCTTAGGGTTACCGACATGGGCCTCCACCGGAGCCCGTTAGGGACGCCTATATATATGAGAGGTGGGCGCGGGGCTAGGTGAAGCCACACTTTGCAACCGGCCGCCCACGCCGCTTTTTGCTCCGCGGACCTAGCAGTCCGGAGGCGCACGCGCCTCCCCGTGACGTGTGGGATACCCTGAGGTGCTTTATCTCGAGCACAAGGACGAACCACACGTGGAGGACGGACGCGAGCAAATCGCACAAAGACTAATCGCTACGCCGCATTCTTTTCGCCGAGGGTCGACATCCGCCGCACCGCTGCCTAGTGGTAATCCCGCGATCTATAACTAGTAGTCGATCCTGGTTTATGGGTAGAAAAATTTTGTTTTCGGCTAGCGTAAGCGATCCCATATTCCTTCACATACCTCCCAGGACACAAAGAGTACTAGGGAATCAAAACCTTTCGAACAAATTCGCTACCTACGACCTAGAGGTGAGCCACCACACGACCAAGGTGTCGTCCGACGATGGGCGAGGGTGGACCAAACCAGCTAGTCATGCAGGAGATGGTGCCACACCTCCCTCGGTGTAGACACACGACGAGGAGGTGGTTGGCGCCTTTGCTATTATTGCGAACACAAATAAGATCCCCACACTTGGTCAAGCACCATGGCGCATCCGCCTCTCCTCCCACACAGCGGCCGTGAAAACCGAGCCGGAAGAAAACTTCACCTTGGGTGACGCCGAAGCACGCCATAGCTCCTTAGCCCCCCAAAAGCTTTGTGAAGCCGACTACCGAGGAGTAGTCCTTGGCCCTAGAAGCTTTGTGAAGCCGACGACCGATGAGTAGTTGCCACTAGCGAGTCCACTTCCACACGTAGGCGTTCGCCGTCCGAACCGTCATCGATACCGAGTTCGGAGTTGCGTTAGGGTTGTATTCATCCGTTCTTCTTTTTACTACTAATGCAATAATGTGTAGCTTTCTTTCATATTGCATGTCGGAGAAAAAACACCCGTGATATTAAGTGCAGTACCCCTACTATTAAGGGCACACCCAATCAGGGCTAACACCAGCGTAGGCCCTATCTAAATTCGTCGATCCACGCGTGTCAGGAGATTACGGGGAGATCAATTTCCCAACGAAAGCATCATGCACATGATGCTTTTTGCCAGAGGTATTGCCAGACTTTTTTAGTACTATTCTGGACGAGGCATCAACAACTTCCTTCACAACGCATGCCTTAGAGCGTCCCCAATAGGGGTTGAAATCGCTAGCGAGGAGCAGCGAGGGACCAATCGAAGAAGGAAAGCCAACGCGCTAGCGAGTGCTTAGTAGTCTAGCTCGCACGTTTCCCCAAATCTTCTCGATCCACCGACACATCCGAACCAAAGATCGCACTATCCATCTTTTTTTTTTTTTATTGTTTCGGTCTCGAATTCACTAGCGATTTCGATCTATTGTTGGGGGACGCCCTTAGCAAGCTCTTCACGCTTTTTGTCGGTCCGGCGTGGGTGCCGCTCCTGCAGTACACCACCGACACTTTACGAGACCGCCCGGAAAGTGTAATGGGGAACCTTCCAAATTACGGGGCCCACATGTACTAATTATCGGTTCAACGACCTTTTAATAGTCACATATGTGCACCTATAACCTAAAAAGCACTATTAACTATTCCAACGGGGATCCGTTCACGAGGTCATTGCAGTATTACAATAGTTTTTATACATAATCGAGTAAAGCAAATGAAGACTTATATATTACAATAATTTTACAACCATTTATTTAAAACCGGTTTTACAAAATATAAGTATGAGTAGCCGAAAGTTTATTACATATAATACACCGCCGGACCACCCCGCAGGTCTCAAGTCTCACTCATCGTCACTATCTTCTTGATGGATCGTCATAGAACAAGGTCCAAAGTCGTGGACATGACTACACCCGTCCCGCAACATGGGTTAACAAACCCCGAGTACGGAGTACTCAACAAGACTTACCCGACTAAAGAAAATAGGAGAAGACTCGTGAATGCTTTGGTCTAATAGGATTCAAGGTAAGGCTTAGCAAGAAGCAAGGACTCTTTTTGCGAAAAGCTTACTAGTAGTGAATCCTTACTTTCAACATTTTTAACCCAAATTAGTTCCTCACCTACTCTAGGTGATCTTACACTATAGCACACACTTGTAGATATTCCATCACTTATTCCATCTCTTCATAGTTCCATAATTAAACTACGATATAAGTCGAGAAACCGAGTCTCCATATCCGAAGCACGGCGATTTCGAAATTGATTAACCCAAATGGGGAGTTCTTTCCACACGACATATGTAGCACTTAAGCTTGCATATATCAACCCTTTCTTGGATACTCAAAACGGAACCGGCCCCACGCCACCCGAGAATACCGTACACCTCCAATCCGGGACTTTAACCCACGAGGGTAACATGTACTCCCGCCATCTCTCCACTCCCAAAGTCTTGGCGGTTATGCGTTTCGATTTGACACCCCAAGATCGGGCTTACCGAGTATGTGTCCGGAACTAGTTTCGGCGTCCCGGGGCGACGCCCGCACAGGCGTGCCATTGGCCAAACGACCTCGGGCGTAGTTTGCATTCCATAGTCTCGGTTACACAGGGCCTACACGCCGGGTCCTTAATCGACAAGCCGGAAATACTACACCGAGACTCCATTCTCAATGCAAATTACCCGACGGTCTCAAATTAAACACCATATCCCAAATGGTTTCATCATATAGCATCCTTTTCCCATCAAATGCCACTTCGGGCTGTCATAAGACACTTGTCACATTTTGACTCAAAAGTCTAACTAATATAGCAAGGCTAAAGCGTTCTAGCATTTTATCAAATTGGGTTATCAAGGTAGATATTGAAATAATCAAGGATGGATGATGCATCAATTAGGTTGTCACACAACTCCTATCACTTAATGCAGAGCATAAAGCAAAGGTGATATAAAGCTTTGTAAAAACACAAGGAAGGTTTAAATGAACCGGGGCTTGCCTTGATTGACCCTAAATATCCCGACGGGACGGCGGATCGCGCAAGATTTCTTAGAGCTAGGATCAACCGGATAGCCTTCCTCGGCGGCTTGATCAACAACTTCTCGATCACCCTCGTTCACTATACGAAAAAGAATAACATATGCTTTACGTGATGCCGTGTATATAAACATGATGCGCGAGGGTGCATGAAATGATAAACGCTTGAGTACGACTTTCCTTCACGATAAAGTTGCAACCTAACAAAACCAACTTGTTGAACTACTCTCACGAGATATCATCACCATTGCCTAAGGAGTTCTCAAGGACCACTTGATAAAGGCATGGTTTATGGTTCACAAAACAATCCAAAATTCACCCAAAACCCTAAGTTATAAAGCGCTAAATAATTTGTTTAACACATAAAATAATAGGGCTTAAAATAATAAATATTTTAATTTTCTCCAAACAAGCTCAAAAATTTTGTACAGGTAGATCATGTCCTAAAACAGTACCAAAATAATTTTCATGATTTTTAGATAAATAAAATAATTATTAAAAATCAAGAAAGATGCATTTTTCAATTAAAATTTGTATTTTTAAATCATGTCAAAAGTATTCAAAATTTAAGTTTCATATTTTTCATGGATATACATACCCATGGGAAGGCTACACAAAATTTTTCAGAATTTTTGAGCTAGTATTTGAATTTATACAAAATTTGAAAAAATCGACACTATTCAAATAAAAGAAATTGAATAAAACATTTCAAAATTGGAAAAAAAGGTTCTGGGTTGAATTTGGCCTGTTACTGTGCATGGTCCATCATCGTTCATGGCCCAAGATTGTACAAAGGCGGGCCGGTCTCGCTGTTAATAGTGGCGAGCCGGCCGAACAAAGGTCGGGTCGCCTTACCAAATACATACATCGCTCGCACCGCTCACGCTCACCGCGCTGGCTGCCACGGCGACGAAGGGCGCTCGCGGCGCTGGGCGGCGCTGGCTCGCCAGCCGCTGACCAAATGGAAGACTAAAAGAAGGAGGGCGGTTAGGGAGCTCACCGCGTGTCGGACGAGGTTCGCCGCGGGCTAGGGGTCGGTGGGTCTACGGTAGAGCAAGCCGCGGCGCAAGTACGTAACGGGCGTTCGCACGTCGCCGCTTCAACTGTGAAACCATCGAAGTCGCTCACGAATACATCTTCGAGGGAGGGAAAACGCCAAGAGAAGCAAGCCAAAGCTCACTCTGAAGCATCCGGTCGACGGCGAGGTCGAACGCGGGCGGATCCGACCAGCGGCGAGGAAGATGGGGTGGCGCGGCACCCGACGGCGAGATGAGTCGCGCCGGGTTCCGGAGGGAGGTTAGGAAGTTCGCGGAGCTGCTGGAGTAGATGGTTGGGTGAAAGATGGCTCGTCGGGCGACAAACGACGGCGGGGCGGCGGAGGCAAATCCGCGGCGGCGAAATGGAGAAAAGAAAAACGGCGGCGACGACGGGGTATTTATAGGGAAGAAGGGGTCGGGAGGTAGCCGGAGGGGTCGCTGAAGGTCTCAGTGGGTCGAGCCATGCTTCGCCGGGTGGACGGCTACGAGCTTTGACGCCGCGGCGATGGCAACCGCCATAGGTCGGTTTCTTCAGAGATCCCAAACCCCTAACTTCAAAATTTTCAAATTACTCCCAAATTTTTAACTAAACTCAAAAATCTCCAAAAAGTAACTTGCCTTAATTTTTCAAGATCTACAATTTTCACAATTGGAGCATTTTCAAATTCAGTCTAGAAATATGACTTTTGAAATGCGCTTCAAAATTTTGAAATTTGAATTCAAAATTACTTTTTAAAATCATGTAAGAACTTAAAAACTTTGGACATGACTTTTGTTCCTCTCAACAAGATCTACAAACTAGCTTTTGAAATTTTTCTCAAATTTTGCTTAGATTTTGAAATATTGAAAAGGGGGCAATTAGAGTTTTGATGAAATTCAAAATTACTTTAAAATTTTGAACTAAACTTTGAAAAAATCAAAATACCAACTTTGTTCAAAATTGAAAACTCTACCTTTTTGCTTTAATAACCATACCCAAATTCTTGATAAATTTTGAAATAAAGAAAAGGGGACAAACTAGGGTTTAGGATTTGGGGTTTCCGACAAGGGGAATAGTTTCCTAATCCGATTCCTCTCGTGTCTTTTCGACCGACGACGAAACCAATCATAAAATAAACTTATTTTAGTTCAATGCAAGACATGGTGGGCTAAACATGCATGCTTTGCAATAATCATGATGACACGTCAGGGTTTTTGTGAGAGTAACACCGGGGGTGTTACAACCCTTCCCATAAAGAAATCTCGTCCCGAGATTTAAAGCCTAAGGTTTAGTAACGGTAAAAGAAATGTGTCAAGCAAACACATCTCAAACTATTTCATAAAACAAGAAGAGGTCTTACATTTACAAGGATTAAGAAAGTGGGAATTTGGGAAAAATTTTCCGCCGAAAGTCTTCCGATTCCCAAGTAGCTTCTTCTTCCGAAAGTGTTAATTCCATTGGATCTTGTACCATTTGATAGTTCTCGCTTGGGTGACCCGAGCTTTACGATCTAGAATCCGAATAGGATATTCGAGTAGGTCGACACGGTTCTAAATTGATGTCTTCAAATCAACCACACGATCGGTACTTCGTAGGCATTTCTTCAATCGAGATACATGAAAGACATCATGCACTGCGATAATCTTTTCGGCAATCTAAGTCGATAGGCAATCGGTCCCTGTTTTCCAAGATTTGAAACGGACCGATGTAACGGGGGGCAAGTTTACCTATAATTCCAAAACGACTTACTCCTTTCATGGGTGACACTTTCAAGTACACATAATCTCCTACTTCAAATTCCAAAAATCTACGCCTCTTATCTCGCATAACTCTTTTGTCGAGATTGTGCTTCTTTTAATTTATCTTGCACAAATCTCATTTTTTTTCTTCTTTTACCGTGTCTACTCCGTAAAACCATCTTTCTCCTGGGTTCGACCAATGTAATGGAGTTCTACATCTGCGACCATACTGAGCTTCAAACGGTGCCATTTGAATACTTTCTTGATAATCATTATTATAGGCAAACTCGCTAATGGTAAACATTCATCCCACTTTTCGAATAATTGAGAATATATGCTCTCAACATGTCTTCTAGAATCGATTAACTCTTTCCGTCTGTCCTGCTGTCTGGGGATGGAAACCTGAACTATGATTTAGTTTGGTACCAAGTGACTTTTGCATCTGTTTCCAAAACTTGGACATAAACAAAGAACCTCTATCTGTTACAATGTGCTTAGGTGCGCCATGTAGACGAAGATTCGTTGGACATATAGCTTTGCATAATCTAGTGCTCTATATCCATCTTTTACTGGTAGGAAATGAGCTATCTTGGTAAGTCGATCGACTATAACCCAGATAGAGTTGTACCCTTTCGATGTTCGGGGTAGACCGACAATAAAATCCATACTGATTTCTTCCCACTTCCAAGAGGGGACAGGGCAAAGGATGTAATTGCCCCGCAGCTTTCATGTGCACGACTTTTTACCCGCCGACAAGTGTCACACTTAGCTACATACCGGGCAATCTCAATTTTCATTTTTGTCCACCAAAACCTCTGTTTCAAATCCTGATACATCTTGGTACTTCCGGGATGAATAGAATATCTGGTCAGATGGGCCTCATCCAGGATTTGTTGACGTAACTCAGGATTCTTTGGTACCACTATTCGATCTTTAAACCATAGCACATCTGACTCGTCGATTTTGAAACAAGTGGGTTTTCCGCTTCTTACTTTTTCCTTGATATGTGCTATGCCTTTGCTTATCTTCTGAGCATCAATAATCTGAGACTTGATAGTTGATTCTACGGTAACATTAGTTACCCTACCATGCTCAACAATTCCAATATTCAGTTTCTCCAGTTCCTGACATAGAGTTTTATCTCTTATATTGGCTATAAGACAATTACATCGAGGATTTCGACTAAGTGCATCGGCAACAACATTTGCCTTTCCAGGATGATAATGCACTTCTATGTCGTAATCCTTGATTAACTCTAGCCATCTTCTCTGGCGCATATTCAGATCTGACTGGGTAAAGATATACTTCAGACTTTTATGATCTGTATATACATGACAAGTATTACCCAACAGATAATGACGCCAGATTTTTAGGGCATGAACCACTGCTGCTAGCTCTAAATCATGAGTTGGATAATGCTCTTCATGGCGCTTTAGTTGGCGTGATGCATAGGCAATAACTTTGCCTTCTTGCATTAACACACAACCAATACCAATACCAGATGCGTCACAATAGACGTCAAATGGCTTTTCAATGTCTAGTTGAGCTAAAACTGGGGCAGTGGTTAGTGCTTTCTTTAATCTCTGAAAAGCCTGCTCACACTCTGGTGACCATTCAAACTTGGTCTGATTCTTTAGCAACTCCGTGATAGGCTTTGCTACTCTAGAAAAGTCATGAATGAATCGACGGTAATATCCTGCCATTCCAAGAAAACTACGAACTTCATGAACAGTTGTTGGGGGTTTCCAGTTGAGGATATCTTTCACTTTGCTTGGGTCAACGGCAACTCCTTCTGATGATAGCACATGTCCCAAGAATTGTACTTCTTTCAAATTAAGGCACACTTGCTAAATTTAGCATAGAGTTGATGGTCTCTCAACCGTTTTAAAACTATTCCGAGATGCTCTTGCATGCTCTTCTTCATTCTTGGAATAAACAAGGATATCATCGATAAACACCACCACGAACTTATCCAATTCTGACATAAACACCGTATTCATCAAGTACATGAAATGAGCCAGGGGCATTTGTTAAACCAAAAGACATAACCAAATATTCATAAAGACCGTATCGGTGGTAAATGCGGTCTTCGAATATCTTCGGGTTTAATCCTCGATTCGATGATACCCCGATCTCGCATCAATCTTGGAAAAGACTTTTTGCTCCGGCTAGTTGATCAAAGAGTAAATCAATCCGCGTAGGGGGTACTTGTTTTTTTGATCGTCACTACATTAAGTGGACGATAATCTATACACATCCTCAAAGTCCGATCCTTCTTTTTCACAAAAATAGCTGGACATCCCCAAGGTGAAGAACTTGGTCTAATAAACCCTTTTTCTAATAACCCTTGTAATCGAGTTTTCATTTCGCCAACTCTTTTGGTGCCATTCGTAAGCTCTTCGAGAGATGGGAGCAGCTTCCTGTTTCAATTCTATACTGAATTGAACATCTCTCTCCGGTGGTAGTCCGTGCAAATCATCCGGAAATACATCCGGAAACTCACATACTACTGAGATGTCTTTGATCTCTTTGACACAAAGTTGCACATACTTTTTCAACCGCCCTCTTAACAATTGGAAGTTGAATAAGGAGTTCGTAATTTTTCTCGAGGTAACTTAACCTTGATAGTTCTATTGAGAGTGTCTATCATAGTACCATAACGGTACAACCAGGTTCATACCAAGGATCACATCTATATCTTGATCCTTTAGAACTATCATATTGGTGGGGAAATCATATCCACCTAATGTTATGGGGATTTGATATACCACTTCTTTAGTACTCATACGTCTCCCGTGAGTGTATAATGAACTCATCTTTCATTTCCCCAATGGCTATCTCATTTTTCACCACAAATGTTTTATCGATAAATGTATGCGATGCACCTAATCAAATAATATTATCAACGGGATGTCTAGCGACGGGGAACATACCCATCATGATTGGTTCCCCCGGTATTTCCTCCACATTGGTGTAGTACACCTTTCCAGCTTTTCTTTTCGCCCTTTCCCTTTCCGAGCATTCTCGGGTTATTATTCTTATTGCACATTTGTGGCTGACTTCCGGAAACTACCTGATAACCCGGGTTATACCTTCGAGGATTGGGGCATTCTCGAGAATAATGACCGGTTTTTTCCACAATTATAACAGATGGGAGTGTGGCTTTGTGGGGTAGGGTTGCGAATGACCGGGGCATTCGGCCGACGTGGGTAAGGAGGAGGCTGCAGCGGGTCGGACAAATGACTAGCCGCCTAGGGCGAAAACTCAGGTGGGCGATAAGAAGGACGAAAATGATTCACGGGATGGTAAATCACTTTCGGCGTTTTGAATTACCACCAAAATATCCAAAGGGTACATTCTTCTTTTTCTTTTCCTCCTTTTGTTCGTATTCCATAAGAACACGATTCTTTTCTCTCACAAGATATTGCCATGTTTACCACATCATGATAAGAATCCGTGTCACGGATATTCATCATAGCATGAAGCTTTGGATGGAGGCCTCGGATGAACCACTCCTTCTTCTTTTCATCCGAATTCACAAGTCTTTGTGGCATATTGTGACAGTGATTAAACTTGCCCACATACTGAAGTACCGAGTCTTCTCCTTGCTTTAAAGCTAAGAATTCTTCTAACTTTTTAGCCATAACTCCTGCTGGAATGAAATGAGCACGAAAGGCATGCTTAAATTCATCCCAAGTGATTTGATGTCCAAATAAGGGTCGCCGGCTTTGAAATTATTCCACCAAGCTCCGGTAGTATTCGAAGCTCGCTGTGCAAAGAAAGATGGGCTTCGATGATCCGTACAAGTCATTAACTCAAACTTTAGCTCCATAGCACGAAGCCAATCATTTGCCTCTAACGGCTCATCGGCTCTACTAAAAATTGGAGGTTTTGTACCGATGAACTCCGGATAAGAAGTTTCATCTTCTTCATCATGTCGACCCTTGTGGCCCACGACGATTGTTTCGACTCTCTTGAGCTACCTCTCGTATTAAACGAGAGTTCTCGATGAGTGGTTTGAACAAGGCCGCAATAGCCTCGGCCATTGGTTGGGACCCCGGTGGTGGAGGAGCGACCCTTGAACTACTAGCATTGGATTGAGGCATCGCTTTTAAAACAAAACTATATAACACCCAACCAGTTTTTATTGAACTTTAAAAGAAAAACAAAATGTAAAACAACACATATCACTTATTCTTAAAACAAGGGTTCCCATTCTACATCTACCCCTTGCTTATCTAAGTAACTTACTATTTAACCCAAACCACATTAAAGGGGAAGGTAAATATTAACAAATGATTTAACATGATGCATGAATCGAACCTACGAACAATCCATAAACACTTTTTGCATTAAAAGATTTTACAAGTAGGGCAATATATAATGCTACTCCACTTATAGCCTTTTGGATTTAGATAAGAAAGTTTTTCAATAGAATAAGATAAGAGGATAAGCAATTTGGACCAAAATAAGAATAAAATTAGTTTGACCCAAATCATTTTAAAATTTTATAAAGTAATGCTACAAACAACACCGTAACGGAGGCTCGATGCCAAGTCAGTAATGTAACCTTCCAAATTACAGGGCCCACATGTACTAATTATCGGTTCAACGACCTTTAATAGTCACATATGTGCACCTATAACCTGAAAAGCACTATTAACTATTCCAACCAGATCCGTTACGAGGTCATTGCGAAGATTACAACAGTTTTTATACATAATCGAGTAAAGCAAATGAAGACTTATATATTACAATAATTTTACAACCATTTATTTAAAACCAGGTTTTACAAAATATAAGTATGAGTAGCCGAAAGTTTATTACATATAATACACTGTCAGACCATGCCCACGGGTCTCAAGTCTCACTCATCGTCACTATCTTCTTGATGGATCGTCATACAACAAGGTCCAGTCTGGAACATGACTACCTGGTCCTGCAACATGGGTTAACAAACCCCGAGTACGGGAGTACTCAACAAGACTTACCCGACTAAAGAAAATAGGAGAAGACTTCGGGAATGCTGGTCTAATAGGATTCAAGGTAAGGCTTAGCAAGAAGCAAGGACTCTTTTTTGCGTAAAAAGCTTACTAGTAGTGAATCCTTACTTTCAACATTTTTAACCCAAATTAGTTCCTCACCTACTCTAGGTGATCTTACACTATAGCACACACTTGTAGATATTCCATCACTTATTCCATCTCTTCATAGTTCCATAATTAAACTACGATATAAGTCGAGAAACCGAAGTCTCCATATCCGAGAAGCACGGCGATTTCGAAATCGATTAACCAAATGGGGAGTTCTTTCCACACGACATATGTAGCACTTAAGCTTGCATATATCAACCCTTTCTTGGATACTCAAAAGCGGAACCGCGTCCTACGCCACCCGAGAATACCGTACACCTCCAATCCGGGACTTTAACCCACGAGGGTAACATGTACTCCCGCCATCTCTCCACTCCCGGTCTTGCGGTTATGCGTTTCCCGATTTGACACCCCAAGATCGGGCTTACCGGAGTATGTGTCCGAACTAGTTTCGACCGTCTCCGGCGACGCCGACAGGGGAACGTGCCATTGGCCAAACGACCTCGGGCGCGATTTGCGTTCCATAGTCTCGGTTACACGAGGCCTACACGCTTCGGTCCTTAATCGACAAGCCGAAATACTACACTTTGAGACTCCATTCTCAATGCAAATTACCCGACCGGTCTCAAATTAAACACCATATCCCAAGTATGGTTTCATCATATAGCATCCTTTCCCATCAAATGCCACTTCGGGCTGTCATAAGACACTTGTCACATTTTGACTCAAAAGTCTAACTAATATAGCAAGGCTAAAAGCGTTCTAGCATTTTATCAAATTGGGTTATCAAGGTAGATATTGAAATAATCAAGGATGGATGATGCATCAATTAGGTTGTCACACAACTCCTATCACTTAATGCAGAGCATAAAGCAAAGGTGATATAAAGCATTGTAAAAACACAAGGAAGGTTTAAATGAACCGGGGCTTGCCTTGATTGACGAAATATCCCGACTCGGACGACGGATCGCAGTACTCAGAGCTAGGATCAACCAGATAGCCTTCCTCGGCGGCTTGATCAACAACTTCTCGATCACCCTCGTTCACTATACGAAAAGAATAACATATGCTTTACGTGATGCCGTGTATATAAACATGATGCGCGAGGGTGCATGAAATGATAAACGCTTGAGTACGACTTTCCTTCACGATAAAGTTGCAACCTAACAAAACCAACTTGTTGAACTACTCTACGAGATATCATCACCATTGCCTAAGGAGTTCTCAAGGACCACTTGATAAAGGCATGGTTTAGGGTTCACAAAACAATCCAAAATTCACCCAAAACCCTAAGTTATAAAGCGCTAAATAATTTGTTTAACACATAAAATAATAGGGCTTAAAATAATAAATATTTTAATTTTCTCCAAACAAGCTCAAAATTTTTTGTACAGGAAGATCATGTCCTAAAACAGTACCAAAATAATTTTCATGATTTTTAGATAAATAAAATAATTATTAAAAATCAAGAAAGATGCATTTTTCAATTAAAATTTGTATTTTTAAATCATGTCAAAAGTATTCAAAATTTAAGTTTCATATTTTTCATGGATATACATACCCATGGGAAGGCTACACAAAAATTTTCAGAATTTTTGAGCTAGTATTTGAATTTATACAAAATTTGGAAAATCGGACACTATTCAAATAAAAGAAATTGAATAAAACATTTCAAAATTGGAAAAAAAGGTTACGGGTTGAATTTGGCCTGTTCTTGTGCATGGTCCATCACTTTGTTCATGGCCCAAGACTGTACAAAGCGGGCGGTCTCGCTGGCATTAATAGTGGCGGCGGCGGCTCGGCCCCGATGTTAGGCGGCCGCCACCGCTCTGATGCCCGGACCACAGACCGTTCACGCGTGCGGGTGCGTGCATCACACCGGCGACGACAGCGGCGCTTCGCCCAGCCTTATCCGGCGGCCCGGTCGCGTTCCGGCGTCGTCGGTGGACCAAATGGAAGACTAAAAGAAGGACGGGCGGCTAGGAGCTCACCGCGGTCTTGGGACGAGGCTCGGTTGCGGCGAGGGCTAGGCCGGAGGTGGGTCGGCCGAGCAAATGGCGGCCGGGCGACGGCAACGGCGTTCGCACGTCGGGGCTTCAACCGTGAAAACCATCGAGTCGCTCACGAATACATCTTCGAGAGGGAGGGAAAACGCCAAGAGAAGCAAGCCAAAGCTCACCGGAGCATCGCCGGCACGGCGAGGTCGGGCGTGGGGGGATCCGGCCGGCGGCGAGGAAGATGGGGTGGCGCTGGCAATTCCGATGGCGAGATGAGTCGCGGCGGGTTCCGGAGGGAGGTTAGGAAGTTGCGGAGCTGCTGGAGTAGATGGTTGGGTGAAAGATGGCTCGTCGGCGACAAACGACGGGCGGGCGGGAGGGAGCAAATCCGGCGCGAAAAATGGAGAAAAAGAAAACGCGGCGACGACGGGTATTTATAGGGAAGAAGGGGCGGGAGGTAGCTGGAGGGGTCGCGAAGGTCTCAGTGTGGTCGGTTTCAGCGGCTTCGCGGTGGACGGGCGGCGCGAGACTTTGACGCCGGCGATGGCAACCGCCATAGGTCGGTTTCTTGTAGATCCCAAACCCTAACTTCAAAATTTTCAAATTACTCCCAAATTTTTAACTAAACTCAAAAATCTCCAAAAAGTAACTTGCCTTAATTTTTCAAGATCTACAATTTTCACAATTGGAGCATTTTCAAATTCAGTATAGAAATATGACTTTTTTGAAATGCGTTCAAAATTTTGAAATTTGAATTCAAAATTACTTTTAAAATCATGTAAGAACTTGAAAAACTTTGTACATGACTTTTGTTCCTCTCAACAAGATCTACAAACTAGCTTTTGAAATTTTTTCTCAAATTTTGCTTAGATTTTGAAATATTGAAAAGGGGCAATTAGAGTTTTGATGAAATTCAAAATTACTTTAAAATTTTGAACTAAACTTTGAAAAATCAAAATACCAACTTTGTTCAAAATTGAAAACTCTACCTTTTTGCTTTAATAACCATACCCAAATTCTTGATAAATTTTGAAATAAAGAAAAGGGGACAAACTAGGGTTTAGGATTTGGGGTTTTAGACAAGGGGAATAGTTTCCTAATCTGATTCCTCTCGCGTCTTTTCGACCGACGACGAAACCAATCATAAAATAAACTTATTTTAGTTCAATGCAAGACATGGTGGGCTAAACATGCATGCTTTGCAATAATCATGATGACATGTCGGGTTTTAGTGAGAGTAACACCGGGGTGTTACATTAAGATGATTGGTTGTTTGTGCGTCGACGTGAAAAGTTGGGGCACCTAGCCAAGATGGAGCGATGGGGGCGCCCTAACTAACGAGTTTGTCAAACTTATTAGTACAAGATAACAAAGTTAGTTTGTCGGGCAACACCACCAAAGGTTTATGTTTTATAATGATTGAAATAAATTTCAATCTAAAATCTTTCACTATTATTATTTCTCTCGAAGCATTTTTTTATCAATGACGTATATAGCACATTTTAGGCTATCTACACCGGTAGCTCTATTCTGTCCGGTACCCCTCCACCTGGCTCCACCTCGGCTTTATACCGTGAAAATGGTCTCTGCGGAGCAGGAAAAGACCCGCACGGCCTCAATCCCTGGTATCTGTGGCTATAGATGTCCAACGGGCCGCACCGCCGTGCCTCCACCGTGCTCGGGCCGCGTCCTCGGCCCATGGCCCGGTCCGTGGGCCATTTAATCGGCCACGGCCACTCGGGCCACATTTCATCGGGCCGGGCCAAAGCCCGCCGCCGCCCACCCATGAATGGACGCCGCCCGTGTGCCGCCGCGCTACGCGCTTGCCGCCGCCATTGCTCACCTATGAATGGACGCCGCCCGCCGCTACCGCGCTGCCGTCGGACCATGGGCCTATGGGGCCGCAAAATGGCCTGAGCCCAGGGCCATGGGCGGGAAGCGGGCCACGGCGATGGGCCGGCCCGTTGGACATCTATAGGTGGAAGAGAGAGATATGGCGGAAGGAGAGCGCATGCAGCAATAGTAGTGGGCCCATTATTTCGGCTAACAAAAATTGTTATATCTCACAAATCAAAAGTCTAAATTAAATTTCGATTACATCATTAAATTCGTTTCAATAAATCCTTCAAAACTAGATCTCACATAGATATATTTAGATAAAATTATAAGTGGGCCCCATTAATGGTTGTTGGTACAAAAGAAGAAATATAAATGAGTGATGGATGCGGAAGAAAGTCTTTGTAAAGAAGAGAATCTTAATGACTATTATAAGTGGGCCCCATTAATGGTTGTTGGTATAGAGGAGAAATATAAAGGAGTGATGGATGCGGAAGAAAGTCTTTGTAAAGGAGAGAATCTTGATGGCCAAGATGCGTATAGAGGGGAGTAAATAGAGGAATATGAGTGCGGAGAGTCAGAAATTTTCACCTGATTTATCATTTTTTTGGGACTGCAGAAGTGCGGAGTTGTGTCACTGTCAGTCAATGGGAATTCACTGGATCGGATAAATCAGGTGCAGTCAATATTGTCAGTCGGATTCGGATCCATCTTCAGCGTCGCCGCCGCCGTCTCCTCGCGCCCGTCCTCCGCTGCCCGGCTCCGGCGTCCGCTCCTCTCCACCTTCCCCACCAACCAAACCAACCCCTGACTCATCATCCACCGCCCAAGCCAACATTCGTCTGTATCCGGTGGCAAGGAGCGAGCGGGCGCGCGCGCGCCTGATTCGCCGCATCTGAGCGTCACGGCCGCGACCGCGCGCCTCCCGTCGCCTCCCGCCGCCGCCGCGCTCGCGGCCGCAGCACTGCCGCGACGACGGATGCTCTGCCACCGCATCCCCGCCGCGCTCCGCGTCCCGCGCGGTCTGCTGCAGCTGCGGAGGAGGGGACGCAGCACCATCGCCCGCCGCGGCCTGTCCGCGATGGCCGGAGGCGATGAGGCGGCGGCGAGGAGGGTCGGCTGAGGGGTTTCTTCGAGTACATGGAGCGGCTGCGCAACTACGAGCGCTCGGGGGTGCCGCGCGGCGCCGGCACCGACTCCGACGACGGGTTCGACCTCGGGCGTATGCGCCGGCTACTCCGCCGGCTCGGCGACCCACACACCCACTTCCCGGTGAGGTCTCTCGGATGACTTTTTTTTTTTCTTGTGTCGGAGCTAGTTTCCAGTGAAGGCAGAGATGAGTTGAATAGATGTGTCTGTAGGCTGTGCATATCGCTGGCACCAAGGGAAAGGTTCTACTGCTGCATTCCTGTCCAATATCATGAGGGCGCAAGGCTACAATGTCGGATGTTATTCCAGGTAATCTTAGTTCGTCATCATCTTTGTCAGTCGTGCAGTTGTTGGACAGAAATTTTGTGGTGCCAGTATGATATGGGGGTGGGATGTTATTCCAGGTAATCTTAGCTCGTAATCCTGTTTGTCAGTCGTGCAGTTGTTGGACAGAAAAATTTTGTGGTGCCAATATGACATGGGGGCATGGATATGAGTGGATTCATCATTGGTTGCTCGAACAATTGCATAGAAACCATGGCTTTAGCCTTTATGCTGGATATCAATTTTTAACAGAGGATATAAATTTGGAATTGCAAAAACATATGAATAAGAGACATAGCCTAAATGGGGATGTAAATAATTCAATGTGGTATGCGCACCAAAATGTAGTCTGTTTTAAGTTGCTTTGATTGAACAAAGCTTATATATCCAAAGAAAGTATCATTCTCTAGTCTCTGCCTTAGCGCTAATCCTGTCAAATTATTTTGTGATGATCAAGGCTTCTTTATCTGGACCTCCTTTTCTGTCAAATTATTTTGGAGTATTATCTTTCACTTTTCATGTTGTGATCTATTCTAGAGTGTAATGCTCTATTCTAGATGGTTTCAAATGTTCAGTTCCATTGTGCCTCACTGTTATTTTAACACCGCTATAATTCTGTCTTCTATGCAGTCCACATCTTCTAACAATACGTGAACGGATTTCTGTTGGAAATGATGGAGGCCCTGTTCCAGTACGACTGTTGAGTGATCTTTTTGATGAGGCTAAGGAAGCTATTGATGAAGCAATAGAGTCAGAAAATGGAACCCTGACACATTTTGAGGTAGTTTATTATTGGAAATCATAATACCTGTTTTTGTGATGATTAGAATTTGACTGTTTTGTGGAAACATACAAAAATTATTGTAAGCAACTGATGGGTTTTTCCCCCTACATTCAAATACTATTGGCTTTGAATCTGTTCTTGTTTAATTTCTCATTTCATCATAGTCATGACTTCCAGAGGTTGTCTGCATGCCTTTTGCAGGTTTTTACTGCTCTCTCATTTCTTCTATTCTCACAAGAAAATGTTGACATTGCCATCATCGAAGTAAGTTGCAGGACATCTGTTACCGCATTATTTGACCTCTCAAGTTTTATGCTCATTGCTGTAAAATGTCAAGACTGAAATAGGAAGTAATGCAACTGATATCACTGAATATTTTTTTTTTCTGAGTTCTTTGCATGGATAGGCAGGCCTTCACATGTTCCCCTTCCAAAATGATGACAAGTTGGTAACTGAAGGGCGGCCACTTGATTCTGCCAGATAATGGCTAAGTTGAGAGGGCATATAGGATGTTGCCTAGACTGAATTAGCTTGCCAAATTATAGATAGGCATACAAACTTATATTATGCTTAACAGAAGTCACAAGAGTTGCCATGGGAATATAGAATATGCAACTGATGTCTTATGAGATTGTAGGCCAAATGGCTAGCATGCAAAATCAGTAAAGCACATGAGATACAAGACTGAAGGAAATAGTGCTAATAAGTACAAAAATATATGCTTTGCTAGCATTTTTAATGATTGCTTTCTGATGGTAAGATCAAATGAACATAAGGGCAATGAAATAGGTCCATTTTATCTTGAACGCATAGGGCCTTGCTTTTCAAAGTTGAGTCACATTCTCAGTATCATGTATCCAATACTGATTCTCCGAGTCATAAAATGATATCAGTAGTGCTTGCATTTATCTATTTGTTTCCTAGGCAGGTCTCGGTGGAGCTAGGGATGCAACAAATGTTATTCGAAGTACTGAATTAGCAGCATCTGTCATAACAACAGTAGGGAGGGAACATCTGGTTGCGTTGGGTGGCTCCCTGCAAAGCATAGCAATAGCAAAGTCTGGAATCATCAAACAAGGGCGACCAGTATGTAATTCTCTTATCATTTCCTTCTGTATGTCTACCAGTATCTTGTTGCTCCTGTTTATAACTTGAGATTACAGCCAACTTCAATGTGCGAGCACTTTTTTTTTACTTGTATTAAATGGTTGATATGACAAGCCCTGCTCCTGACACATGGTTCATTCCACTGTACGAATCTTGTTCTCGTTTTTGTTCAGTAACATGAGAAAGGTGTTACCCTTTTTCTGAATCCTTCTAAAAGGCGTGTCAGTTGTATTATCCTTATGTAAGGTCTGCCTTAGTATATGACAATTATTATTGGACATGCAGGCCCTTTTCCTTATTCAGCTATTCTTGTTTATGTTTGCCCAGACTGTTTGATTCTCAGAATTGTTTCTTGAAGCAACATTTTAACATCGAGTTGTGTTCTAAAATAATGTGTTACCTCGGATGTTTCATCATGTCTTGGGTCTTGTCACATTGCACTGTATGCATCCTGATTTCTTCTAATTTAGCTTCCTCAATCCTTCTTATTTCACTAAACTTTCCTCCACTCATATATGAATTTCTTACCATAGCATACATGGTCCAAATGAGGACACTGCGGTGTTTTTACCCCTAAAATTCCAGGTTAGTTTCAGACCTAGACAAGATGTAATTTGGATATCAAACATTTTGTCAGGTTGTGATTGGTGGGCCATTTGCAGCAGATATTGAGCAAATTATTCGTGACAGAGCATTCTTGACACAATCTCCCGTGATATCTGCTTGTGGTCCTGGCATCAAGAGCTTTACAAAATGCATTGATTGGGATAATGGTAAGCCGTATCAACGCTGTTACATCAACATAAAGATTTCAAATGATGTACCCTTGGTGAGTTACATTGGGAACCTCACCTACTTCATCTGAAATTGATAGGTTCCCATCTGCTTTTCAAATCCTCTGACCGATCAGCGCAAACTGTCCTTTTCAGTCCATTGAAATGCATGACATAAACCTCCAACTGCTGGGAGATCATCAGCGTCACAATGCTGTCACAGCTGCTGCTTATGCTGCTCTCTGTCTCCGTAGTCAAGGTAACAATACTACTAAGCCAATTTGCTCTGAAGTCCATCCATGCAGTTTCATCAAAGCAACACTCGTCCAGTGTTAATAGCATGTTAAATTTGGTTCCTTGGATCTTGATTATGAATGAGGCTGAACATTTGCTTTCTGTGTGCCTCATGGTTCATTTGCCCTGTTTTTTTTTTTTACCGCACACATTCACTGATCTATTTTAACTTCTATGGTATGGCTTTGATAAGTTAAGGATGGGATATCTCTGATGCTTCTATCCACGCGGGCCTAGAGGAGACCCAACTTCCTGGGAGGAGCCAGTTTCTCACAGCAGAGGAAGCCGCAGTACTTGGGCTCGATGGTGCATCTACTGTATTAATCGATGGAGGTTAACCTTTAGCTGTGCTATAACCTGCTCTTGACATTCCTCCCTTCCAGCGATTAGGAGCGTCTGTCGGTGATGCTTGAACTATGTTTTGCAGCCCATACCGAGGAATCTGCGAAGGCCTTATCAGGTGTGATAAAAACTGTCAGACCAGAAGGGCCTCTAGCGCTTGTTGTCGGAATGGCTAGTGACAAGGAGCATCTCGCGTTTGCTGAGCAGCTTCTCTCAGGTAGGACTGCTCATCCCTCGCTGAGCATTTGAAATCCAGTCAGGTGCATGAATGAAAGCTATTGCTGAAACCTGAAATTGATGACCACATCATTCCTGAAAACTTTCTGCAGGTCAAATGCCCGACGTCGTGCTACTGACGGAGGCGAGCATCGCTGGAGGAACCTCCCGCGCGATGCCAGCCTCGTCCCTGAAAGAAGTATGGATAGCCGCGGCACGCAATCACGGCATCGAGCACGTCGACATCGGTGGCATCAGTTGCGCTGAAACGCCAGGAGTACATTGGTGACCTGTTGATCAATCCATCGTCGAGTTCCAGAAGAAAACCCATGGTTATCGGGTGCCAAGACGAGGCGCCATTCTCCTCGAACCTGATCATTGCTGCCTCCCAGCTCCTGGAGAGCAGAGGCGGGGCTCCAGGTCTCATCTGCGTGACCGGCTCCCTTCATCTCGTCGGGGCCGTACTGCAACAGCTGGGACGGCATTAGAGGACTTCCTTGCTATATATATATATTATATACTGTACTACACTGATCATTCGTGTGGTGGGTGCTGTTGCTAAAGCTGGATGAGTGTGTCTACACTGATCTCGGAGTGGTGGGTGCTGTTGCTAAAGCTGTACCGGCTCCTGACCGAGAGATAATAATTCGAGATTGGAGAAGAAATAATCTCGAATACTTCCCTGTTTTTAAGATTCCGAGACCAAGATGGATCATTCGTGTGGTGTGCATTGCATCTTTGGGCTTTGGCTAGTCATCGCATGTGACACTCACGAGGCATCTGTGGTGAGGAAAGATGTGGGAAAGAATACGAAGTAGGACATGATTATGGATACAAATGAGCGAAATAAATTATAGAAGTGGCTGCGATGATTTAGTGGTGTTTGGAATTCCCGGTTTCTAGCTTCGCTCCAAAAACTTCACTCTGAAAATAAAAGTTGGAGCTGGAGGCCAACTCTATGTCTTTTTAGCACCTTAAGAGATATGTTATATGGTTTTATAAAATAACAAACATGTTATCCCTGAAATATCGGTAGCCATATATAGTCGGGCATAACAATTTGATATATGATTTTGTAAAATAGTAAGTTTACTATGACCTCTTATTTTTTTGAGAAGTTTTATGTTTTAAATTTAGCCAAGCTGATGGAGTTGCTAATAAACGTGCTACGGTAGAAACGCAGAGCAAAACAAAATGACTTTCTCCTATTTCTTGAGAAAAAAGGCCAGATCTCTTAAATAATTTTTTTTTCAGGAACCTGAATAATGCAAAAAAATATCAGGAAGATATTCTCCTATATTTGTGTCGTGGTGAAATATGGCGGATATACCACGGACACGATGAAAAAATCGGTCGAATGGCTCGTGTGGGACTTATGGCCTAGCTCAAGGGACACAAGACGCAAGATTTATATTTGGTTGGGCAATCGCGCCCTAGTCCAGATCTCGGTCGGAGTCACTATGTGACCGAGCTCAAACGCCGTGTCGGGGCGAATACAAGCAGGTCGAGAGGGGAGGCCGGCTCCCGTGTCTCTCGTTAGTGGTGTGTGTATGAATGTCGTAGAGTTTTTGTGTGCGAGAAGCGGTCCCTCCCCCCCGGGTGGCCGAGGGATCCCTTTTATAGCGCAAGGGATGTACCGGAGGAGCTACCCGGGAGCCGAAGGGAAAAAGGAAACGTGAAAAGGACGGAGGTCCGCCGGCGGCGGATTGACCGGGTGGGAACCGCAGCCGAAGTTTGGTCGCCGCCGCACGGATTCCCCGGGATGGGCCGAGTCCCGTCTTCGTGTCCCGTCGTCAATCGCAGGAACGCCTTGTCGGTATGGCTCGGGTACTTCGGATGACGTTGGATGTACCCGATTTGACGGTTAGGAGGAGTGGTTGGCCTAACTCTATACCCAATGGCTTTTTCGAAGGCTGCGCTGGAGCTAGAGCTCGAGCTCGCGTCGAGGCGGAAATCGCTCGTCCCCCGAGCTCGTGTGTGCGGAGAAGAGTTTGTCGTCTGGGAGAGCTCGTGGTGAGGCGGAGAAGGCTCCACCGATGACCTCGTGCTCGTCCGGGACGGAAAGGGCTCGTCTTTGAAGAGTTCGTGACGAGACGGAGAGAGCTCGTGCGAAAAGAGCTCGCATGAGACGGAAAGAGCGCACACGCCACAGCTGTCCGGGAGGGCTTGCACGAGACGGAAAGAGGTCGAGCGACCCGGGTCGTGCGTGCCGCGAGTGAAGATCTCTAGTTTGGTTTTTGGCTAATTAGTGACACCTAAGGACTAATCTCTCAATGCTAAGTGTTTGACATGATTGGAGATTGGTCGTGCGGGGATAGTTGATGCATGGTGATCATGGAGGATGGATCGAGGCGATCCAAAAGTTGATCAAGCATGCAACTCGGGTGGAGTTTGGAGATCAAAGGTCCCAAGGCAAAGGTATAACCATAGGGCTTTTGATTTCACACCCAAGACACCATAGAGGGTGTGGGTGATTATAGGATCGATAAGCCGTACTATAAAGAGGGGAAAACTTTCGTACATATCGATCCTCACGTGCCTTTAGGTTCAAAATTCATATGCATGCATTCTAACCTAAAGTGCTAACTCCGTCCTTGTCGGAAATGGTTTTTGAAAATGCTAACACATGGTGTCGAGGTGTTCTTCGGGCGTGTCGGCAACAAGAAACAAGTGACGGAAGTCGGTTTGGAGCAAAGGCGAAAGAAACGACGACGAAACAACGGATTTTCGCAGCTCTGGCGTGACCCGACGCACCGGCCGGAGCGACCGACGGACGACGCAATTTGACCGACGCTCCGGTGGGTGCGTCTCGCAGAGAGCATGTTTTGGAGCTTTCGGCCGTGGGCCGACCGACGCACCGACCGGATGCTTCCGGTCTTGACCGAAGCACCGAACGGACGCTGGGGACGGACGCTCAAGGGCAGGGTCCAGCGCTGGTTTCGGCTTGTCGGTTTGTGACCGGACCCACCGACCGGACTCACCGGTGAGTCCGTCAAGGTCCGGCCGAGCCGCAAAAGTGTGTTTTCCACCCTTTCCACCACATTTCGTGGTGTGGCCTATATATACCACCTTGGCTGCCACTTGCTCTCCGTCTCTTGGTCATTTTTGAATCACTCCTAACACCTTTGAGCAAGCAAGCAAGCCTCCCTCCTCTCTCACTCTTGATTTGAGCTTCATTCTTGAGAGAAGAGTTGATCCTAGTGCATTGCATCGAGTTCTTGCATCTAGAGGCACTTGGGGATTGTTGTGAGACGGTGGATTTCCCGTTTCTCTTGGAGACACCGCTCCTAGCCGGCTTGGTGAAGTGGTGGAGGCGTTGGCAAGAAGAGGTGATTGTTTCTTGGCCACCTCCGGTTGATTTGTGAGAGGATTACGCACTCCTCGTCGGGAAGACAAAGTGCAAGGAATACATTGCTCGTGCTTTGGGTACCACACTTGTTGAGTGGTGTGTTGAGGCTAGCAAGGGCACCGCCTAGCTCAAACACCATCCTTGTGTTGGTCGGCACAACCGGAGAGTAGTTGTCGGTGTACAAGCGAACTCCGGGTGAACAAATCGACTTGTTCATTGTCTTGGTGATTGGTTCTCCATCTCATTGTGTTGATTGTTCATCTTCATCCCGGTGATTGGTTCATAGCCTCTACAAGTCGGTATAACAAGTCTCTCACTCGTGCATTACTTTGCTAGATTACTTTGAGTAGAGAGCTAGCACTTTCTTGTGTAGGTTGTTCTTACTAGCATAAGGACCATACAAGGATTGTTCACTAGTTAGAGTAGTGACATAGCTCTTGTGTGACATAGAGATCATAGAATTCATTTAGAATTGTCACTAGAGGCTTGCAAGACAATAGAGCTAGCGCAAACCGCTTTTACGCCCGTGTTTTATACTAATCGGTTTGTTTAGTTGAGCTTGTAGAAAATTTTTTTTATAGGCTATTCACCCCCCTCTAACCATCTAGGACCTTCTGGGCGGGGGTGATTTGCACGACCGAGGGTCGTGGGTGCGCTGGGCAAGGTACGGGACTAATCGTGCGACCGTAGTCATGCGTGGTGTCGGGCGGAGCTCTAAGGCCGTCCTTCCGAGGCTCGCGCAAAGGCGGAGTTCGGGTTCGTTATACGAGCTCGTGCGAGACAGGTTCGGCCTATAAGCCCACACAAAGGCGGAGTTAGGCCGAATGTTGTTATTGTTTTTGCCGCGATTAAGCGTGTGTTTAGGATACCCACGATAGAGATATCCCACAATTTGTATTCAATTATAACCTTTGTTTAATTTTCTATCTGTTACAATTTATGGAACAATTATTCATATTTGAATTATGGCCTTAGTTACTGTTGTATCATTGATTGTTTATTTTAATCAGGGATATAATAGAATATTTGCATGAAAACAATCACTTAGAGCTGGAGCAAAGTTGTTACCAATCACACTTGAAAACAGGAGCGAGCAGTCCCAAACACTCCCTTCAAAGTAATTTGGGATTCCTGATATAAAATTACCTCTTATCTTTCTTTTGGAAATATACTACCAATTTTTTTAGTCATAGAAAACTGATTAGTTGGCAAGTGATTTTTAGAAAAATAGGGACGCACCACGGGCCGCTTTACTTGCGCTGGCAGCCTCGGCCTGGCACATAAACCCATTGGGCTTGGGCTTGGGCTTGGACTTTGGCCTAGGGCTTCTCTAGCAACCGATCCGGGACAAGAGACGATGAGCAACGGTAAGAATTTCCAAACCAGATCTCTCAAAATCTTAAGGCAGGCGGCCCTGCCGTTGTCGTCTTCAACCCATCTCCAGTCGCCACCCACGGGGCTCCCCGGCGGCGCCAAGCGCTCCTCCTCCGCAGCAGGGCGAGCTCTCCCCTTTCCCTCCGACCACCACACCACTCTCTCCTCCGCGCAGCTACGAGCTCTCCTCCCTCGGCCGCCGTCGCCATATCCGCCCTACGCCACCGCGCATCTGTCCAGCACCACCAAGCTCCCCTCTACGGCGCCGGCCGTGCAGTCGTCTCCACCCAATCCATATTCCCCCGCTTACCGCCGCCGGTGAACTGTGCTGCATCGGCAACCGACCAAGGATCTACGCCTCCGCCGCCTCCCGAGGAAATAATAGCGCCGTCCCCTGATCCATCCGTGTCCCAGTCTAATCAAGGTAAAATCTGCTCAGATGTGAGATGGTTTCTTATTCCCTGGAATGATTTGATCTGTCCTAGGCCTCCTAGCAATTATATGTGGAAATAGTTGTAGCTGCTGATCCATTTCGATTTGGTTCAGTTCATCCGTCCAGTTTTTTCGTCTTGATGATTCAAACCTAATTCCTATGGGGAAATTAGTTAATTGGTGAAAAATGAATGTTGTTGAAAGTTTCAGTATACTATGTTTTATTCTGAATGCATCATATAATTTTCTTACACCTCCACGCTCCTTTTTTTCGCAGCTAAGCGCGGGACAATGCAGCTCAGGTCCGGGCGTCGCTTAGTGTACCCACCGCCAGCACCGCAACGAGGTGGCCGTCGCCACCGCCAGTCCCAGCACAGACCAGAGGACAGGATCAACGGCCTCCTGAGGACCTGCTCCTTGACGTTCTCGCCCGTCTCAGCTCTCCTGCTGGAGCTGCGCGCGCCGGAGCGGTCTGCCGTGGCTGGCGCGGCCTCTGGACCGAGCTTCCCGAGCTCGAGTTCTACGACGCCCAACCCCTCTATGTCACGTCTACGCTCGCAAGGATCACCCGTCCCTCGCTGGACCGCCTCTTCATCGATTTGTGGGCAGACTGGGGCGACGACGAAGACTGGGGCGACGACGAAGACTGGAGTGTGGAGTTACCCTTGCTTCTCCACGCTGCCGCACAGGTGTTCCCGAATAAACTTATCATCATGGTGTCATGTGCCCCACAAGATGCTTATGCCGTGGATCTTCCTTGCTTCGAACGCACCTCCTTTCTTAGTCTTGACTTGATGAAAAGCCTCCCAATTACGTTGCCACAAGACGGGGAGTTCACTGCCCTCACGAGCCTTGATCTGAAATCATGCTCCATTAACCTTGGCGCCCTGCTCCCCCTCTGCCCATGCCTGCGCATCCTGAACATAGAGAGGCCAAGTGTTGACATGGGTGATCGGGTGATTGTTCACTCGCCGTCACTTGAGGAGTGAGTTTAGCTTGGAGGTACACAATTATGACATCAGTTGCATTGACATCGTCGGCCCAATACTTAAGAAGGTGACACTGGATGTCGATCTCGCCAAAGGCTCTCATTTGTCTTTCTCAGCACCAATGGTGAAGAAACTCAAATGGGATTGCAATTTTCCATGTGTTTATGAGGGGTTCGGTCAGATATGGCAGCTCTTCAGCATAAAGGAGCATGCGCTAGATGATTTCCATGTTGTGTCGCTGAGATTAAGTGGTTCTGCTAAGGTGCGTATGCTACTTTGCTATGCTTTTCTTTGAAACTTTTATACCAAAATTATATATGTTACTGTATGTATGCAGCCAAATGGTCTTCTCTATGTGATGACAACTTCCTATTTTAATAACATTGGAATATTCAATTTGTTGATATGCAGATTGGTCTTCCGGATGCAGAATGGACCATTGCACAACTGAAAGCTCATCTTCCGGTGACTGTTTTTCTGATTTAGAACTGGATCTCGAAACAGATGGGTGGCATACTTTTGGACCAATAATGTTGCGTCTGCTTCGGATTCAACCGACTATACAAAGACTTAAGGTGAACCTAAAACGTGACAAGGTAATCATTTGGTTATTGATTCTCTAGTTACGTATTGTGATTGGTTACTGCATTTTAGATGGTAGTGACTAACCATTGTCCATTTTCTTATAGGCACAAGTGCCATGTCCAGCAAATTGTCCTTGTGAACAGCCTAGCAACTGGAGAAGTGAAGATGTCTCTTTATCTAATCTTGAAGTTGTTGAAATTCATGGCATGGAAGGAAGAGATGATGAAGTTGATTTCTTAAATATTATACTCCGATGTGCAACAATGCTTCAGAGATTGACAATGACTATTTCTAATGACATCTCACCAAGTAACAATGGCTATGAGAAGATCCGCAGCATTATGAAGGAGTATCCTGATGTGGAATACCATGTTATGGCACCTGGTTCTCAGGGGGCTCTTTATCCATGAGTAGAAGAATATTTGCAAATGGCAACTGGTGACATTCTTGTGCTTTTCTCAATTTTTATATGTTGATATGTATTTCTGGAGATTTCTGTATGCAAGTTTATTGAATTGATAAATCTGGTGGTGATCTCTGGACAAAAGGTGCCATTGCTTATTATTAGGTCAATGATTTGTATCCAAATAAAGTATATCTAGTTTACTGTGTCTCAATAATTCAGTAAGGTTCAACTCCTTTGTATTGCCTGCCAGGCAAGCTAGACATGAAACACATCCTTATCTGTAGTTTGTACTCATGTCAAGCATGACTGCACCCTTCATCACAATGTAATGTGCAAAGAGCACTTCAAAATTCCAAAATGTGAATGTGTAGCCCCATGCTTCACTATGCCTTCAATTAAATGAAATCCATTTTAACCTATTTAAAATAGAACTCTTTGCAATTCATGAACTAAATTTCTGGTCTAGTTAGCTTGTGTTTACTGTTCAAGATAGAGCAAGTTCAGTTTGTCCATGCTGTTTTGTTAGTTTTTTTTTTTTTTATGAAAAACTAAAATAAGACAAATTACAAGCCTGAGAGCTTCATTGGGCAGTTAATCATTAATGATCCCGCTTATATTGTTTGTTATGCATGTATGCTCATGGGTTTATTGGGCAGATCTTTACACCGAAGGTGGGATAAACACAATTTTGAGATTGCTTCGAAGCTGGTGATAAAGAAGAAAAGGCAGTACGACTGTGAGCAGGTGATACTCGCCTATGCAGTGTCTTGAAATTTGTTCATCAAGCATCTTTTGTGTTGGCTGCCTGCTGTTGTCCTCTGCTAGGGGTGAAACCTGTTAATCCCTTTCTGTGGACTATGCTGATATCTGGTGTGTGGGGTGCTGTTAGGCCTCAGTCATGTGTTTATCTCTGGAGCTCAGGGGTGAAACCTGTTAATCCCTTTTTCTGTTTCTATCAGCGTTTGGTTGTGGCGGGTAGTAGCATTACCCGTTTCTCTGCTGCTGATCTTAAACTCTGTATTACCATTATTCTATTAATGGAAATGGGAAAGATCCCTTGGTTTGAAAAAATATAGAGGAACAGTTCTGCACGATTTGTTGTCAACAGGCCAAGCCAAGTTGCTTCAACTTACCTTTCATTTATAGATTCTAGCGTTGTCCTTCAAAAAAATGGCCCTGTATTTTTCCTGCACGCCTTGGTTTCTACATTTTTTCTATTGATCAGGTGTACACAAATTTCACATCCTACCCTGAACCACCAGATACGAAAGCCAGACTACCATCCCTAGTCTGCTGAGAGAGATGATGCCCGTAAACTAATGGTTAATACAATAATATTCACAGCTAAAGAAAACTGCTGCACTTGAAATTACAGAGACCATCACCAGGCACAGCTCTTTGAGCTCTTCCTGAGGTGTCTGCCAATGTGGAATGACAGAAAATAAACAGACCATTGCCAAACTGGCAGTGCTGTACATCTTCTAGATCGCTATCACAAACCATAAACCAACTACAATTACGCACAAGCAATCTGAAACAATGATATCCCTTTTCATGATCTGTACAATAATTATCCTGTACACACTTTTGATGCTACAAAGAGTCCAGCTGGTCATCGATGTCCTCTGCAAGCTTGTCTATCAACTGCTCCATTGTCTTAATGTACTTGGGCATGTAATGTTCTCCTATCATGGATCTCGCTAGGCGAATCTTACTGTACAAATGTCGGGGTGTCTCATACAGGGTGACGACCTCCTCCTGGGCTCCTTGCTGGCTTGTGGTTGCTTCTTCGGCTGCTGGCAATCCAACCATGTGCAATATTTTCCCTGGAGGGTATAGCTGGTGTGGCTCTTGAGCAGAGGTTGAGGTTGACGATGATGTCACCTGCTTCTCGTTGGTCAAGGACTCTAGAAGCTCCATGGCCTCTTCATCTGTTTCTGTCAGTGCTAAACCGTTTTCCTCTCTGTTGTTGTCCTCGTTATCTGATTCTTGAAGGTTTAGTTCACCAAGATGGATTGAGACTAGGTCAGCACCTGCTTCTTCAGTAACTTTATCAGTTTGGACATCTGTGTCAGCTTGGACTTCTGTGCCCTGAATTTGTATTGACGATTCCATACTCTGTTTGGGTGCAGCCACACATGACCAGAAAACCAGTGCAGGGCGTTTCTTTACCACAGCATGGGTATCTGCTGAAGGCTTACTCACGGCCTGCCAAAAACCATGAGGAATCGACTCAGAAGTACCAGACATAATAGATTTATTGTTTCATCTGTCTAAGAGCTGTTCTTGGAATAACATTTTTTAGCGAATTACCTCAGGACCCTGAGATTGCAGCATATCAACATCCACAACCTTAGATCTTGGATCAGAGACAAAGGGCACATGAGATCTTATGAAACTCACAGAACGGTTCACAAAACCTAAGAATCTAGTCTGCTGAATTTGTTTGCGAAGGTCATGTGCCCAAGACGATGACATAACCTGCCAACATTCAGTGCAATAGTAAATATATATGTTTTCTTTTTAACGGAAGAAATTGTTTCAAGAATAATTATCCTTCCTTCTAACGAACCACTTAACTATTCAATGTAATTCTGTTTTTTTTTTTTTTTTTTTGGGGTTATTCAATATAATTCTGTGTCCCACTTTTCTTAGATACTCAAATAACAGCAATTGAATTGGCCGAGAGGTACCTCTATACGAAGCTTGGCAGCAGAAGCTATGCCAAGAGATGGCACTACGTCATTTCTGTTAACAATGGTTGTAACAAAGTCTTTACCCGACTCAGCCAAGTCCCATGTCATGCAAGCAGCTGAATCGCCACAGTGGAAATGTAAATATATCAAACAAAACATTCAAAGAAAATTTTCAGACAACAAAGAAACATCACAGAGATGTATAATGATCTAGGCTCATTACAACTATCTTAAAACGTCAGTTGCAGTTACCATTAAGCATAAATACAACATAATTAACCTTTGCCATCCTTTTAATTTATAATATGACTAATACCAGAGCTCTCTTATGAAATAAAAAAAGTGAATGGAAATGCCATCAAGTCAACCACTGAGCATTCATTACAACTTGTAATTTACAAGACATGTATTGTGGCAGCATGCCAATATTGCATTTTAGTGAAGGATACTGTTTGTGAATGGATATGTAATGACTTTTCTCAACTTATGTTGTTCAAAGTAAACTATAATTCTCGATGCAGTACCTGGCCCAAATGCAATACAAGTGGATGATGACAGCTTCTCGTTCTCGCGTAGGATGTATGTTAGTATTGTAGCAATCCCTGCTCCCATTGAATGTCCAATGATCTAAACAAAATAAAATAAAATGAAGAAAGGGTCAGATGCAAGGCACAAATATTTAACATAAGAAATGTGGGGCTATATAGAAGTCCCTCCCAAAACAAAAAGAAATCAGCTAGGATGAACAATAACTAAAAAGCAAAACAAATTCAAATACATTCCTTCAGGTTCTACACATGAACATTTAAGTAGACATGCACTGGTTAGGTGTCAAAATTCTAAATACACTGAAATTTGAAATCACATAAATAAATATAACACTATTAAGTTGTTCAGCATAAGTTTCATATTATTTTGATTAAATTTTTACACTCATGAGTGTGGTCCACTTATTCTCTCTACTCATGGTAGTCATAACTTTAAGCTTGTATCTCAGTACTTTGGCAATCTATTTTCTTAAGATTCTTCCTCGGCACTAAAGAATCCTAAAGTCCATTGATGATACTTTACTGCAAGAGTGCCTAGAAGTTCATTTGCTTTGACTTTAAGAAAGGAAAAACATATTTTCATATTCAGTTGATAACGACTTGTAGTTCTACTTGCTTTAGCATTCACAACTTATGTTGATTTTGTGCGATTTACTAAGACAAGTAAGCATCAATTCCGAGTTACAGAATTGTGGTTCTATACAGAAGCAGAAAATCTAAAAGAATGGAGAATAGATGACTCATCAATATGAAATACCATGAGTTTTTCGACAATTGTGAATGGTTGAACATAAAAAAAAAAAAAAATCACCTGCAGATACTTTCAAGCTGAAAGAAATTACCTTAACCTCATACTCTGGGAATTGCTCCATTGCTTTACTCAGGCAAGGAATGGCTTGTTTTGCAATCCATCGAGCTGCTACAACCATTCCACAGTGGGCATAGCCCAACACTAGGTTGGAAACACGACCTTCCTGGACCACGACGTGATGAAATGGAACCTCTGCGCCAGTTGCTGCTGTCAGCCGCTCCTTAACACTGATAGCCCCTCTAATGAAAAGGAGAAAGCTTTGGCTACTTCTGTCACGAACAATTGTGAAAGCAGGCTTCAGGAGCTGCATGATAGAACAGAATTTCATCCAGTTACTCTAGATTTGTTGTTCGCAGTGGAATGAACAGAGAAAAAAAAACGCCTGTGACTAGTTTGGGATGTTGAGTCCCAAATCCCAATGCATAATTGATAACAGAGAGTTAACTGATACTTACGCACCCTCGCCTTAGATTTCTTTATAAGCACATCATTCTGGCCATAACCACCATACTCCAAAACACGTTGTATGGCTTCTTCGAGAAATACATGCATTGGTTCAGATATCTGAGCAGCGAAATCAGCTCCTGCCTTACCTGAGGCCCATCCAGTAGTACAGAATCACTTCCGGCATACTCATGCTGCAGATTACCCTGTAAGAGTAAACTGACATTCTCATTTATCCATGACGATATGTAATCTGTCGACATTGAACAACGCGCTTCGGCGTGATCGCAAAAAAAAAAAAAAAAAAAAAAAATAATAATCTGTCGACATCACGAGTTACAGAAATAAGATAAAAGTGCAGAAAAGACAAATGAGCAGAACAATTTCTAGAGAAAAAAATAGCAGCACTTATGATTCTAGAATGTAGAATACTTAGAGCAGCTAAAGGCGGCTAGCATCTTATCAGTTAGGTATCTGGTTCAAATCTAACGATCACTTAACTTTACAATTTTCTGGAGCCTAAAGTAATCAAAGTGGAGTTTGGTTTCTGTGAGGGAAAAAGACCGAAAGTAGGGTTGTTTATTTACATATAAAACAATTTTCTTTTTTTGAAGAACTATAAGACAATTTTCTTAAACAACCACAAGGAGTCAAATTTAATAGGTAAGCTAAAGTAGCCCCCCCCTCCATTATGGACCAAAACCACCAGATTATTGAAGAAAACACAATACTATATATGAATGGTGAGGTGAAAAGCTAACTGCATACGACCAATTCAGATGTCAGCAAAGTAGTACTAGAAAAATAATTGAAGCTCATTGAACTGTTCGCCGAATAGTGTAGCATTCAAAGAATCCTACAAAACTAAAGACAACGCGCATTCATGTATCCGTTTGGTAGATTGCTCTCAAACTAGCTAGGCGCAAGTACCACGTAACCTCCAAGCTAGCAAGGAGACAAGTTGCAATATAGAAGTACTAAGCACTTAGCATATACGTACTATTAAGGTATGGTCCCAGCAACTATCTGACTTGCTTCAAAACTGACCAAAAAGACTTTCAGCAAGTTCGGCGAGCAACTCAGATTAGTCCAGTGTTTGATCAAATTCCTAATCCACGATTTTTTTTTTTCGAAAAGCCATGGGCCTGCCGGACTGTCGACTAAATCAATCACCAATCTTAGAATAGGGAAAGGAAGAGAAGAACACAGCATAAATGCGCAACGAAAAAAAAAATTGGGGATGTTTCTTTCTTGTCCATCTTTTCCTTGCACGCAAGATCCTTCTCCTTCCCGGGAGATATTTTCTTTCCATTTCGCGGTTTTTCAAACAAGATAATAAAGTTACTAAAAAGAAACAAAAAGGCGACAAACGAAGAAGCTTCACCGAGAAAAAGATTCCACGGAAGCAAACGCATCACCTCCTCCAAGGTAACCAGGCGGGCAATCCAAAAGTGAAAAATCGTCGTGGGGGGCGGCGGCGGGAAAACTCGCGCAAGACAAAGCCGAGGACAAAACGAACATTTGAACGGCACAATGGGGGAGGACAGCGTAGCCGCAGGGTGCTACTCCTAGCCGGCGTCGCGCGCGCGGCCGGCGATCATCGGTGGCGCGGGCACGGGGGCACGGGCACGCATACCTGCTGCCGCATGTAGTACTTGATCCCGAAGGCGAGCTCGCCGAGGGCCCACCTGCCGAGCGTCTCAGCCCAGGTGAGCCGCACGGTGCGCGCGGCCAGGGCGGCCGCCTCGCCCCACCCGTCCGGGGCGCGCTCGGGCCACCGCCACTTTCGCCGCCGCTGGCGCTGCTTCTCCAGCCGCGCCTTCCGGGCGTCCTCCTTCCTCCGCCGCCGCCGCGCCTCCGCCTCAACCGCCGCCGACACGGCCGAGGATATCAGCTCGTCCTCCAGGGCCGCCGCGCCGCCGCCTTCGCCGGCGCCCGCGGCGGCGGCGGCGTCCCCGCAGAGCCGCCCCGATAGCACCAGGTACAGCAGCACCGCCGTCCCCGCCGCCGACGCCATCCCTTGTTCGCGCCCATCCTCCCGGACGGTGCGGTGAGAGCACGAGCGCAAGGCAGGCAAGCGCGCGGGTTTAGCGCGTGTAGGTGTCAGCGAGGAGGAGGAGAAGTGGGGGGTTCGTCGGACGTCGGGTTTGGGACGGAAGAGGGGCTCGGCCGGGGTCGGCTAAATCGGCGGGCGACCATGGCGGGGAAGACGATTTTGCCCCTGTGTTTTCTATAGCAACTTTGGCTGCCTTTGTTTACTTTTCTATATACATACCCCGGGTCGAGGTACTGCCAATTGTGAATTTGTGATCAGCTTTTTTTTTTGATACGATTAGATTTCCTTAGACTTAGGGCCTTTGTGGTTCATTAGGTATTGGGGACCAATTTTTAATTTTATTTAGTTTCTAAATTATCAAACATGAGGACTTGGGACTAATTTTTAGTCCCATTTTGTCCCCTATTTTAATAGACTTTTGGGAGGGACTAGGGATTAATTTTTAGTCTCATTTAGCCCTAGTCCATGGAACAAACAGGGCTTTAGATTCCTCTCTTACTCATGTAATAAACTATAGATGTAAAAGAATCTATAGAATCCGTAACTTTACTTAAGTTAGAGAATAAAGAATCCTAAAATCCATTTCCAAATCTTCCATCCTATTAATTTAAGATAAATTTATATGTGAAATTTTGAGAGTTATGGAATCTCCAATTTCAAGCCATAGATTAATTTCCCAAGTTAAGGGATTGGAAACTAGGCCTTAGGGCATGTTTGTCTTCAAGGGAATTCAATCTTATTTCAAAATGAAGATCATGTTTCATTTAAATAATGGGCCTATTTGGAGATCAAATATTGAAACTATTTTTATATAAACCAAGCTAAACATGAGCATGTTTGGTTGGTGGTTTCCGTGCTGATAAGCCGGTGATGTGCGCTTTGTTGTGAGAGGAAAACACTATACAACAGTTCATAAGTAAGACTAATTGATAAGTTCAAGTGAACAGGGGCTAGAGTGACAATTAGGCCATGGGAAACAAGTAGACGCCCATTAATATTCATATGTTACCTCATTGGAAATATATATACGAGTCTATTTTCCGACACAACAAACGATGCATCTCTTGGACTTCCCAGCTAGGAGTTATGGTCAGGATCAAAAAAAAAAAAAAAAAAAAAGAGTTATGGTCATTTTAGTGGAAGCTACACAAACTATTTTGTGGTTGCGGGAGAAACCAAGGACTCTTCAATTTGTGCACTAATATGATTTCTCACTTGCTTCGTTCTTTTATGCTTATGTTCACATGTAACTAGGATGGATGCTTTCCTAGTATATAAATAAACCATGTAATCCATCATTTGAGGGGGTTGATATTGATATTTGATACAAGAATTAAGAAACCTGTCAAGTAATCTCTGGTGCTAGTTGATCTTGTTGAGTGATCTCTAAGTGATTCTAGTTTTATCCTATCCACTACCACATACTCTTCCACGGGTTAGATCTATATCACATGCTCCATTCGTCCCATTAAGACTTATCGTTTTGGACTCAGTGTCATTTTTTTACCATTCATCTTATATGAAATTTTTGTATAAATATTATTTATTGTTTTATAACTTTTTTTATCATTGGAGATACTTGGGAAACAAGTAGGCGTCCATTAATATTCATATGTTACCTCATTGGAAATATATATACGAGTCTATTTACCTCAATCCTGTAGTAGTGACAACAAACGATGCATCTCTTAGACTTCCGAGCTAGGAGTTATGGCCATTTTAGTGGAAGCTGCACAAACTATTTTGTGGTTGCGTGAGAAACCGAGGACTCTTCACTAATATAATTTCTATGTTCACATGTAACTAGGATGAATGGTTCCTTGTATATAAATAAACCATGTAATCCATCATTTGAGGGGGGTTGATATTGATATTTGATACAAGAATTGAGAAACCTGTCAAGTAATCTTCGGTGCTAGTTGATCTTGTTGAGCGATGTCTAAGGGATTCTAGTTTTATCCTATCCACTACCACATACTCTTCCGTGGGTTGATCTATATCACCTCCTCCCTTCGTCCCATTAAGATTGCCGTTTTGGACTCTGTGTTTTTTTTACCATTTGTCTTATATGAAATTTCTGTATAAATATTATTTATTGTTTTATAAATTATTTTATCATTAGAAATACTTTAATTACAATTTATTTATTTTATGATTTTTTTTTAAAAATAATTTGATGAAAACTATTGGTCAAACACGGTCCTCAAAGGTAAAAAAATGATAATTTTAATGGGACAGAGGGAGTAGTTTTTTTTTTTTTTGAAGAAGCACCGCTAGATTAATATAATTACTCCCATCGTTGCAAAAACTAATGGATTTCAGGATCCAATCAGAGCAAACTATTTTAGGTTTAATTATTTTTTAAAGTAGTACCAATAGTAATTATAATCCCAAACAAATATACGTACTATAAGAATATATATCCATGATGATAATAGATTGACTGAGTAATGTAGCTGGACTTATATTCTTTCTAGGACTGAAGAAGTCATAAGTATTAGCTACGGATATTATTATTGGCTTCATTTTGTGCATCATCTCGCTAAATTAGATGTTTATGGTAAAGAATTCAGGAGATTACTCCTTTCCACTCGCATGATTTTGTTTCCTCCTCCATTTGTCTGTAGCCTTTTGTTCCTTTATTTTGCTTTTTAATTATTTTACATACAAAATATATATACAAGAGATATGGTTCAATAAAATGCTGTTTTCTGTTGAACTGTTTGGACATCGTGTATAGCGGAACTATCCTTTCTTTTCTTCACAAATCACAATGCCCAGCAACCCAGATTCCTCACTTAATTATTCTTTATTAAAAAAAAAGTGATCAAGGGCATTCTGGTCAATCCAATTGGCAGGTGTGTGCCTCTTTGAAGCTGGAATCTGCAATTGGCGGGGGAGAATATGGGAGAGCATATGCATGAAAGCTCTCTGTCGTCGCCGGTGTGGACCCGACGTCACTGGGGAGGCCTGTCACACATCACAGTCACAGAGCCCGGTTTACTCCCTAATCAAATCCGAAAACGTTTCGTAATCCACCAGGTGAGCAAATCAGGTTGGATGAAGCAAGCTAGCGATTGTGTGAAAGAAATGGCTGCTGATCCTGCATGCACAGCTGATGGAGATGGAGGAATAATGAGGGGAATAACGATTGTTGTGCTGGTATCTCAGTGCTCTTATGCCTGGATATTCCATATTTGAAGGGTCGGATTTGAATCCCTCACGTAAAAGTCTGTCTGCATCTATAGGACTTTAACGATCGACTAGCTCATATGGGATGGCCTAATCTTTAGTTAAATCAGTAATCCACTAGTTAGCTAATTAGTTAGTTAGGTTTATGTGATCACACGCCTCAGCGTGTATTTCATTTAATTGAAATGAAATACGGCGCTTAAGCATGATTGCATAAACCTAACTAATTGCAACTAATAAAAGGAACAAAATGTGAAATGTTCAAAATACCCCCACACATCCTCTCTCATAAACTAGGTATATGAAACTGTTGCCTGCCCCGCCGTGAGCCGATCACGTTGTTGTGGCGTTGATCCATGATCGATGACAAGGTCGTCCGACTGCTCGTGCCACCTCTGACCCACACTTTTGCTCTGTTCGCGACTCTTGCTATATCCCCGACTCCATTATAACTTTTTGAGAGAGATGCCATGTGAAGGGGAAAACGACCTAGTGATGAAGCAAGAGAAACAATGAAAGGGCCATTTAACCCATTTGCTGATGTGTATGGAGGGTATTTAGAGCAACTATAATAGATTGGGTAAATGTATTTGTGCGGTTATTTATAGCTATTGTGCTCCCGAAAAGTATTTCAACACAACTTGTTTATTTTGTTTTCTGTTTTCCGATGCTAGCAATCCCAACATTCTCGCAGGGCATATTTCCCTAGCGATCTTGGTTCCTACCATGTTTTCCAATTTGGCTAGGCTAAAACTCTCTATTTTTTTAACTGAGACAACAATTATAACTGATTCAATAGTATTTTGTGATAGAGAACGAGCTGAAACCATAAAAAGAGAACAGGTGTGGGCTAATAAATACTTATATACATGAGCAACGGGCCGGCCCGACATGGCCGAGCACGGCGGCCCGCGTGCAGGAGCCGGGCCGTGCCTCTATAGGGCACCATGCCTTCTCGCCGCCCAGCACGACGACACGTGGGGACGACTTGGATAAGCACGTGCCCAATAACATATTGTGCCACCCCAAAGCCCGAAACCACAACCGAGGCGCTCCCTTCCGGTGTCGCCCACCGCCATTTATCCTTGCACTCGGGTGGCGACGCTCTCTTTCTTTGAGGCGTGCGGGCTGCCAGTCTCGTCGTCAAAGAGGTGGAGAGCGATGAGGAACTTGGTGAGGGAGAATGGGGCAGCTGGCGCCCGGTGCCGGTGGCACCACGTTGAGGAGCGGGGATGGCCGGACGGAGGGGCGGGGGAGGAGGAACACGCCGGGGAAGAGGAGCACGGCGTAGAGACGGGGAGAAGTGCGGCGGCAGCGACACGACGGGAGGACGGAAGGGATGGAACCAAAAGTTAGGGTTTAGGTGGCAGGCCTGACGGGCTATATTTTCTGATGGGCTGTTTTCATCAGGCCATAATTGTAAGTTGAAACCAGGCTTCAATCGTGCCTTTGCATATGGACGAGGCGATGCCGTGCTGCCCGCGTGTGCCTCGGGTCGGCCCGAGCACGGCCTAGAGCGAGCCGGGGACCGACCCGAGCACGAATCCGACCGTGCCGGGTTGTATTTGGGCCGTGCCAAAATTTCGTGTTCGGGGCGTGCCACCGGCCTTGGGCGAATGCTCGATATACTCCCTCCGTCCCTAAATAGATGTCATTCTCGCTTCCCCGAGAAGTCAACGATTTCAAACTACCGACAATTATATATTAAAATATATAAATATTTATGCAAAGTAATTAGTATCATCGGAAAGATCTTTAAGTCTAGTTTTTTAATAAATTTATTTGGTGATATAAATATTGCACGTATTTTTCTACAAACGCTTGATCAAATATAAAAAAGTTTGACGCGCACGCACCCCCATAGTGACATCTAAAAAAGGGACCGAGGGAGTAGCTTGTTATAGTACGTAGGTGGACAATTAATTGTCCATGCATTTTGTTGTTCGAAATGCTAATGCATCTTGTTAGAGTTTGTGATTGGCAAATCAAAGAGTAGGATTAGTGTGTAGCTGAGCTCAACACTGAGTACGTCGCTGTCGCGATGACAAAGCTTGCGTGTGCGAAAGGCTCTGGGAATGCCGCTGCTCCGGACTTGCCGTTAGACGGGAACAGGTACTTGCGGGCCGTAGGAGTAGAGTATTTGCGTGTGTCAAAAATACACGAAAGAGAGGCGCATTGGATCCGGCGTGGCGACGCAATACAGTGAGACCCTGCTGGCGGGCCCTGACAGGTCAACGTTGGCAGGCAGGCCTGCGCACGGGTGGGGGGACGACAAGGGGGCCGTTGCGTGGGTCCCCGCCGGCAGTCAGGTCAGTCAGTCAGCAGTGTGTGCCAGCGACGACGGTCCTCCTGGCCTTCTTTATTTGTTTGCGGTGCTGTACGAGTACGTGCTGATGATGGATCATCACCATGCTAATAGTATACCACTGGCCGATCATCATGCTATAATATGGTAATGGCGGGGTCGGGGACATAACATTAGCAGCAAGGCGTGCGCGCATGCACGCCTGGTCTGCTCTGGTGACATGACACCACGTCGATCGCTCAAGTTTAGCTCAAGCTGGCGACGGACCCGATGATTGCTCCTGTGTGTTGATTCCTTGAGCCGGCCAATCGTAAAGGCCCACGTCAGTACGTATGGTTGCTGCTGTACGTGGGTCGTAGTCGCCGTCATGTCGTCTTGGCTGCTGTGTGTGTGCGTGCGTGTGCTCGGTCGATGCACGGCCGGACGCCCGTACTGTACTCAACAGCACACCCGCACTGCTGTACGTGGGTCGTAGTCGCCGTCATGTCGTCTTGGCTGCTGTGTGTGTGCGTGCGTGTGCTCGGTCGATGCACGGCCGGACGCCCGTACTGTACTCAACAGCACACCCGCACGCGCGCCGGCCGGCCTGTCTGCTCCTCCGATCTTGACCGTGCCTATTTTTTTACGCAAAAAACATCTCTCTCTATTCGTAGAAAATACGTGAAACATTTAAATTTTTAAATAAATTTGTTAAAAACTAGACTTAAAAATCTTTCCGATGATACTGTAATTGCTTAGCATAATTATTTTATATTTTTAATATATAATTACCGGCATTTGTGTCTCGAAGCGTGGTGACAATCTTTTTTAGGGACGGAGGAACTACTCCATCCTAAAATAGTTTCGTCTTAGTTTTTTTTCATACATTACTCCCTCCATTCTACAAAACAAGCAATTCTCACATCCCGAGGAGTCAAACATCGTGAACTTTGACCAAGTTTATATGAAAAAAAGTACTAACAACTATGAGACAAAATTCTTTATCTAAAAAAAAATGAGACAAAACTAGTACTTTTAGATTTGTTATGAAATATATTTTTCATAACAAATTTGTTTCAAAACATAAATGTTAGTAGTTTTTTTAGAAACTTGATCAAAAGATGAAACAAGTTTGATTTGGCACGCGCTTCCCACAATTACATGTATTTTGGAGCGGAGGGAGTATATTTGATTATCCATCTTATTTAATTAAAAATTTATAAATATTTTAAGTTTTGTTATTACTTATTTATCATTAAAGATACTTTAATACTGGTTTATCTATTTTATAAATTACATAAAATTTTTAAATTAAACGAAGCGGTCAAACGGACGCTCTTTTTTTGGGATCGAGGAAGTATGTCATCTACTGTAAGTTTTTCTATCACACGGCCCTGGCCCGGCTTCACCGCATTGCCTTTGCTTGAGGCTGGGTACGTGGACTGGGAAGGAATCCTGGTCCGCGGCCGGCGTGGCGGCTTCGCTCATCGAGTCCACCCGTACGCCAAGCTCCTCCTCTGCCCACAGTACGTACCTGTGCCGGTGCGTGGGTGCCTATGGAGTGCCGCCGCACTCCTCCGCCGGGACCGCCTGTTAGGTACGCTGCCCGGCCGGCCGGCCGGCCCAGCGTTGTCATCATCGTCGTGCATACAAAGGTGAAGCCACCACCTCAACATGCCCTATATCGCAAGAGCTTCTCTGTCAAAGCCATTTGTTTGTTTGTTTGTTTGGTTTTTTTTTTTTTTTTTTTTTTTTTTTTTTTTGTCAAGGGGCTCACGGTGCAATGGCAAAGGCCATTGGTTGGGGGACTCCCACCCAGGGTTCAAATCCTGGGTGCGACACTTTATCCCGGATTTATTTCGGGATTTTCCTACAACCCCAATGCATTAAGTGGTAGGCGACGTCCCCGTCGATAGCGAGGGGCGCCAGTGGGTGACTTGAAACTTCAAGATTTGCCGGCTCAGTCCTTCGAAGGTGCTCATAGGGGTAGGGTTTACGTACGTGTGTTCATAGGGGTGAGTGTGCGTGCGTGTTGAGCGTCTAGCGTTATCAGTAAAAAAAAAAAAAAAAAAAAAAAAAGCCATTTGTTTTTTTTTAAAAAAAAACCCTTGCACAACAGACTCTAAGTTGGTGTTTTGGATTGGGCACCACCGCACCAGTCACATTGAATGTTTAGGCACTAGTTTGCATTATTAAACAAAGACTAATTATAAAATTAATTTATCAGCCGGAAGCTAATTATTCGTGTGACGAATCTATGAAGGCCCCTGTTTGGTTTAGAAAAGTCCAATGACTTTTTTAGTCCCAGGACTAATAAAAAAAATCCCTCTAAAAGAGTCTTTTTGAGACTAATAGAGAAAAAGTCCCTAAAAGTCCCTACCTGTTTGGTTTCTAAGGGGCTTTTTTTAGTCCCAGGGACTAAACAGTCTCTAAACCAAACAGGACCTGTCTCGATTTGACAAATGTGGTGCTAACAGTATAGAGACTAAATATTTGCCAACATCACACTTGGTCTCGGTCGATGATGGCCGTGGCCGCGGGCTGGCCGGCGCGGCACATGGCATCAAATCGACTGGATGGCTGCCTGCCTTAAACCTTTGGTTTGGTTGATTATGCTGGGACCTTCACCGGAATGCATGGAATCCTGTGGTCGGCATGGCGGTTGGCTTAGTTCCTCGCGAGTCCACCACGTCCACTTCTGCACCGTCAAGCGCCTGCCCCGCCGTACGTGTGGCGGTGGGTGCCACCCGGCCCCGGGAGCCAGCACGCCTATGGAGTGCCGCCGGCGACCATCTGCCGGGAGGCCGCTGGCCCGCCTAGCTCGGGAACCATCCGTTCGGTACTCCTACGCTGGCCGGCCTGCTCATCGTCGTTCGTCGTCCAATAACGAGAACAATAATAATTACAATAATTATTACTACTTAGCCTCGTTATCAATATCAACCTACTACATGTATAAGGTCAGTCTCAGTGCAAGTTTTATAAGAGTTTAATTTGCATTTAGTTTTTATGACATGACATTGTTCTATTAACAAAGAGAGAAGAAATGGATTTCATGTCGTTGGCGTGATTACCAAGTCTGTGAGTCTTAGGATTAAATGTCTTAAAACAAGCGCCATATACAGAAGGAAAGCTCCTTTTTTTTTTTTTTTCCGAAAGGTGAAGCCACCTCGACATGGCTTATTATCTAGCTTCTCTGTTGAAACCATTTGTAATTAAAAAGGCCCTTCCAAACGGGTTCTAAATGCTATTAGCATGCAGAATCACGCAAAAAAGAGGCAAAAAAAAGTATTTCTCTTCTCCAAAATGTGAGTTACGCAAAAAAAAAAAAGTGTTTTCTTAATGAATCACGCACCTATATAATGAACAATGAAGCATCCCCAAAACCTGAACACTGTAGTCATTAACAACCAATATATCGGTTTGGAACGCATGAGCAACCCAAACATGTTTGTGGGGGCTTAAATAACAGTGTTAATGAACATGAAATACTGATGTGTGTCTGAAGCTGCAGGAGAGATATCATGCCCCCGACCACATCGTACATCTGCATGCGTTGGTGGAATGATAGCTAACAGTACAACCACCGCTAACTTGCTTCGTTCATGGCACGCTTTGAGCAAAGTAATAGTATAGACTGTACGTAGCAGCAAGTACAATGATATATGGGGGGCATCAGCTGCTCCACTATTTGCTCAAAATGCTCAATCTAGCTAGATTCCTTTGTTTCTTCGAGGTATAGTGTGTGTATTCCCATCACATTAAAACAATAAATACACCAAAAGACGCGATGTCTAGAGTATGAAATGTAGGTAAAAAAAAATAAACTAATTACATGGTTTAGATGTACATTGAATTCTTTTGAGTCTAGTTACTCCATGGTAGGATAATATTTATCACAAACAAACAAAACGTGCTACGGTTTTTTCAGTTAGCGTGCCAAATTTTGACCAGAATTGCCAAACTTTACTCCAACGTTTGGGAACACACCCATGGTTCCTCCTCTCCGAAGAATTGGTTTAGCATTGCAGACCTCGAATTTGCTGTAGCTTCTCGACTTTTCACCAGAGAATGGCTCCTCCAATCCCTCTGGAGTCTTTGCTATGGCTCCTCCATATAAGCTGGCAGCCGCTGTTAGATATGAGCCAAACAGACCCTTATATTGGTTAAAGAAACAAAATTGATCATGAATATGAACATAATTTTCTCGAAACTAAACTTGGTCAAATATATACGGACCACTTTAAGGCTCTATTTGGTTGTTGAATCCAACTTATAAGTCGTGTGACTGAAATCGATAACTTATAAATCAGTCCTTAAGTCGGTCCTGTTTGGTTGTTGGGGACTTATAAGTCAGTTTTTTGTTTGGCCAAAAGGTGGAAAATGTGTAGACCCCATGCCATATAAGTTGACTTATAAGCCATAAGCGAGGGTTGTACCAACTTATGACTTATAAGTTGGGGTGACTTATAAGTCGAGGGGTGTTTGACAAAAATAAGTCACTTTTAACACTTTTGGACTTATAAGTTAGGTGGCTATGGGAACCAAACAGGGCCTAAACTGGCATGCAATCAACTTGTGCAAAATAAGTACTTGTCAAACTTTTTTTTGAACGAAGTCAGTGAGGGAAATTCCAACCTATTTTTTTCTTAATTTTTTAATAATGTAGACTGTTTTTAAATTCACTCTCACGGAATCGAACCCAGATTTGCGGGGGTACTTGTCAAACTTACTCCCTCCGTCCCAAATTGATTTGTCAGCCGCGTTGGTTTTAGTGCCACAACTTTGACTAAGTTTGTAGAAAATATGTGCAACATTTAAATATTTAAATAAATTTGTTAAAAACTAGATTTAAAAATCTTTCGGTGATACTAATTACTTAGCATAAATATTTTATATATTCAAATATATAATTGCTTGGCAGTTTTTTCTCGGGGAAGCGTAAAGCGGCGAACATTTTGGGACGGAGGGAGTAGATGGCAAGGAAGCGAAAACATTTCATGGAAGGAATCTATTGGTGGCGTGGGTGCTGACCGCGTGGGTGGATGGACCGACCGATCGTCGCCTGCGGCTGCTGCGTGCTCTGCTGAATGCTGACCCAACAACACCCACCTCTGCTTTGCATTGGTTGGCGTACGTTGCCCTCCCTCTTGGTGTTGGCGCCCCTGCACCATTTGACCACCTGTTTGTTGCGTTCGTTGAGGCTCGCGTGAAGTAGATAGTATCGCCGAGATTCGCCGTGGTCGTGGTACGCATGTGCAGTGCCGGTAAGACGTGACATGCATGGCCAGCAGTGGCAGTGGCCACACCACCAACATCCAACACCCCACACGAATAGTATACGCCATGTGTGCAGGTGATGGGTGTAGAGCATCTACTGTTCTTGCATCGTATTCCTGGGCCTTACCTCACATGTTACCCACATTTCTTATCTTGATGTATTTGTGACACCTTCCCATGCATTACAGTGTACTGTACACTCGATATAGTAGCTGCTGACCACGTTTTTATAATGCTCAGATCGAGTCACACTCATATATATGCACGGCAGCCCCTGAAGATTCTGATTCTAGATCAGAGGATGGAGTAATTAACGTAGGTGATCGAATCACAGCTCGATCGATCACACAGCGCTGACCACACAAGTGCACCCAAGGCTGCCGGTAACATATAGGGGAAAGTTAAATTTACACCTAGGTGCACATACACCCACACTGTGGACCACATGATACGCATTGTGAGCCGTGCTAGCACACTTCTTAATGCACACTGCAATGCGTATCCTGTGGTCCACTGTGGGTGCATGTGCACCTAGGTGAAAAAAAAAACCGCTTCCATATATTATATGTTGGCATCTCCAAAAGTCCTTATTTTGCACCTCAAAGCAGTTAGCAGTGCAAGGCCGCTGCTGCCACAAGGAAGAAAGATGCGGTTTTCTTCTTCTTGCTTGAATCAGTACAAAAGAATTGCCTTTTGACCACATCGACCACAAGCCGTATGGTTCTTTTTCCAGAGTCATGACTCATGAGAGAAGGCGACGATGAACTGGACAATCAGTCTTTGCTTTGCCGCCCGGCCTTGAGATTAATTCCATCACCAGATGCATGGCATGCAGCACGAAGACACGCAGGAGGGGAAAATCGATCACCAGAGATTTGATGATGTTCTGATAGATTCAGACGTTATTGGAAAAATAAAAAGATTTGATGACACTACTACATTAAGCTTCGTAGGGGCGACTCATTAGGTACAGTAGGGGCGGTTTTAACCGCCCCTAACTTACCGTTGCTACATCGGTTTTACAAATAGGGGCGGTTGGTGATGCAACCGCCCCTCAGATAAACCCGCCCTGAAGAAAACCGTATAAAATCGCGTTTTCAAAATACAAAAAAAAAAATACCAAAACATTTTTATTTTTTTTGGGGAGCACCCCATCGCGCTGCGCATTTTTTCACGAAATCGCGCAGCTTACGCGGCGGCGGGATTGAACCCGTGACCTCGTGCTTGCGCGCGACCCCTCCCTACCACTACGCTACACACTCATATGTGTCCATATCCCATTCAGCGTCCTCATATATTATACAAATCCGAAAAGTGTAAATTGACTATTTGAGGTCCTAAATGGATTCAAGGTAAAAAGTTGTCAACTACAAAGTTTCATAACTTTTTGAGAACTACATTTCATATGTAGGAAGTTTTTTCATCCGAGGTCGTTTTACGAAATTTGAATTTCAAATTTGAGACATTTCAACACAACTTTTGCATGCCTAGATGATTTCAAAGTAAAAAGTGGTCAACTACAAAATTTCATAAGTTTTCGAGATCTACATTTCATATGTAGGAAGTTTTTCCATCCGAGGTCGTTTTCACGAAATTCGAATTTCAAATTTGAGACATTTCAACACGACTTTTGCATGCCTAGATGATTTCAAAGTAAAAGTTGTCAACTACAAAGTTTCATAACTTTTCGAGATCTACATTTCATATGTAGGAAGTTTTTCCATCCGAGGTCGTTTCACGAATTTTTAATTTTTAGTGCCTCGTTTCAAAATTCAGAGTCCCACTTTGTAGGGGCGCATCAATATAGAGCCGCCCCTACTGTGGACCGCATTAGGGGCGGCTCGTAACACCAACCGCCCCTAATGTAAACGGCTGCCGTTCTCTTAGTAACCTTTTGTAGTAGTGTGATGCTCGAGCGATGAATCAAAAAGGGCACGAAACATCATCTATGGGCACCTAAAGTTTCAAACTTATTTGTCGCCGGTTCTTTACACACTTTCAGCGTTCTTGCTTTAGAGAGAAAGGTAACTCCAATTTGTAAATCGTTTGATTTTTTTGTCTCTAAGTTTGACCACTTTCGTTTTATTTAAAAATTGTGGAAAGTTTCATTTTCTTTTTCGTGGGTTTCTTCATTAATAAATTTTTTTTTAAGAATGACTTAAATTTGACTATGTTTGTATAAATTTTTTTAATAAGATGAGAGTGGTCAAACTTGAAATCAAAAAAGTCAAACAACTTACAATTTGGAATGGAGGTAGTATATATTATATAATAATCAAATCACGGCACAGGGGTTTCTTATATGGCGTCCGGGGGTTGTGTCATGATCGAGTTGGGCCAGCCCGAGTGGCTAATTGGGCCAAACGCGACGACCGCCCGGCCGGGGAGGGGCCGGGGCGCGCTTGAGGGGAGGCCGGCCCCTGCCGCCGCCGCTTTCCCCTCTCCCGTCACGACTCGAGTTTGCTTCGCCTTCAAGTTAGGATTATCTTAGGTAATTTTTGGTGTGCAAGGGGCTATCTCATCTATAAGGGAGACCCTTATTAGGAAATAATAAAATAGGAAATTGCTTGTAAAAGGTATTCGGTCATATAAGGAAACCTTATAGAGATTGCTTAGATTACAAGTCCCACTAGTCGGGCTATATAAGCAAGAGGCATGTAATCTCTAGGGGACAAGCAAGAAAATAAAAATATATCTTAAGCCTTCAGCTCCCCGTGCCGCCGCCTCCACGCCCACGCCCGCGTGCCCCCCCCCCGCCCCGGCGCGCTCCAAGGCCGGGCTGGCCACCCATACGCCACCGCCGCCGTCATCATCCCCATCCTCCTCCTCTCCTCCCAATTCCCCCAACTCACGTGTCAATTCCGGCCCAATCTAGCCGGAATCGACAACCCAGTATCCGGAGACCGGGGCGATTCCCACCACCCATGGCTTCCGAGAGATGACCCGGAGTTCAACGCTGGCGCTAAAGGCGCTCCTCGGCGACAACCTGCCTTCGGATCGCCAGCGCCGATGACATCGAGACTTCGCCACGCCGGATGGAGCACGTCTTCATCACGTCGAGGACCCTGCCGACGTCACGACAACTTCGCCGGAGGACAGCCCGGCCAGCCGCCGCCACCGCTAGCACGGGGCCGGCCGCCTGCCCCGGCCGCCGCCCTCCCCTCCCGCGGATTCCGTCGGCCGACGGCTCCGACCCTCGCTATCCTCCAGCCGGAGGAAGATGATGGCGCCTGGCGGTGACGCTCCGGCCGCCATCAACGTCATCTTCAACGACACCGCAGCACCGGCTGCCCCCTCCTCTCCACCGACACCGCAACCGTGCAGGGCCCCCAGAGACGGTGCCAACCGCGGGCGCCCCCAGCCCCTACCCCAGCGCCACCCGCGGCGTCCCTTGATCGCGCCACCCGCGACGCCAGGCCCATGGTGCCACCCGCGGCATCACATCCCCCTCGCTACGTCCACGCGTGCCTCGCAGTCTAGGAGTGCGACGGCACCGACGACCCGGACCTCCGGCTTCACAAGCCGGAACTCTTCTTCCGGCTTAACTTGAGATCGCCTAAGCCGACTACGTGAGTTACGCCGCTTTCCACCTCATTGGTATTGCTGCCAGCCTGGTTCATGGATCTGTCCAAGACGAACTCTCCGATCTCGTGGGACGAGTTCACCACCGCCCTACGCCATCACTTCGGACCGCCCACCTACCTCGACACTCGGGCGTGCGCGCCGCCTTCCCTGGGGAGGCAAGCGAGCGACTACATCAACGCCTTCGAGAACTATGCACTACGCATGGAACTCGAGGGACGCCACCGTGTCGATTCTTCATGGAAGGCCTACGGGAGACGCCGCAACACACTCGAATGGTTCGAGCCTGGTTCGTTGGAGGAGGCCATCGACCTTGCCATGCCGCTAACGACGGCGAGCCGTGACCGACGCTAACGAGGATGCTAACACCGGCACCGCAGCGGCCGACCGCCCCGCACCCCGGGTGGCCTCGACGGCGACATAGCGGCTGCCCCGTGTGACCGCGCATACCAGGGCGACAACGCCTTCTTTGTTGCCATGGAAGACATCGAGGGGTCGACGAAGAAGCGACATGATCACCGAAATGCAATTGGGCACAACTACCAACAAGGAGCTCGGGATCATCTCCCGCGCCATCGAAGCCGGGATCAATCGCCCGAAATGGAGTCTCCGCTACGGCATCGTGAGGTACTTTCACCGGGCTACTACATCCCTCGGCTTCGAGCTTCTCCGGGACTTCCTCGGGGGAGAACGTTCCACCCGCACGGCGTGGCGGTGGGCTTCCACCTCCCACCGCCCCCGGGAGGATCGGGCGTTCCGACAAGCGTCCTTCTTCTCCAGGCGCGCCCGACGAGCCGGTCGAGGTGCCACCGTCCTCCTCTTCGACAAAGAACGGCGCGTCTTCTTCCGCATCGACAACATCACGGTTGGAGCCCGTGGACAAAGGAGAGGCAGCTGGGACCCCCCGTCAAGACGCCCGGCGATCTCCTCTCGGGCTGCCTCCTCGACTTCACCTCGTCGCCGCCTCTCACGCCACTCGACACGCCTCCCTGCAGTAACTCCATGCAAAGGTGACAATCTTGCGGCGGCCGACTTACACCTACACGTCTCCACCCCCGACTCGCCGGATGCTTTCCGCCGGGGCACCCTCGGCCGCCTCCGTCATCGTCGTGCATGCGGCGAACGTTCCTTCGTGCAGCCCCGGCCCGAGCTTCAAGTTCGGCGTCTACTTCGGCGGTTTCCACCTCGACTTCTCCTTCTCCAACAAGGACTCCAACATCTCGCAACGATGACAACGACAAGTGCGGCCCTCTCGTCCTCGACTTCGGGCCTGGAATTGTCGCTTCCCGATCGACGTGCCTTTAAGCCACCACACGGTGGGTTGGGCGGCACGTGGGCGCCGCCGCCTCATCGAACGGTGGGGAAATGTCATGATCCGAATTGGGCCAGCCCGAGTGGCTAATTGGGCCAAACGCGACGGCCGCCCGCCCGGGAGGGGCGGCCGGCATGGGAGGGGGAGGCCGCCCTACCGCCCCGCCGCTTTCCCTCTCCCGTGCGACTCGAGTTTGCTTCGCCTTCAAGTTAGGGTTATCTTAGGTAATTTTGGTGTGCAAGGGGCTATCTCATCTATAAGGGAGACCCTTATTAGGAAATAATAAAATAGGAAATTGTTTGTAAAAGGTATTCCGGTCATATAAGGAAACCTTATAGAGATTGCTTAGATTACAAGTCCCACTAGTCGGCTATATAAGCAAGAGGCATGTAATCTCTAGGGGACAAGCAAGAAAATAAAAATATATCTTAAGCCTTCGGCTCGTGCTTCCCGCCCGCGCCTCACGCCCACGCCCGCGCCCGCCCCGCCGCCGCCAGCGCCCCAAGGCGGCGCGGGCGCCGCCCACGCCACCGCCGCCGTCATCATCCCCATCCTCCTCCTCTCCTCCCAATTCCCCAACTCACGTGTCAATTCCGGCCCAATCTTGCCGGAATCGACCAAGTTGGTACAATTTTTGTTTATTTCGCCGCACGGTCTTTAAGTTAAGCTAGAAAAAGAGTTGGTCCAGTTTATCCAAGAAAAACCGCCCTGCATTGTCAATTCAAGGAAAATTATCGAAACCCTAACATCGGCGGCATGGCCAAAACGCTAATAACCCAAGCCCCACCGTTTGCAAGTTATCGTTCTTTGAGCTCAAAACATCTTGCATTTGGCCGTTCATAAAGATGGGGGCACATCCCATACAGGCTCGAAAAAGAAAAAAACTTATCTCTTGGATGGTTTGCTCTCACTACTACTGATTAAGCTCATCACTACGCCGGAATCACCGCCGGAATTTAATCCACCGGCGGTGTTGAAGCTTGCCCGGCGATGATGAACCGTTCAGCGCTGGAAACTTCGAAACTCCATGGATTCGACAAATTCCGGCGGTGAAGACTCAGTTACCACCGGGTTGAATCGTTCCCCAAGCAAAGGTCTTGATGGACCTGAGATCACTTTCGCGGGTTTGAATTAGAACCGAAAGCGATTTCAAGATTGACACAACCGGGTTGAATTAGAACCGATAGCGATTTGGGAGGGGAAGCAAAAGGAACCGATAGCTCGAAGAAGGAACATGAAAAACAAACAATAGAAACAGAACGGAGATGAATTAAAAATGACTTTGGAGTCATTATATATTACTAGATAATTATATATTACTACTAGATAATATATTTTACAAAACGAAAAAGAAAGCGGCGGCCGCCATCGCCTCCGCCACCACGCGCGCCGCCGCCATCGCCTCCTCCGCCGCCCCGGCCCAGGCCCCGCCGCCGGCCTCATCCCCGCCCGCCGGCCGCGTTCCGCCGGCGGCCGGCCGGAGCTCCACCCGCCCGCCGGTATCCCCCTAGCGAGGATGCCGGCGATGGCCTCGATCTTGAAGGCGTAAAGTTCGCCTTCTCCACCAACGGCTAAGGCATCATTGGCGTGCCGAGTTCTTCGGCCCGGGTGGGTGAGCTTCTAGAGGGCGCCGTGGAGGCGCGCCACGGTGAACAAAAAGCTCCTCGTTGGTGTAGATGCCGCCATCGCCGATGAAGAAGAAGCTAGCTGCACGGGGTTTATGGAAAGAAAGAGGCTAATTAGCGATGGAGATGGTACCAAATCGAGCGTTGTTATATAGTAGCAAGCCATGGAATGCTTGCGGTCCATAGTCAATCCCAAGACACGGCGCCATGAAAACAGTCAACAAGACGACCGGCTCATCCAATGGCCGTCGCGATCGATCGCCCCGTCTCCCCACGAAAGGTCGACCCTGACGTTTCGTTGCGCCGTTTCCAATGGCCGCTTCCTACCGGCACGGGCGTTTCCGGCGCCCAATCCCGAAATTCCCGGTTCGATCCCCAACAAGCCGCTTTTTGACCATTTTTTCAAGAACGATGATCGAGTTTAGCATTGTTATTTTGAAACAAGGAATGCATGCTTCACGGTGTTTACCATTGCTACAAGATCAACCACACGCACCTTCGATGCCGACGGGTGAGGGAGCGGGGAGGGAGGGAGGGAGACGAGAGACTTCTGGCGGGAGCACGAAAATGACACACTCAACAAGTCAGAAAGCACGTCCACAACACCTGCCGGGCTATTTATAGAATCAAACTTTATACCGCCCAACGGATAGCCATCACTGTTTTTTTTTTTTTTTTACCACAATACGTAGATGTCACGCGTTCACTTAGCGTGTTCACGAAGGCCTCTTTGCATGCATGCCGCCGCTTGAGAACCGCGTTGCCCGGAAGCATTCACCGCCGGTTAGGAAAACCGACGCTGTCTCGAATCGATGAGAAAAAGCACAGGCACCACCGCAGGCGCCGACGGGTTAAATCAATGTCGGTTAAAACACCGCCGGTGTAGTTTCACACCGGCGGTGATGTGTAGATCACCGCGGGCGTAGTTTCACACCCGGCGGATGATGTAGATCACCGCCGGTGCGGATCTTTACGCAAGTGGTATTCGACATCCTTTGCCGGGTGAAAACTTAGACCCGGCGGTGATTTCGAAAAATTCAACGGCCGCACGCGCTCAACTCGACCGGGCTGACCACACGCACCACCGCTTGGCGACCGCCGCCACGCCCTCCGTACAACGGCGGTCGACTCAACCACGCCATCTCGCCTATTTAAACCGCAAAGGGGACGCCGTGTTTTGCACCCGCCTTCTCCTCTCGTTCTTGCATTCTTGGTTAGTCCAAGAGTTCCTAACCCTCTCCTCAAAATACGAGGGCTTAGTTTTGAATTTTAGTGTCATGGGTTTTGGATCTAGGAAATCTTTTTCTCCTTATTTTCCTTGTTCTTAGTCCCTCGATCTTCTTTGCTAGCGGTACTTTTTCAGTTCCACATACATATGGCCTTTCTTTGGGAGAAAGCCCTCCACATACTGAATATGCCTAGTCCAAGAAAATGGTTTTTGAAAAAGGTGCTAGAAGAGTCTTCGATGAAGGAGAGACACCGGGCTTGCAGCCTTACGTGGGTGCCATAATTCAAGATCGAACTACGGACTCATATTAAGAGTCCGGAGTCCTTGTGCTTTTGGGGTGCTAGTGTTCAGCCAATATCCTGCACATGGGCATATAGTATCTCGAATTATATGGTGCATCCATGGAAAAACAACCCTCATTGGACCTAGTTCTTTGTGATTTCATCCTCGGTCCAATGGTCAAGTTTGGGTTGACGATGAAGCTCCCGGTGAATCTCATCCTCCAACCTCCTCAATGAGTGCACGTAGCGACCTCGCCACTTCTTCGATCCGAGGAGATGCTACAAGAGACTTACCGAGGTGGTTAAATTTTAATGTGTTTGTACACTTTGATTGTAGCATTGACCTATTCGTGAATTGGTCTTTGTTACCATATATTTAGTTCTATGTAAGGTCTTTGCTATGGAAATATATGTAATATAAGGTCTTTGTTATGGAAATATATGCAATCAAATTTCTTATCCTCATTTGTATTTACTTTGATATGAATCTTGATTGTCTCTTCGATACCTTTGAGTTCCCATTTTTTACCCTTCATCGAACATAATAAAGACGGTTGCAATAAAGATAGTTGCGTCAATGAAATATCTTGCATATTGTGAGGAAAATTCAACGTATATATATATCCAAATCTAATGTGAATGAAATAAAGTTATATATGTAACAAAAACGAAGAACGATAATGAATTTTATTCACATCCATATCCCCTTAAGAACAGATAACCAAAACCCCAAAGACTACCATCGAACCAGGACTATACAATTGTAGTTCTTGTGCTCCATGTGGTTCATATGTTTGCCGATGTTGTAGTGGTCTCAAACTTTTTCGAGCCTTTCACATGCAAATTGGGAAGCACCCACGAAGTTTGAGATTTTTCGGAGTTGGTTTGGTACTTTTTCCGGTTTATTTGAATTTCAGCGCGACGCCACCTTGTAATTATAGTTTGAACCGAGCGTACCCACGAAAAAGAACTGGAATGCTTTGCTAGACTTTTCCACGGGGGTCTCATGTGCCCTAGGAGGCAAATCACCGTGGAGGTCCAAGACATATTCTTGTGTTTCCATGGTTTAATTAGCCTTCTTGTCGCCCGGTTAGGTAGAAGAAAATTATAGTAATTAAAATATTTATCGAAAAAAACCTAAGAACTTGTGTGGGGTCATATTTTGGGTGTACATGACTGGAAAAAAATTCAAGCCATTTCCACGATGGAGGATTACACATCCTTCACAAAGGTACATGATCATCCATGAAGTGGCGGCATTTCTATTTCACTTGCCGGGTTGCGTGTAATAACCGGCAAATGAATAGGATTGGGGTGAAATTTTCCAAATCTATCTCGAACCTCCCGCCATTTCGTTCCCCACCGCGCCCAAACCAGCCTTGCCTATATATATAGGTGAGTGGCTCGGAGCGAAATTTTGGCAAGCCATTTGAACACCGCGCCATTCTCGCTCCCCACCGGCGTCGAAAGAGCACCCGATTCGCCGACGGAGCGCACCACCAACTCCAACGTCGCCGTTCGTCGTCCCCCTCACGCCGCCCGGGCGTCCGTTCACAAGCATCCTCGGGTCGCTTCGCTCAGCCCGGCTGAATCGAGGCTTTGACGTTTCTCCCACGCCGCGCTCCTCCACTCCGGCGTCCCCAACGCCGGCGTCGGCATCCTGCGCCCTTCGGCCCCTTCCACGGTGAGAACTAATTATCCCTTTAGGTGTACGAGTTTTTACCTATGAGAATGACAACTAATTCGCCGCGTCCTAGCCTCGCGTCGCCCGCTTGGTCTTCCTCCACGCCGACGGAGGACCGCCGCCACACCTCTCTCGCCGTCCGCACCTCACGCCCGTCTTCCTCTTCACCGCCCGACGCCGTACCGTCCGCGACCTTGTCCTCCTCAAATCCTCCAAGACAAGATAGGAGCGCACGAGGCGCCACGAAAGCTTGGTGAGTGCGTCGATCACTTGCCCTTGAGGTGTTCGTTGAAATGCCCATCTCGCCACTGCAACCTATGCCGAATTGTGATTGAAATTCATGAGTTAGTGTTGTTTGAAATACGATTTGGATATTTTAAATATATGTATGCGTAACTTCTTGTACAACTTTTATGAATAACATAGCAATATCATCCTATTTTGGTGACATGTATAGGCAAGCATGGCGTGGTACGTAGTGTTTGTTGGTCGCGTCTTGGGGGATCTATCTAACCCGGGAAGATTGCTATGCTCAAGTCCAACGCTACGCTAATAATTGTTCTGAAAAATACAACACCGAAGGTGAAGCCGCCGTCGCTTTTAATGGTGCAAACTAGCCGCCCCGGAGATTGAAGAGAAGCCATCCCACATACTTATGAAGATTACGAGAATTGCTTTGCTTAATTGGTTTTGGAAAGATGTCATGCTTTTATTTATGTCTATGACTCTATGGTCATTGGTGTTTTTATTTTAGAAGTTCATGTAGGCTTAGTTTCTAGAACATTAGGTGGATTTTGTTGTATGTAACCATTAAATCCTGTAATGTTTTGACGATATTAATGTATGATAATTTTTTGGATTTAAAAAGAGCTGAATTCCACGAATAAATTCAAAAATTTAAAACAAAAACGCCGGGTAGCATGGGCCCGGGCGGTGAATGAGCAACAAACCCGGTAATGTAACTATACCAAACACTATCGGTTTGAATTACTAACAACCGTCATAGACGGCGAGAACATCAGCGTGGCCGCATTAACCAACCGATAGTCTCCACTCTAATAACGCCGTCGGGTTGAGATCGGCCGACAAGATGTTCACGTAAAGTTCAGCGACGGGTTCAAAGTAAGCCGCCATTGTTAGCTCTTCGATACACTGTCGACTCGGTCTAACCCGATAGTGTTATCCCCATAGTTACGTCGGTTCGTTAAAGCCCGGCGACGGTGCTCCCAATATCAACTCTGCGGCCGACTTTCGAACCCGCATTGCTTGGATCAAAAATGCTTTGCCGGGTCGTGGAACACCCGACAATGTTCGGTGACGGTCTTGCCGCCGGTTCGATATCAAACCGACAGTCTCTCCTCGCATCACCGCCGGTGTTTTGACCCGGTAGTGTTTGAACCCCACATCACTACCGCTATGGTTACGCCGGTTCAGTTTTTCGGTGAAGGGGGTTGGAGCCCGGCATTGATGGACAATTACGTAGTAGTGTCCGGTCCGGCCCGGCATGTGCCGTGCTTTCTGGTGAGATGTGACACACAAATATGCAATGGTGATGACGGTAGCTGGGTTCTGTTATCCTATCCCACAGACCCTCGCTTATTGAAATCTTGATCTGGACTCTGACCTTCAGAGTAATCACATCTCAAAGTTTGGAATGCAAAACGGAAAAGATATATTCTCTTCTCCTCTATTTGAAGATGTAAGGTATACTAGGGAAAAAGAGTCGTGCATTGTAAACAAACTTTGAAACCAACAATTAGTAAAAAAAATGTACAAACGATGCATCAAGAGGTTTGTACTTCACAGGTATTTCGAGAAGATTTTGGTTTAATTATAATCGATAAATATAGGGGTTTTTGGTGTTTCCCCTATTTTGGACTCCAAATGTGATTTTGCCCCTCCTTTTTAACTTTGCGTTTTTGCCCTCGTTTTTTCTAATCGAAGCTCCCGTTTGCCCTCATTCTAACACCGTCCGGAAGAAGGTGGATTAAAAGACAAAAAAAAAAAAAAAAACGGAGGGCAAAAAGACTCCTGAAAACCCTTCTGTTCTCTCACGCGTTTTCCCCTTTCCCATCACCGTGACCGACCGCGACGGTCCGCCCGCGACTTCTCTGCCTCCGCGCTATGGTTAGAGGCCGCTCCAGTAGGCACACCACCGGCGGCCGGCCATGCCCCCCGCGCCGGCCCTCCCCTCCCCTCCCCGCGCCGCCCTCTAGTCCCTCCCCCGCGACCTCAATACAGCCGGCCGGCAACCATCGACCGGGCGGCGGCCCTCCCAGCGCGCGGCGGCGCCGCCATCCCGGGAGGCGGCGGCGCCAGCGGCGCCCTTTCCTGGGCGGCGGCGCCCTCCAAGGGGCCGATGGCGCCAGCAGCAGCAGCCCCATGGAAGAGGGCCAGGGCAACAGTAGGGAAAGGTACTTTTTTTCGATTTCTGAGATGCGTGATTTAATAGGGTAGAGTGGTTAACTATAGGGTTTATTCGATTTCTAAGATGTCTAGCTAATTTGTTGATGTGATTTGTAGCACAAATCATGGAAGATTGGAACTTCTTATTAGAGTGTGTTCATATTTCAGCTTGCCGATAATGGTCCAAAAACATATGTCCAACGTAGAACTTTGCCAACCAAGGTTGTTGATCCTAATAGCTTTACGGTCTTGAAGCTTGTTGATTTCATTGCGAGTATTGCTTGTGGGGTTCTTCACAGTACATTTCATTATGGCGTGATGATAATTGTATGGAAATCAATTCTGATGAAAATCTATTTGAGTGGTTTTTATTGAATGCAAAGAATGGGTTAGTATTGAATGCAATTGCAAACGGATGAGGGAGGGAAGAGGAAGGGGAAGGGGAAGTGCTAGTGCTAGTGCAAGTGCAACTGCAAGTGATACTCCAACTGAAAGAGGAAGAGGAAGAGGAAGGGGAAGGGAGTTTGGAGTGCCAAACAATGAGACAAAGTGAGACAATCCAACATTACTTCTTTTTTACTACAAATTTTATGAACTTTACTAACATAGTACTTCTCTTTTTTCAGGTACAGTGCAAAGTGCAGGAAGAGGAAGTGGAAGAGGAAGGAGTGGAAGAGGAGCTACTACTGGGAGGCTTGCTAGGTTGTTAGGTTTCGATGCTTGAATAAAAGCTATATGCCTAGAGAACTCACTAGTAACTCTCACTTTTGTTTGACATGTCATTTAGACCTATGTGATGGTGTGCCATGTCATTTGGACCTTTATGTTGACTTCGTTGTGGTACTTTGTGATGACAAGTTGCATGGATATGGATCATATATATATATATATTGTTTGTGTAAATATCGATTGTGTTCATGTGTATTGTCAATTGTCAAGTGAAATGTTGTCGAAATTTCGTTAATATGTTGTCAAAATTTTGTAAAATTGTTGTACAAAAATTGCTAAATTGTTGTGCAAAAGTAGGGGTAAAAACACAACAATCAGAAAAAGGGGCAAAAACGCATGGGCAAAGTTGTCCATTTGATCAAATGTTAACACCGTTATGGGGTGTTAAAAGACCAGGGTAAAGTCTGTCTTCGTTTCAAAAAAGTAGGGGTAAAATCACAAAGTTAAAAAAACAGGGGTAAAATCACATACGGTCATGAAAGTAGGGATAGAAACGCTCAAGCCCCATAAATATATTATAAGAGAAACTATTTTTTTAACAAACCAAACATGACAGCTGCCGGTTATATTTAAAGGAAGAGTTTTTTTTTTTGACAATAATAAAAGGAAGAGTTTAGCCTTGATAGAATCAGCCGAAATCATATAGTGACAAGACTACAAAATAAATGTCGAGCAACTATAAAACAATATAAACAAAAACTAAACTAATAACTAAAAGCAACAAAACCCCCAACACCAGCTAGTTAGATTGAAATATCAAGACGCGAGCAGCACAACGAAGCCACACCGCTATACATAGAAAAGCTCCTCACACACTCTTCACAAAAACCTCTCTCACACAGCCAGTCAGGCTCTACCCCAATGACCATGTGCATCAGCACAGGAAAACTGCACCCATAACCTTCCTAGAAACGGCAAAAGATCAGATAAGGAATAGCGGATCGATTATTCCTTGGACAAAAGTGCGTAAAAGACATGGGTTCTTCTCCTTGGTTTGGTGGCAAAATCAAAGTGGTGGACGAGCAGAGAATCAGTCCCTCCTGTAGCTACCTAGCTGTCGTCGCAATGCAATTCCGTCACCAGGTGGCATTGCAAGCTCATCGATGCTCTCGCGCGTTCCTGCCGACGTTCTCCGATCTCTCCAGTAAAGCAAAGATGCTATGGTTCAGAGTCAGAACACACAAGCACACAGCCTTCGTTCGGAGGCAACAACAAGCGCCCATCGATTTTTGTCAAGATAGCACACACATTCATTCACACTTAACTGAATTTCATGTCGGTTCAACCGCTTTCGGCATTCTTGTCAGGGGCACCCCGCGTCGTGGGAGAGATGAGATCAGATGCATCGATGTGAGATTCTTGACTTTACAGCGTAAAGAAGAAAGCGGCCAGCAGCATCACAGCTATGTTTTTTTTAGATAACGGAATTACATTCCGGCCTCTGCGGTAACGCACAAAGCCAAAGCCTCTACATGATCACACACAGCCAAACTTATTACAGAATCTAAGAACAAAAAAAAACTTTAGTACATAAAGATATGTATACTAAAGATCAACGGGCATCCATAGCGTCGAAGAATTGAACGCATGGACACCCCACCTCAACGCGCCCGTCGAGAAGGCAAAGTGGTATGTCGCCTTCCAGACATCCCCCACCGCAGCTAGCAAACCGTCCCACGCTTGATCCAAAACCGGAATGTGGATCGGATCCGGCGATGGATATGCCGCCGACTCGTGTTACCGGGTTGCTCGGGTGCATCGCGACGTTGAATGGTCACCATTGGAGAAGCACCTATCCCCGGACGAAAGAGAGACCGTTCCTCACTTTGTTAGAATGTGTGAGCAACGGGCTGTCGCCGTTGTGTCGGCGAAGACGGAAGTCGCCACTGAATCTGCGACCCCATCCTCCTCTTCGACCTCCACCTTGGGCACTCCCACCTGGATCCGGCCGTCCTCTTGAATTCCGACGGGTGGCTGCGGCGATCGTCGAGGCCCGAGGTGGAGGCTGGCGGGCGCTACCAGCGCCCGCGCCGGCCGGCGGTTTGGGAGGCCGCACCGATCTCCCCTCGGCTCCACCGGGCGGGGTGAGCCGAGCCGCCCCTCGGCCGCAGCCCGCGACGCCGAATGGTCGCCATTGGAGAAGCACCTATCCCCTCGACGAAAGAGAGACCGTTCCTCACCGCTTAGAATGTGTGAGCAACGGCCGCCGCCGTTGTGTCGGCGACGGAAGTCGCCACTGAATCTGCGACCCCATCCTCTCCTCTTCGACCTCCACCTTGGGCACTCCCACTGATCCGGCCGTCCTCTTGAATTCCGACGGGTGGCTGCGGCGGGGTCGTCGAGGCCCGAGGTGGAGGCGGGCGAGGGGCGCGCCACCGCCACGCCAGCAGCGGTTTGGGAGGCCGCACCGATCTCCCCTCGCCACTGGGCGGGGTGAGCTGAGCCGCCCCTCAGCGAGCCCGCGACGCGAGGATGCCGGATCTGGGGCTGGAAGTGGGAGGGGGCTACGAGCACGGGAGGGCCGGCGGCGGCGAGATGGCATCGGGGTAGCTGGGTCGCCCTCACATGGCTCCCCCTGCTGTAAACGCCATACACGCACCTGCATGTGAGCGCATGGACCCAGACTCAGCATCACAGCTATGTGCATGCCACAGCATAGTATCTCTCTATATTTGTGAGCAATATTAAGTTATAGGAATGATTAATTATTAATCAATTATTAATCATACTAGTCCATCAACCCATGCTCTCACACGGGCTAGGATCTTATAAGAGATATATGCATTAGTTACTATTTAATCTCTCTCGGTATTAAATTATAAAAGTTTCCCTTTATTAATTTTGTAACAAAATATTCATAACAGAGATAGTTTGTGTCTATTTATTTGTGCTAAACATATCTATGTTTTTAATCTGTATCTTGTATATGATACGATGAATCTAAATTTTGATTTTCAATTATTAGCCTTATTGATTGCCGCACAAGGTAGGTTGTAGAGGTGCACTAGTAAGTGCTACTACGGCCTAAATATTTACCTGCACCTACCAATTGTGTCTAGTCTTCCTCCTACACGGCATGCAGTTGTTATTGACCTCTATATATACAGAAGTAAGAAAAACCGTGTGAAGCATTGATGATTGTTCAACCAAAGTGCGTGTTAAGGAATTGAGTGCTGGCGAGCTGCTGTTGCTTCTTCTTCAATTCATTATTGACTGTTTGTGTGCTCGAATCTTCTTTTTTATCTTTTCGCATCTGTCGGCAGCACAATATTATTGACTGTCTCTCCACTGAATGTTAGTTGGATCTATATAGTGAGTGTTCGATGACTTAAGTTGATGTGTTCCGATGTGATTATTTTGGACGTTGCAGTCAGTAGGAAACATCGGTCTTTTTTTCGATAGCAATTTTCATATTCCAACCGGATCTCTTGGTTGGAGCATGGTAATTATATTTAATGCGGACAATCTTACAAATTAGACGCTTGTACTAAACACCAAATTTACTCTCATATCGTTCTCCTATGCTCTAAACTGCAAGATGTTTTGATTTTTCTAGATACATTGCATAACTCTTTTTTTATGATTAACTGATAAATTACATCAAGTCTAGCTTTTTTGCGTCACGGATCGGAGGCAAACTCAAAGGTAGAAAATTTAGTTTACCTATGTGATCAACCTTTTAAATATTTGTTTTAAAACCTTTCAAAAAAGTGTGTGCATCATGAAACTTAGCTAGACTGATTGGTTGGGCTGTGCGCTTTGCACCGTGTCGAACAGAGTCGAACCCCCACCAGGGCGGATTTGTTGGTTAGAGGAGACACATTTTATCTGCATGTTGAAAAAAAATACCCTTGTCTACCGAATGGCACCGTTGTGTATGGATGTGGGGCGCAGGTTAATAATTTTTTCGACCTACGTGAGAATGTTTTCTTCTTAAGCAAAATGTCCTGTATGGATGTGAGGCGCATGTTAAGAATTTTTTTCGACCTACGTGAGAATGTTTTCTTCTTATGCAAAAAGTTCGGGGCTGTCTTACCCACAGATCGAGTTTTTTTATTTCGAAAGGCGGTGTCTTTTTATTTTTTAGTACCTGCATCAGGATAAAATCTGGAAATGCATCTTGCATATATATAGAACCTGAAGGTAGATATATAATACGTGGGTAGGCGTGCTCTAGCATCCGCTATCATCGACAACCTCAATCTCCATGACGTCAACTACTTGAACAACTAGTTCACTTCCTCAACAGGGACGACCTCTCAATCCACCGGACTGGCGTCTAAACACCACGGCTGATACTGTAGCTAGACAAGCGAAACATTTGTCCTCTACTCACTTAGACTTCTCTTGCTCTTATCAGTATCCTGAAGCCATATGTAATCTGAATCGAACTATACATTCTGTAAGCCTCAACTGTATTACCGTCTCCATTAATAAAGTTTTCTGTTGTAAAAAAAAAACAAGGAATGCAATGGAAAAGCTGCCAATGGGGTTGGGGCGATCTACGTCACTTTAGAGTCGACGTCGCTGTTTCGTCGCGACTCGCCTCACCATTTGGCTAGGGCACTAATCTGTTTCGTCGATTGGTCACTTTCACCATTGATTTCTAATATAACACACATGCACTGATGCACATGAATAAACGCGGCGCCATCATATACGTAGTAGTCTTCATCTTCAAATAAACCCCAGCTTCAGGACACTAGTCTCTATCTGGAACTAACAAGTACTGTAACAATTATATATATCCAGCACACTAGGGAGGGCCGAGCACTCATTCCTACTTATCGACCGCCCTAGGGCGTCACCAAGACGCGTTGTTTGAACATTTTTCCTATCTTAGGGTGTGTTTAGAAGCCCAAATTTTCTCTAAAATTTCCTGCATTCCCATCACATCCTATCACATCGAAAACATTCAATGCACCCAAAGACGCTTGTCGGCCACTATAAAATTTAGTTAAATAAAAAAATTAATTGCAGTTTTAGATGTACATTGCGAGACGAATCTTTTGAGCCTAGTTACGTCATGGTAGGATAATTTTTACCACTAACAAACGAAACATGCTACAATGTACGATGTGACGCGCTACAGGAATTTTCAGCCAAAATTTTGGCTTCTAAACACACCCTTAATAAAAAAATATGCAAAGCTCCATGACAGCTCGCCGCACTCCAGAGTCGAGGCTAGTCACACTCAGCTCTGCAGTGACCCATGACCTTCTAGAAACATTGGACCATTCCTTGTACAAAAGTTCATAAAGGGCGTGGATTATTATTGGATATTTGGATATATATGTTCTTCTCTTCTTTGGTGGCAAAACCAATGTCCGGATGAGCGAGCATCGTTCCTCTTAGAGCTACCGGGCGAATGTTGGTCGTCGACCGGTCGGCGCGAAACGCCGCGCCGACTAGGTCGACCCGGACGAGGCGACCCAATAGCCCAGGGAAGCCCGGGCGTCGTCGTCTTCTTCGCCTCGCTTTAGGGTTGCACGCCGTCGCCTCGCTTTAGGGTTGCGTCGTCGTCGTGGATTTAGGGTTGGAGCTCGTCGCCTCGCTTTAGGGTTGCCGCTCGTCGCCGTCGCCCGTCGACCTCCCTCCCCCTCCATTCCTCCCCAGGCCATAGAAAAGGCCGGCCGGCCCGGCGCGGCCGGAGCTCCCGCCCAACCCTCGGCGCCCGCGGCGTGGTGGGGGCCGGCGGGGGGAGCTCGGACCGACGGCGGCGACGGCGGCGGCGCGAGGAAGAAGAAGGTGCGGAGGAAGAAGACGGCGGCGCGACGACGGGCCAGCGGGCCTCGCTGGGCCTGCCCACCTCCAAGGTGGGCGGCGGCTAACACGCCCGCTACCCGGCGCAATTCCGTCACGGGTGGCATGCATGCATGGCGAGAAAAGGTAGGGCTTGCTTATCAGCCCAAAATCGATCGTGCTCTGTGCACATTTACAAGCTGATCGATGCTCTCGATCCCGGTCCTGCTGATGTTTTTTTAGAGTTTAAGGGCATATGCCCGGCCCAGTCATTAGATATCCAATGGACCAAAAACATTCACGGTTCTGGGATGGGGGCCATCCATCCAAACATGCCCAAGGATAGCAAAAGAAAGCGATAACAGGTTTCAACCGATTGAACGACAGAAATAAACTTGAACATCTATAGAAACTATCGCCTCACGAAGCCCCATCAAACAGCCGTTGTTGACTTGATTGAAAAGGATTCCATCTCCGGGGCCTTCATCTTCATCAAGTCAGCCACGCAACCTGGGAGGCTTCCTGCTTGATCAGAGCCACTTTTGCCAGCAAAGTGTTCTTCTTCTCCTCCGGACATAGGATTACCCACTTCTGAGCCGTCTTTGCTATCCTGTAGAGAAGTATATCCATACTTCTCCAACCTGTATTCTGAAAACACATTTCATTTCTTAACTTCCATACACACCAAAGAGCTGCTGAAGTAATAATATTCAGAATGCCATTTCTCTTGTTACTTAACCAGTAAGTGCCAATGCATTCTAAAGAATTATCCAACTGAGTGTCTAAAACTCTAGAGAGGACATTCCACATTTGAGTGGCTACAGCACAAGTAAAAAACAGATGGTGGACTGTTTCATCTTCATTAGAAAATAAGCAAGATGGATCTTTAACCTTCTTCCTCTTAGCCAGATTATCCCTAGTAAGGGATTTATTCTTTGAGAGTAACCACAGGAAGTAATGTACCCTGGGGGGTATCTTAATAGCCCAAATAGAATGCACAAATACTGATTGAATGCCTCTAAAATTAATTATCTTATATAAAGTCTGTGAGGAGTAGATTCCAGAAGAGGTAAATTGCCAAATCATATTATCCTCCTCATCAGAAAAGCTTATAGTTGAAGCTAACTGGCAAACCTCATCCCACAGCTCCATCATCTGATTATTCCCTATTCTAGTGAAAGTACATTTCAAATCTATGCCATCCCACAGTTGGGCAACTGTCATATTCTTTTCATTGACATATCTATATAGATTCCAATATTGTATAGCTAAACTAGAGTTACCTAACCAATTGTCCTCCCAAAACTTAACCTTGTTACGTACCATTTCCTATAACCCACCTGTAACCCATCCTAGCTGCATGTGCAGCCCCCATGAAACCTTTGAAGAAGGAGGAAGCACCAGCAGTTTTGGTATGCATAATATTTGGGTTATTAGTTCTATACTTGAAATCTAAAAGTTCTTTCCAGAGCTTCCCTTCATCCTGATTATATCTTTTTAGCCAAGAAGCTAATAGACATGTGTTCGGTCTCTAAGGTTAGGAAGACCCATACCACCATATTCTTTAGCTACGACTCTGATTCCCCGATTAGCCAAATGGTATTTGTGAGCATTTTCCTAGTCATTCCATAGGCGGTTACCTAGCGTGTGTTCAAGATCTTTATTGCCCACTTTAGAAATTTAATAAAAGACAATAAGTAAATTGGAATCTTTGGCTAAACAAGATTTGACTAACTGAGCTCTAGCTGCTAGAGATAATAATTTTCCTCTCCAGCCATCAGTCCTCTTCAGCAGTTTATCAACTACTGGCTGGAGATCTTCCCTAGTTAGTTTTTCAAAGTGCAGAGGCACACCTAAGTATTTCAAGGGGAAATTTCCAATAGGACAGTTAAAGATACTAGCAGCTAACTTGGTCTCTTCTTCTTCTAGGTTTAGAGTTAAAATCTCACTTTTGTGGAAATTAACTCTCATCCCAGATATCTGCTCATACCACATGATTACTTGCTTTAGGTTTAACAGATGATCAGTGTGAGCACTACTAAATAATATGATGTCATCTGCATACTGTAAAGAGAGTATACCATTCTCTCTAAAGTTTCCTAGTACCCCTTTGACTGCCCCAGCTCTAGAGGCCTTATCAAGCATCCTAGAGAAGGCATCCCCTACCAAATTGAAGAGGATGGGAGAGAGAGGATCTCCCTGCCTAAGACCCTTGCCAGCTTTAAAGAAAGCACTCTCTTCACCATTCACTATTACCCCTAAAGAGCCACCTATAACTAGCTATTTAATCCACTTAATCCACCTAGGAGAAAAGCCTCTAGTTTCCAAAACTTCAAAAAGAAAATCCCAACTTACTCTATCATAGGCCTTCTCATAATTTAATTTTAGAATGACACCCTTCTCCTTGTCTTTATTGAGACTATGGACTATCTCATGAGCTACCACCACACTTTCAAGTATGTATCTACCTTTGATAAATGCACTTTGATTAGTATCCACTAATCTACTGTGCTACTTTTGCCTAGTCTAATAGTCAACAGTTTTGAGAACAATTTGAAACTACAATTGAGGAGACTAATTGGCCTAAATTGTTTCATCGACAAGCATCATTAACTTTTGGAACTAATGTAATTAGTGCAAAATTAAGTCTTTGAATATCCGTTTGCCATTATAGAAATCATGAAACAAGGCTATCAAATCTTTTTAATAATTTCCCGAACTTTTGGTAGAAGATGAAAGAAATACCATCTGGTCCCGGAGCCCCTCTCTGGTAACGACTAAAAACTTCTCTCTAATTTCTAACTCGAGAGAAGGGAGAAGTGAGAAAATCATTTTCTTCATCAAGAACTAATTTGTTTGGATCCCAAAAGTCCTTTTCTAACCTAATATCTCCTCTATCCTCCTTAGCAAAAAGGTTCTTATAGAAATCGGTAGCTATTGACATCATACCCTTTTGATCAGAAATATGTCCAGTAGGACTCTCTAAATAGCCATGTTTTTGATCGCGGGCTATGAAAAATAGCGTCAAAGTTTTCTGGACGCTCGCTATAGCGGCAGCTACACGCGATAGCGCCCGACTGCTTCTGTGCCGCTATAGCGCCAATACGTGGAAATAGCGCGCTATAGCGCCAATAGCGCTATATAGCGGCGCAATAGCGTGGAAATAGCGCGCTTTAGCGGCGCAATAGTGTGCTATAGCTCCAATAGCGCCAATAGCGTGAAAATTGACAATAGCGTCGTGGCGTTTCAAATGGCGCGCTATAGCGGCGTTTCAATCTTCTTTTTCCTATTTCTATAATTTGCCACAGCATGGAAGTACGCTGTATTCCTATCTCCCTCTAAAATATCTCTGGATCTCTGTCTTAGTTTGATCTCCTCTATGTGCCAGATTTTTTCTAATTCTTCCTCTAGGTGTTTATATCTGCCCCACTCATTTTCATCCAAGTCTCTTTCTTCTAAAGCTTGGTCTAATTCCTCGTATTCTTTAGAGAGGTTAGCCTTAGTTTTATTGAGGATAGCTATTTGGTTGGCTGCCCAACCCCTACCTAGTCTTCTAAAGGTCCTAACCCCGAATTGCCGGATATCAATAGCCTCTCTCTGTACATGGTGTGGACCAAGCTTTTCAACTACTTCTTTAAAAGATTCCTCTTGGAGCCACCATTTCTCAAACCTGAATTTTTCTTACCATAGTACACATTATCCCCCAAATCTACTAAAAGAGGATTATGGTCACTTTGGGAATTTTGTCAAGTGCCTTTACTGCGGCCGGAGGAAGGCTTTTTTCAATACGTGCTAATAAAAACCCTATCTATTCTAGCCATAATGGGGTGTTCTTGATTATTTGTCTAGGTATATTTTTACGTTCCTAAGTTCTAACTCTAAAAGGCCCCATTTATGTACCTAGTCATTAAAGAGATCTGTCCATTTGTAACTCGATAATACCATTACTTTTATCGATATTTTCCTAACTAAGTTAAAATCCCCACCAATGATCATTGGTCCTTGCCAGAACCCATGATATGATGGAGTTCATCAATAAAGGATTGCTTCCCTTCTTCATATGGAGACCCATAGATAGTAACTACTTTAAAGGGAGAAACCAAGTAATCTTATTGGTAAGCATAACACTAATAGAAAACTCTAAAATGTCTCCCCGGGTAAGTGTAAAGAGATCAGCATTAGCCCCAAACAAAATGCCTCCTGCAACTCCTTTAGCCCTAAGGGAACACCAATTAAACCTAATGTTCCCTGTTAGAGATCTTAGAAAGCCAGGAGTAAACTCAGACTTCTTAGTTTCTATAACACCTACAAAATCAGCATGACTCTCTCTAATTCTACTAGCTAGAGCTGGTATTCTTCCAAATTGGCCTAAGCCCCTTATATTCCAAAAGAGACCTATCATTTTTTACATCTTCTTTTTTTCCTATCTAACTTGTTCCTAATGACCTCCTCCTCCTTATCTATGTCTAAATCAGTAGGCACCCTTTCCTTATTAGGTCCTGAGCAATCACCCTTGTGATGCTTTGAATTATCCTTAGTACTACTAATACTCTCATCACCATTACGGGCTTTGTCTAAAGTTGTTTTGTGATTAGGATAGCCATCCTTCACAACAAAGACTTCTTCAAGCTCACTAGCTTTATGGACTACTTCTCTTTGTATCTCCTGAGAGGAAACACTAACCAGTTTTTCCTTATTTTTGCACAATTTCTCAAAATCAGTGATCTCTAATTATCTAATATCACCATATTATCTAAAATGCTATCGAAATAGGATGTCCATCCTTAGCGAAATACCAATAACACTAGCAATGCCGAAAGAGAATTCTTGGAAATTTTAACGAGTTTTTGTTAATACGAGTTGGTTTCGGGTTGAGCTTTTTCCCGCACTCCTGGGCTTTTTCCATCATCGACTTGCCATCATCAACAAATCTCACACTCTTTCTCTGTGCCTGTACAGGGCCCCAAGCTTGAGTCTTCCCCTTCCTGGCCTTGCCAACCTCTTTGTTCAGGTCATCTGTCTTGTTAAGTTGATCAGCAGTTGGTTGTGTGGACACAGTTTCTGTCTCATCTGTTTCCATACCATCATTCTCTCCTATATCAAGAGAGTTTTTCCCCTGAGAGCTTAAGGCATAGACCCATTCCTCAGGTAAGTTGAGCATTTCAAAATCTTCCTCATTTTCACGAGTACCCTCTTTTGTGCTTGGATGCGTAATCGCCTTCCTCATCAGAACCCTCCAATTCCATGGCATTTAACAGATTCATCTAAACCATGGCCAAATCCTCTTCTACCTGCATGAAGTTTAAGTTCCTACTGACTGATCTATTGTGATTCTTGGAATTTGAACCAGCACTCCTCTACCCCTGAACACCAGATGTTGATTTGTGTGTTCCCTTCCCTGAGCTTGTAGAGCCCTTGTCCTTGTCTTGATTCTCTGGATCTTTTGGATCCTCATCAAGCAGATCATCATCATCCAAATCCTCCTCATTTGTCTTATCACCATCTTTCTTTTGGTTCCCATTCCCTTTGTCAGACCCTCCATTGTCATCATCATTGTCCCCTGGCTCTTCACTTCTCTTATAGCCCTCTATTGTAAAGTACACTGGATAACAAGATCCATCAAACTCATATATTCTCTCCTTGGGGATTTTTGTAGGGTCTTTACATTGGATCTTGAACCTGGCCACAGAGAAGAAGCTTGAAAACAACTCTGCCCAATCCACTTCTGTCATTATGCCCAGGCTAGAAGCAACTTCTTTGATAGTCCACCAATCAGCCCATTTAGGTGGAATTCCTCTTGCTTGCACCCAGACATCAACAAGTTTGTTCACTGGTTCTACATCATCATACCATGGTCTAATAGATGCCACAACATTTGTACCCTCCAACTCAAACAAGCTAGCTTTGCCAATCACAAGATTCTCAACTCTCCTGTGGGGTGGAAACCTTATGATGTAGGAATAGTGCTCATGTGGCCTCAGCTTCCAGTCCCATTTCTCATCAAACAATAGATGCATGACTATGGCTGATTCCTCAATGTCATCCCCACTTTCCAGAGTGAAGATGCCAAAGTTGTCCAGACCCTTCCAGTGACTGAATCTCCCCTCCCTTGGCTGGACATCAATATGGTAAAAGCCTAATCCCTTGTTAGCACTCCCACAGAACTGAGCAACAGAGAAGCTCTTCTTCCACTCTGGGCACTGATCCACCATGTGATCTTCTTCCCTACAAATGAAGCAGCATTTGGCTTTGACACGGCGATCTTTGGAAGTGACCTATCTCTCCACAATTGAAGCAGACAACATCAGTAGATTTCTCCTTGGACTCATTAGCAGCTCCTCCTTTTGTTTCCACATCCATAGCATCTTTGCTTTTAGCAGTTGCATTTTGCCTATTCCCATCCCTTCTCTGTTCTTGCTCAGCTCTTCCTTGTGGTGTAGTAGCACCTCCTCCAAACCCTCTGCCTCTTCCTTGGTTCTGTCTCCCACCTCCTCTAGGTCTAGGACCCCGGAATTGCTGACCATAGAAGTTTGAGTGCCGAGGACCCGATTACGTAGTAGCCGAAAAGGTGGTGGAGCAGGGTTGGCCAAAGTACTAGGGGCGGCGGGACCTTGAGGATGTTGTGGTGGGAATGGTAGGGGATGAGGATACTAATTCCACCCAGCCCCTCCCACCCCCACTCCTCCTCCGGTCTCCATGGTCGCCGGCCCCGCCTCTACCTCGATTAGCCATAGCGGTCTTCACCGCGCCGAGAAAGCTCTTCCTCTCGCCTCTTCCCCAAATTGATTCTCGCAAAATCAAGCTTCGAGGTGGTTTATCCCAACGATCTCTCTCTCATGGGATGGCAATCCTCCGGCTTGAAGGTCTTCGACTCCCATAGATCCTTCCTAATCCGGGCTAGGGTTTCATGCTTCCCCCTCCTGGCGGCTCTCGATCCGGAATAAACCATAGTTGTCCCCCGAAGGCTTGGATCTCGTCCTCGCTTCTCGGGTTGGTGGGTAGAGGGTTTCGGGCACCTTCCCCGCTGCTCACCTCCCTTGGGTATTGCCACTTGTCGAAACCTCCGTGCGCCATGGCTGCTTCCGCCTGACTGCGGGGACCTGCACGGAAGGCCCGCGAGGTGGGGTACCATGGCCTCGATTGGACTTCGGCGGTCCCCCGCCCCGGTGGCCATGGTGGACGACCGGGCGGGGGGCTCTGTTCGTATCCCTTTTCCCGCACTCTCGAAACCTGTCCTTCCCTCGCACCATGGCCCATGGCGAGGCCTCACCATGGATCCGAGTCGAGGGCGGGGATGGAGCTCCAGTGAGGATAGCTTGGGGGCCGCGCCGGTGAAAGCCCTCTCCGTCGTCTTCACCCCCCTGCGTCGGAGAGATTCCCCCTTGTCACCGCCGTCGCCGACTCGCCGCCCGAGTCGCCCCCCGCCCGGGCGCCTCCGCTCTCGGCGTAACCGCCATCATACCGGCCTTCCAACTTTTTCGAGAGGAACCCGCTGCTCAGAAGTAGACCACCGAGAAGGCACGCCCACTCCATGAACTGTTCTCGTCCTGCTGATGTTCTCCAGCAAAAGCCTTGTTTAGTTTCAAACTTGTAACTTCTAAATAAAAGTGTCTATGTATGGAGTACTAAATTTAATTAGACGAAACAAAAGAAAATAGTTACACGGTTTCTTGTAAATTATGAAGCTTAATTAGACCATGATTAGACACTAAGCTGCTACAATAACATATGCTATGATGACAGATTAATCAGGATTAATAATTTTTTTTTTTATCGTTTCACACTTGAAATGTGTACCAAAATATCTATTGTGACACTTTACACCACCACTTTACATCATCTAAGCATAGTCTATCGCTACCAATTAAATCACTAGCCTGGTCTGGTACGTGACATGACACCACGTCGATCGGTCCTGAAGCTGAAGCTGGCGACCCCGAACCGATCCCACACTGCCATGATTATTGAGTGCTTGAGCGGTTGAGCCGGCCAATCGCAAGCGCCCATCGTACTATGTCGATCCGGTTGCTGTCGCGTACTATGATGAACGAACGAACGCGAGCCGGCCGGCCTGTCTGTTCCTCCTGACAGTGCCATCTCACTACGTACTTTTTTTTTTTTTTTGGACGCGCGCAAAATCTCATCACACCGCGTCTATTAGTAGTTTTCCATCACGTAGACGGCCACGGCCCCGGCCCGGCGCGACGCATCGCATTGGCAGTGCTTGAGGCCTACGCCAAGCTCCTGCCCCGCCCGACTGCTCAAGTCCGACCCGAAGATGATGATCATTGATGATGGATTCGTTGCCCCAGCCAATCGTAAACAAGCAAGGTCGCCGTCATGTCGTCTTGGCTCTCCTGTTTAAAATAGCGGGCTATAGCTGCGGAAAAAGACTCGCCCGCTAAGCTATTTGTATTTCCGCTATAGCACTGCTAATTACAGCTACTTACATATTATTTACCGCTATAAGCGCCGCTATTTACCGCTACTTCGTATTTCATTTGCTACTAATTTGGTATTTTGGACAATTAAAATTTTATGAAACATGTTGTAATGTCGTATTGGTATTTGGTATTGTTATTTAGGCTTAGAGAACCTTGTAAATGTATTTGTGTTCATCAAAATATCATATTTTTACCTTATTTTAGCATCAATTATTGGATTTTTTTTTCATAGTTATTCTATCAACAGTTATTTGGCATAGCTCGCTATAGCTTCGCTATAGCTTTATAGCTAAAAAAAAAATGTGCCGCTATTTAAAACTTGGCTTGGCTCCTGTCATCCCGTGCTTGTGATTGCTTGGTCTCAGTCTCTGTCCATGATGGCCCTAGCCGGACGACGCACCTACTCTACTCAACGCGGCACACCCGCACGCCGCGTGCATCGCATCGATAATACTCCTAGATAGGATGGCTGCCTCTGCCTGCTGCCTTGAACCTTTGGTTTGGTTGATGATGCTGGGACCTGGGACTACCTGCTCAACGTCGTCCTCATCGTCCATAATAGTGATAATAGTGATACTAGCAAAAATTACAATAATTATTAATACATGACCTTATTGGTGTCAACCTACATATAAAAAGCCGGCCCGTCTCGATGCAAAGCTTTATAAGAGCTTCATTTCCGTTGAATTGTCTATCACATATGCATTTCTGATGACATGGCATTGTTTAAACGAAGACAAAAGAAATGGATTTATTTTTGGCACGACTACCAAGTCTCTGAGTCTTAGGATTAAATGACTCTAAAACAAGGGCCTTATACATAAGAAAAGCTCTTTTTTTTCTCCAAAGGTGAAGCCACCTAACATGCATTGCTTATCTAGCTTCTCTGTTGAAACCATTTGTAATAAATAAAAGGCCCTTTCAAACGGGTTCTAAATGATGTTAGCATCCAGATGTAACAAGTTGTAATTCTCTTCTCCAAAATATGAGTTACGCAGTAAAAATAGGAGTTGCTATTGTACAGGCGCCTGATTTTTTGAAAAGGAATCAGGTGATCTTTGCTGGCCTGTGATATTGCCTTCCTGCTCTCTTCCATTAGCTTAGTGGCAAAGCCGCAGATAGTGTTTTGGACACGTCGCTGATCGAGAGCTCTGGCACGTGAGGTTGAGCAAACGTGCAAAAAAAAAAAAAAATCTCTTAACGAATCACACACCGATGAACTTGTGTATTGGTGCAATCAACTTGTGTATTTTTTTTAACTCTCTTTGTGCCACAAAACATGCAATTCTCGCTAGCGATTTCAAATTTAACTAAATTTATATAAAAGATCATACCACTTATAATATAACATTAGTATCAATAAATTCGTGATGGAATATGTTTTTATAATAAATTTTGTTTGAGACATAAATTTTAATACCATTTATTATAAACTTGGTTAAATTTTTAGTTAAGTTGACCGACACGATTCTATAGTTGTATGTTTTTTTTTTTTTTTAGATGGAGGGAGCAACTTAGATCCAAGAAACCGAATGCATTTGATATGGAAGGAATCTATTGGTGACGTGGGCACTGACCGGGTGGGTGGATGGACCGACCGATCGTCTCCAGCGGCTGCTGCGTGCTCTGCTGAATGCTGACCCATTGCATTGGTTGGCGTTGCACCTGCACCATTTGACCACCTGTTTGTTGCGTTCGTTACGCGTGAAGTACTAGAGATCGCCGTGCTCGTGGTACGCATGTGCAGTGCCGGTGAGACGTGACAGGCATGGCCTGCAGTGGTGGCTGTGGCCACACCACACCGCACCACCCACAACACGAATACGACGGCCGGCGGTACAGTACTCCAAGACATAGCACGCCATGTGTGCAGGTGATGGCTGTAGAGCATCTACTACTGTTCTTGCAATGCATGGTAGGAGTATTCCTGGGCCCTGATCACCTCACATGTTACCCGCGTAATATCTTGATGTATTTGTGACACCTTCCCATACACTACAGTGTACACTCCGTATACTTATGGGACCGATCCTGAAGATTCTGCTTCTAGTAGATCAGAGGATGGAGTAACTAGGTGTGGAATCACACTTCACACAGCTCTAACCACACAAGTGCACCCAAGCCAGCAGCTAATTGCTCGCTACTCAAAAAAAAAAAAAAAAAAAAAAAAAAGAGTCAACCCTGTTTTCCTGCTGCGCTTACAAATACCTTTGTATGGGCGGATGGTGTACAGAGGTATTTGTAGGGGCGGTTGGATATTGAGCCCCCAATTCATATATGCCGAATAATAAAATTTAAAAAAATTTAAATGATCTTGGATGTAAAAATGACCTAAATAAAAATGTAGATCTCGTAAAAGCTATGAATCTTTGTTGCTATAACAACTTTTTTTATTTGACTTTATTTGATGCCTCGAAATGTGAGGTTTGAATGTTTAAATTTTAAAATTTAAATTTTTCAAACAACCTCAGATGAAAAAAACTTTCTAAACAAGAATTATTGATCTCGAAATGTTATGAAACTTTGTAGTCGATAACTTTTAAATTTGAATTCATCTTTTCATGCAAAAACTACGTTCAAATGTCTCAAAATTGAAATTTAAATTTAAGTAAACCACCTCAGTTGGAGAACACCCTCAATGAAAATTGTAGATCTTGAAAAATTATGAAACTCTCTCTATATCTATCTATATACCAGGTGCGATAGACAAACAGTGGTTGCTGGAGGCACCGTGGAGGCCTGCTGTAAGTTCCCAGATGACTTGCCGGGTGTCTTGAACAAAATTTGTCTGGACGCCAGCTTGTAGCTTTCATGTTGAGTAGCTAGGCACAAGAAAAAAAAGACAAGTAATGATGGAAGGAGTCACTGCGCTAGTAGCGAGTGCACGTGTACATATGGAGGAGACGACGCGTCACCCTGATCACAAATACTCGGTCACGGGTGACGCGACAAAATTTGTAACTTCGGAAGCATGCAAATGGTGATGAATGGAAATCACGACTTGTTGCTGGCTTGTGTATATACGGAGAAGGATGACAGGTCACCCTGATCACATACACTCGTTATGACTGACGCGACAAAATTTGTAACCTCGGAAGCATGCAAAGGATGATTAATGGAAATCACGACTTGCTGGCTTGCAATGATGCAAATCACGACATGCTGCTATTTGCTGGTACGCTCCCTGCCTCCGTCCCTGATGCAATGCAATTGCAAAGCAGCCATGGAGCTAGGGAAAGTGGCCAATGTAACAAACACAAATTAAGTTGGTGTTGCTAATATAATGAATATGTAATCACACTTTTGTCGAAAAATATGTAATCACACGCCGAATTAACAGCTTCAGATCAGTACATAGGAATAATATTTGTGTTTTGAGGTTGTCCATATGCCAAAAGTAAAAAACGATTTAAACGAAGGTAAGAACTTTGTGAATTCAGAACTTATATATACCAGACAAATGTCAGTCTGTATATATATACACCACATATACATAGAGTACGTACCATCGCCTTACTACGTTTTCTTCTTCTCCCAAGGTTGTCATTTATTTCTTTTGTTAGTTATTGCTTCGAAAATATTTCCTTTCAACATTTAGTACTGTTTCTGATCCGTTGGTATATGGTGCAAACGATTAAGAGGTCTGCTTAGTATGAAAGTGGGATGTCTATCACAATTTTAAGTTTATTCTTGCCAAAGAAGATAGCATTAGTTCGAGATGAGATGAGATGTTATATATATTTCTATTGATTATGTCAATGTTGCTTGATTATTGATTTGTATTGGTATTGTAACAGTTTAAAAACAGAGAAAAGCTACGTGACCATGGCTGCTGCATGGCCAGCTGCTTGGGACAATGACGATTTTTCCAATTCGAATGGCCAGCCGCTTAATACGCTTCTTGACTATCTCGACAACATGAGGGCTGATATTGTATATGTTGAGACACTGGTACAGGGAGGTAACGACGAACCAACTTGTGTTGAAATCGATCCTGGAACTAAAAAGATCGTTATCTACTTCTCCACCAACCAGCGGGGTGATGAGATCATTCAAGAACACCGTATGTTGAAATTTGCTAGGTTGCCTAGCTAGCAAAGGCGACCTTTATGCATTTTTTATGCCTTGATATATGAAAGGCGAGCATCAACTCAATAATACGACTGAGTGTGCCATTTGAAGATCCTTATATGGTGATTTCATATATGTATGTGTTTGTGATGAATAAATTGAGTAGTGTTCTACTCGATAATATATGTAATAATAAACAATGAGATGTCTTGTATTGATGAGTACTATATGTCTCCTGAAGTATTTATATATAATCCTATAGGTTTAGGCGCAATTATGCCATGAGAAATTGGCAAGCAGTACTTGATACACTTTGTGGACGGTTCCCAATATTGACATCGAGCATTCCGATCATGGTTGGCTACCAAAAGTTTTTCAGGTGTCGCTGTTAGATATAAGATGAAATGCTTTGGCTGCTTGGCATACAAAAATTCAATTTTGTTTGATTTAATTTACAAAATAATTTCAATGTTGAGCTAGGTTATATCCGGTCCTTGGGGCTCCGTTGTGTGCATACATATCGAAGTTTTCAATTTCGTAATTATGGTACCACAAATATAAGTAGTTTGATTTGGGATTGTTTCAGTTGACCAATTAAGTAACAAAGACATTCTTGTAGTTGTAGCCCTGGCCTTGTTCATTTTTTAATTTGTATGTGAAAAAATGAACTAGCCTTTGATGACAATGAAGTTGAAATATACCGATTTGATTGTCCTAGCCAATGGCAAGGGATTTTATGAAGAGTGATTCAAACTTCACAAGTTTTTGAATATCAAATGGGGACATAAACTCCTATAAATAAATAAAGAAAAAAAAAAACACACACACTCGAGACAACTGAGCCGTCAGATCGCAGCATAGCAAAACAAATCCCGAAGCCAATAGGAAACAGCGCCTCCTGTGTTTATCAACGCAAAGACCCAAACACAACACTATACTCCCCGGGCATGTCCATCACTCCCCGCGAAGGCGAAGCAACGAGCATATCGCCCGGTGACCGTGTTCTGACCGTTGCCGTCCGTCCCGGGCCGGCGAGGTAGCACCAGCAGCCCCACCTCTACTCCTTCGGCCGCCTCGCTGCCGTGCTGGTGGTGGTGGAGTGCTGCGTCGTGGGCCACGTAAGAAGTGGGCGGCGAAACAAGAAGACGCAAACCAAGGCGCATATATGCAGTCGTGGGACATCAAGCGCCACCACACGCCGCTCTGGCCGGAAAGGGCGCTCTTCGCGTCGGCGCCCGCGGTCGACACGGAGGAGGCGTCCGTGACCCCCTTCCTCGAGGTAGTCGCGGTTCTTGGAACCTGCCTCCGCCAAACTGTAACGGAACCTTCCAAATTCACGGGGGCCCACATGTACTAATTATCGGTTCAACGACCTTTAATAGTCACATATGTGCACCTATAATCTGAAAAGCACTATTAACTATTCCAACCAGGATCCGTTCACGAGGTCATTGCGGTATTACAACAATTTTCATACATAATCGAGTAAAACAGCGGAAGATTTATATATTACAATAATTTTACAACTATTTATTTAAAACAAGTTTTACAATATAAAAGTAGGAGTAGCGGAAAGTTTATTACATATATGACACTAACAGACCACGCCCACGGGTCTCACTTCTCACTCATCCTCACTATCTTCACGATGAATCGTCATGCGGCCACCCGGTCCGGTCGGTGACATGACTTCCCTGGTCCCGCAACATGGGTCAACAAACCACGAGTACGGGTGTACTCAACAAGTCTTACCCGACTAAAGAAAATAGGAGAAGACTTCGGGAATGCTTTGGTCTAATAGGATTCAAGGTAAGGCTTAGCAAGAAGCAAGGACTCTTTTTCGAAAAAGCTTACTAATAGTGAATCCTTACTTTCAAGGTTTTAATTCCCAATTTAGTATCTCACCTATTCTAGGTGATCTTACACTATAGCATACACTTGTAGAAGTTCCATCACTTATTCCATCTCTTCATAGTTCCATAATTAATCCTTTATATAAGTCGGAAACCGAAGTCTCCATGTCCGAGAAGCACGGGCGATTTCGAAATCGATTAACCCAAATTGGGAGTTCTTTCCACCGACATATGTAGCACTTAAGCTTGCATATATCAACCCTTTCCCCGGATACTCAAAACGGAACCGCGTCCTCGCCACCCGAGAATACGTTACACCTCCAATCCGGGACTTTAACCCACGAGGGTAACATGTACTCCCCGCCATCTCTCCACTCCCAAAGGCGCGGTTATGCGTTTCGATTTGACACCCCAAGATTGGGCTTACCGGAGTATGTGTCCGAACTAGTTTCGACCGTGATGATGGGCGACACCCATGACAGACGTGCCATTGGTCCAAGACCGCAGGCGCGGTGCGTTCCATAGTCTCGGTTACACAGGCCTACACGCTTGTTGTCCTTAATCGACAAGCCGGAAATACTACACTTTGAGACTCCATTCTCAATGCAAATTACCCGACCCGGTCTCAAATTAAACACCATAACCCGGTATGGTTTTCTCATATAGCATCCTTTCTCATCAAGCGCCCATTCGGGCTATCATAAAAAGACTTGTCACATTTTGACTCAAAAGACTAACTATTTTAGCATGGCTAAGCATCTCTAAGCATTTTACCAAAACGGGTTATCAAGGTAGATATCGAAATAATCAAGGATGGATAATGCATCAATTAGGTTGTCACTCAACTCCTATCACCTAATGCAAAGCATAAAGCAAAGGTGATATAAAACTTTGTAAAACACAAGGAAATGTTTAAATGAACCGGGGCTTGCCTTGATTGACGAAATATCCCCGACTTCGGACGATGGATCACAATACTGGAACTTCGGATCAACAAGAAAACCCTCTTCGAAGCTTGATCGGCGATCTCTCGATCACCTTCGCTCACTATACGAAAAGAATAACATATGCTTTACATGATGCCATGTATATAAACATGATGCGCGGCGAGTGCATGAACGATAAACACTTGAGTACAACTTTTCTTCACGATAAAGTTGCAATCCAACAAAAACCAACTTGTTGAACTACTCTACGAGATATCATCACCATTGCCTAAGGAGTTCTCAAGGACCACTTGATAACGACATGGTTTAGGGTTCACAAAACAATCCAAAATTCACCCGAAACCCTAAGTTGTGAAGCATAGAACAAATGGTTTTTCACATGAAATGATAGGACATGAAGTAATAAAAATTTTAACTTTCTCAAAACAAGCTCAAAAATTTTTGTACAAGTAGGTCAGGTCATAAAACAGTACTAAAATAATTTTCATGATTTTTGGATAAATAAAATAATTAATAAAAATCAAGGAAGATGCATTTTTCAATTAAATTTTGTATTTTTAAATCAGGCCAAAAGAATTCAAAATTCAAGTTTCAAATTTTTCATGGATAGACATACCCTTGGGAAGGCTACACAAAAATTTTTAGAATTTTTGAGCTAGTATTTGAATTTATATGAAATTTACAAAATCAGACACTATTCATTTGAATTTAAAATGGAAAAACAAAATTTAAAAAGAAAAAGGCTCTCGTTTAAATTGGCCCAACACTGTTCCTATTGGGTCACCGCTTGCTTCTGATGTTGGCCCGAAGATCGTACCATCGTGCCAGCCCAGCGTGCTCACCGGGCGGCGGTGCGGCGCTCACCACGCTGCGGCGGCGCGTCGTGTTCCGGCGGCCGGCGTGGGTCTAAATGGAGAACCAATTGCAAAAACGCGTGGCGGGCTCACCGCGGATCTAGGACGAGGCTTGGTTGGGGCGGGCGAGGGCCGAGGAGGGTCGCCGGCGGGCGGCGTGACAGCGGGCGGCGACGCAGCGGCGTTCCGGCACGTCGGGGAACCCGTCGGAAGAAAACGTGAGCCGACCATGTCGAGAACGAGAGAGGAAGCTAAAGCACCAAATGGTTTTCCAAGAGACTCTCACCGGAGCCGCCCCGCGGCGGTGGTCGTCGAGAGCGGCGGGCGCGCCGCAACCGGCGGGGGAAGATGAGCCGGCGGCGGCGGTTCGGCGGCGAAGCGGGAGCGCTGCTGGGCTCTAAAAGAAGATAGGGAAGTTCGGCGGCTGGGGTAGAAAATTGGATGAAAAACGGCACGGCGGGCGACGCGGCGGCGGGCGGCGACGATTCCGGCCGGCGTTTTCTGAAAAAGAAAAAGATGGCCGTCGTCGGTGGCCTATTTATAGGCAAGGGAGGACGAGGAGGTAGGCTGGAGAGGTCGCGAAGGCCTCCAAGTGGTCGGCGTCGCCGCCGGCTTCGCCGGTGGGCGGCAGCCCGAACCTCAACGCCCGGTGGCGGTGAGGGTTGGTCGGGTTTCTTGTTCATCCTTAACCCTATCTCTGAAATTTTCAAATTACTCCCAAATTTTGAACTAAACTCAAAAAATTTCAAAAAGTAACCCCCCTTAATTTTTCAAGATCTACAATTTCCTCAATTGGAGCATTTTCAAAATCTGCCTAGAAATATGACTTTTTGAAAAGCAGCTCCAAATTTTGAAATTTGAATTCAAAATTACTTTTAAAATCATGTAACAACTTGAAAAACTTTGTACATGACTTTTGTTCCTCTCAACAAGATCTACAAACTGGTTTTTGAAAGTTTTTCTCAAATTTTGCTTAGATTTTGAATTATAGAAAAGGGGGGCAATTAGGGTTTGAATGAAATTCAAAATTGCTTCAAAATTTTGAACTAAACTTTGAAAACTCAAAATACCAACTTTGTTTAATTTTGACAACCCTACAAAAATGCTTTAATGACCATACCCAAAATCTTGATAAATTTTGAATAAAATAAAAGGGGACAAACTAGGGTTTGAGATTAGGGTTCCGACAAGGGGATGGTTTCGGAATCTAATTCCTCTCGCGTCTTTTAGACCAACATTGCAACCAAGCATAAAATAAACTTATTTTAGTTCAATGCAACACATGGTGGGCTAAACATGGATGCTTTGCAATGATCATGATGACATGTCGGGTTTTAGTGTAAATAACACCCGGGGTGTTACACCAACTCGATCGGGACGCCGTGGCATGTCGTTGCTCTTGTCATGTGGCCCAGCCTTGGTTGTTAACATCCCGGCAGTCGGGAGAGGAACAGCGCCTCCGGCGAGCGGTTGCGGGGAGGCACCGTGCGGGCTTTGTGAGTTGCCGATGACTTGCTTGGTGTCTTGAACAAAATTTTGTCGGATCTTAGAAGCCGGGTACGGGGAACATGCCCACGTTCCGGTCCCCGAACGACGTTCCGGTTAGGTGGTGCGGAACAATGTGGAACGTTGTTTCCAATCACGATGGAACGCGTCCCCGGATCACGACCAATCCGAGGAACATAGAGTCCCAAACATAGACGGAACGTTGAGTCTGTTGAAGCGTCTCGCATCTGTCATCAAGTCTCTTAAACACTAAGCTGAGATCTATCCATCCGCCGACAAGAGAGAACAGGGCAATAGGCTCAAGTGGAGCCATCGGAGCATCTCAGTACGTCTGTATTTTAAGAACGTTCCGGGAACACGTTCCTTAATTTGGGAACACGTTCCATCTAGATTAGGTACGTGTTCCATTTGTATTTGGTACAAGCTAAAGTTGTATACCCTCTTCATTCCATAGTTTTTGAAAATGTCGTACCACCATTACCACGTTCCTCACGTTCGGGAACATGGCTTCTAAGGTCTGGATCCTAGCTTGTAGCTTTCATGTTGAGTTGGCAGAAGAAGAAGAAAAGACAAGCAACGAAGGAGGGATGTCACTGCTAGTATCGAGTGGACATGTAAATACGGAGGACGGCGCACAAATACGCGTCACGGCCGACGCGACGAAATTTGTAACCTCGGAAGCATGCAAAGGATGATTAACGGAAATCACGACTTGCTGGATTGCAACGCAATGCAAATCACGACATGCTGCTATTTTGCTGGCACGCTCCCTTCCTGATGCAATGGATTGCGCGAAGCAGCCATGGAGCTTGGGAAAGCGGCCAATCCAACAGATAAAAATATATCTCATATATATTGGCTGGCCGGCGGTGCAGGACAATGGCAAACTTGCCAGATGCGTTGGTCGTTGTGTTCTATGTGCAAGCATTACATAATTTGGTGTTGCTACGTTTTTGGTAATGAATATGTAATCACACACCGAATTAACAACTTCAGATCAATACATATGGGAATAATTAATGTGGTTGTTTTGAGGTTGTCCATATGCCAAAAGTGAAAAAAACGATTTAAATGATGATAAGAACTTTGTGAATTCAGAACTTATATATATACCAGACAAATGTCAGTATGTATATATACACACATACATAGAGCACCTACCATCGCCCTAGGCTACTGCGTTTTTCTTCACCTCCAGAGGTTGTCATTTATTTCTATGTCAGATATTGTGTCATGACCCAAAAAGTGGCCCACGACGGAGGCCCAACAGGGCACCTCGCACACGGCCAGGGCATGGCGGGCGCCTTGGCGCCGTGAGCACTTACGCCACGTCAATTACTTCGTAATTAAGTAAGAAATATTTAAGGAATAAAGATAGGAATAAAATAGGGAATAAATAGATTGCTTATAAAAGAGGAATTCCAATCTATAAGGAAACCTCTAGATCTTTCTTAGCATGCAAGTCTCCCTCCGACTATAAATACAAAGGGGCATGTAATCGTTTGGATCTTAAGCGAGAAAAATTAAAAGGGTAGCTCCTCAACAGCTTCTATCTTCAGCTCTCAATCTCTCTCTCTCTCTCTCTACAGCGGCGCCGCAGCGCGCCGCCTTCAACGCCCGCGTCAGCAGCTAGCACGCGCCGCATGCGCCCGCCGACCGCAGCGCCGCCCGCCTCCACCACCACCCGTCGCGCCGCCGCCAAAGGGCGCGCCGAGCCGCCGCCTCCCTCGCCGTCTTCACCACCCGGCGATCAGCAATTAGGTGTCAATTCGGCCCAATCTAGCCGAATCGACATATTGCTTTGAAAATTTTTCCTTTCAACATTTAGCACACAGTTTGCTGCTCGGTTGGTATATGGTGCAATCGATTAAGACATTTGTTTAGTTTGGAAGTAGGATGCGATTGCAGTTTCAAGTTTATTCTTCTTGCCAAAGATGATACCTTTTAGTTCGAGATAAATATTTTTCTATTGATTATGTCAATGTTGCTCAATTATTTATTGATTTGTATTGGTATTGTAATAACAGTTTCAAAAAGAGAGAACCTACGTGACCATGGCTGCTGCTACGCCTGCTGCTTCGGACGTCGGACGTGTATGATTTTTCCAGATTTAATGGCCAACCGCTTTCGGCGCTTTATGACTATATCAACTCGAGGGATGATATTGATATAGGATGTTTTAAAACTATAGTGGATGGTAACGGCGAACCATCTTGTGCTGGATGCGATCCCGGAACTAAAATCATCGTCGTCATCTACTCCACCAACAAGCAGGGTGCTTACATTATTCAAGGAACACCGTTTGTTGGTAATTGCTAGGCTACCTTTATACCTTTTTATGCCTTGATATATGAAAGGCAAGCATCAATTAAATAAAACGAGTGAGTGTGCTATTTGAATTTCCTTTCATGGTTGATTTCATATATGTACGTGTTTGTGATGAATCTATTGAGTAGTGTACTACTCGATAATATATGTAATAATAAATAATTTGATGTCTTGTATTGATGAGTAATGTATGTCTATTGAAGTATTTATATATAATCCTTTAATTTAGGTGCAATTATATCAAGAGAAATCGGCAAGCAATACTTGTTTATTCACATTGTGTACGGTTCATTGACATCGGGCATTCCGATCATGGTTGGCTACCGAAGTTTTCAGGTGTCGTTGTTACATATAGGATGAAATGCTTTGGCTGTTTGGCATACAAAAATTCTTTTTTTGTTTGATTTAATTTAGAAAAGAATTTCAATGTTGAGCTAGGTTATATCTGGTCCTTGGGGCTCGGTGGTATGCATATATATAACCGGTCCGCGCCTGACGGGTTAGACCCATTTGAGCGCGCACATCGGTGGGCTCAATCTGGTCGGGGCGTGTCGGGCGAGCTTGCTCCGGTGGAAAGGTGCCAGGATGGGCTCGTCCGTGGTGGATCGAGTGGCGGCGGCGTCGCTGGTGGGTTTTCTTGCTCGCTGGCTGATGAATGGGCGCCCGCAGATCCTCGTCGTGGCGGTCCACCTGGCGGGCGGCGTCAGCGCGGGAGCGTGGATCTGGCGGCGGCAGCACCGGTGGCGCGACTAGGCCCCAGCAGGCCTCGATCCCAGGACTGGCCTGGCTCGGTTAGTTTTTTTTTTTTTTTTCTTTTGGGCTCAATCTGGGTCGGGGGCGTGTCGGGAGAGCCAGCTCCGGTGGAAAGGTGCCAGGATGGGCTCGTCCGTGGTGGATCCAGCGGCGGCGACCTCGCTGGTGGGCTTTCTTGCTCGCTGGCTGATGAATGGAGCGCCGCAGATCCTCGTCGTGGTGGCCCACCTGCTGGCGTCGGGCAGGGCAGCGGGCGGGAGCACCGGTGGCGCGACTGGGCCCAGCAGGCCCCAATCCAGGACTGGCCGGGCTCAGGTTAGTTTTTTTTTTTTTTTCTTTTTTTGAATTCATTAACTGTGTCAGGCAAAAAAACAACCGCCTGCAATAATCGGGATTAATGGTGACTTTACATTCATGGCGGGCGCCTTTCCCACCGTTGTTAATCTAAAAGCGTCCGCCACGCAAACGAATTCTGTAGGGTTGGTAGACTAGTACACTTAATAAGGAAAAACAAAAACTTAACTTGGATGGTTTGCTCTGGCCTCCGGTCTGTGCAGTGACGGTGAGATATGACTTGCAAATATGCAATGGTGATCACTAGCTGTGTTCTGTTATCCTATCTCATACCGTCACCTATTGAAATCTGATCTGCAGAGTCATCATCTCAAAGCTTGGAATCCCACAAACCGGGCAGAAGAGCGACCGATTGTATTAAGAAAATTATAAGTCTAGCCCGGATAGATACAACCGAAATACAATATAATGGCGAGACCACAAAATAAAGGTTGAGCAACTAAAACAACAACAAAACTAAACTGTTACTAAAAGCAACGAAGCCAACACCAGTCACCAGGCGGTTGAATTGTATTGAGACAGCGATCAACGCGACTGCATGCGCAACAAAGCCGCACAGCTGTACACTGAACAGCTCTCTTACACTCTCACAGGAAAATTGCACCCATGACCTTTCTCGAAATGGCATAAGTAAGATCAGATAAGGAACGGATCGTTTCCTTGGAGACAAAAGTGCGTATAAAAGTGATGGATTATTGGATAGGTTCCTTGGAGGCAAAATCAAAGTGGTGGACGAGCAGGGAGAATCAGTCCTCCTATAGCTACCTAGCTGTCGACGCAATTCCGTCGATCATCACCAGGTGGCATGCCAGAGAAAATCGATCGTGCACCGCATTGCAAGCTCATCGATGCTCTCGCGGTCCTGCCGACGACGTTCTCCGGCCGATCTCTCCCGTAAAGTAGAGATGCTATGGTGCGGAGTCAGAATACACCTTCCATCGTTCGGAGGCAACAACGACAAGCGACCATCGAGTTTTGTCAAAATTCATGTCGGTGCGCGCGGCTTTGAGCGCTTTCGGCATTCTTGTTAGGAGAACCCCGCGTGAGAGAGATCAGAAGCATCCATGTGAGATTCTTCTTGGCTTTGCAGCACGCATGGCAGCAGAGAATCGTATATCTCTACATTTGTCGGCAAATGTTCCTTTTTCAAAAAAAAAAAAAAAAATGTGGGCAATACAAATTAAGTTAAGGGAGCTAATAATATAGTGGTAATGAAATGCTTTCAGTGACGAACTAGTACCATTTTCACGTGGGAATTCTTGTATTTTTTTCTTCTTTCCTTTTGTATTAAAAAAATCTAATGATGTTACATTAGCGTCACAATTTGTGGGTATCATGTATACTCCTTTTCGTCTTGTAATAGAAAACAAGCTAAAAATTTTTAAACAACTTATTATTAAGGAAACACGGAGATGACGTATGTACCCACCAAATTTCGCCAAATTTGAGTATAGGCACAATATAGAATGCATTATAACCTTTTTTTGTATAAAATTTAAAAGCCATAACTTATAATTCATCACTATATTTCAACGGAGGGAGTATGTTTGTAATAAGGTTATAGGAACTGATGTGTCATTACTAATTACTATATATCAGAGGTGCAGCTACTGCTGCATTTCCTGAAAATCAAAGAGATTCATCATTTATACTCCCCTCATCAAGACAAAAAATACATGAGTTTTTGGTCATGAAGCTGCCCCAATGTGTTCCATCCTTATTTTCTTTATCCAAACATATATATTTGTAGACACAAGAATTTACATATATACATGATTTCCACGTTTCTGAGGTCAACCAGTGACCGGAGTCGGAGAGACCAAGTGAACTGTGAAAGGTAAGGTACGTAGTAGCAACGAAATGCGTGTGGCCAGTGAGAATAATTGAGAAGATGAGTAGTTGCTCGAGTCTTTGTGATCACGTAATTATCACTTGAAAATTGAGATAAGGAATTTGTTTATACATAATAATCCACCGCCAATGTATTCTCTTCTCCTTCCTATAAGACAGTTGTTCATTGACCTCTATGCTTCCTAGATAAGTAATGTGGGGAAGTAGTAACTCCGTTATGAAGACCAAAAATTTAACTACTATTATCTTATTTAAAAGTTTGTGCGAAATATAATATCACTTTTTGTTTGTGGCATGCTTTAATAATAAAAAATTTTGAAGAACAATTTAAATTTTACTATAGTCATTAGTCAAACAATTTTTGAATAATTAATATGAGTGGTCAAAACCACTAGTACCGATTCGATTTTGCGCGCAGCGGCCCACCTTTTCCGTGGCGGGCACAAATCTGGCCCGCCACGGAATTGCGTTGGCGGATACCGCCCGACCGCGTGCCAGGGGATGGCTTTTCGTGGCGGGCGCCTTAACAGACCCGCCACGTGAAAGGTGCTATTATGCGTGCGTGCGCCGCAACGCGCCCGCCACGCTTAACACATTTTGCGTGGCGCCCCACGCGCGTCCTCGGTATTTTTTGCGTGGCGGGGCAAATTAAGGCGCCCGCCACGCAAAAATCCCCGCGCCTATAAATTACGGGCGGCCGCCCCTTCATTTTCTTCCGCGGATCTTCCTCTTCCAAATTGTGTGTGTGTGTGGGGGGGGGAGGTTTTGACCCAAATTTTGACAAAATCTTTGATTTGGGACTTTTTGGCTTTGATTTGGGGAGGAGAAGACACTAATTGGTCCGTAAAGGCCTTTTTCATCTTACTTTTGCTCTTTTTCATCCCCTTCTAGATCTACATCTATGGAGGAGAGAGAAAATCTGCCTTTCTGCGCTCTCATCCTCTCTTCTTCTTCTTCTTTTCGGTTTGAGTACTATGTAACGGCACTTAGCTTTTTGAAGAGCGGGGAGACAGGGATGGGCGGCGCCCGAGCCCACTGGATGTATGAGATAAAGAGGGTTGAGGGCGAATACTATGATGAGGTGAAGAAGTTTGTTGCTCGGCGAAGCGACACTGGCCGAATAATTCAACAGAGCGATTATCCGTCGCTGCGCTCGCTGCAAGAATCCTGAAAGCTTTTCGGTGACACCATGGTGCGATCTCACCTAATAAGTTGCCGCCCGGTTAACATTTTTATGCGTGGCGGGCGGCTTATGTTGCCCGCCACGGCTGCCTCGTTTATGCGTGGCGGGCGGCACGTCCGCCCGCCGGTGCGAAGGCCACGATTAACCGTGACCTTTAGTGGGTGGCGGGCGGCGTGCCCGCCAATGTAAAACCGAAAACCGCCCGCCACAAAAGAACTTCGGTACTAGTGAACTTGGGTCAAAATAATCAAATGAATTAAATTTTTGAAACGGATGGAGGGACCTCTATCCCAAATTATAAAAAGCGTTTGACCTTTTGACACTTTGACCACTCGTCTTATTAAATAAATTATGTAAAATATCACTTTTGTGCGTGGCTTGTTTTATTAATAAAAGTCCTTCATGAATGATGTAAAAAAAGTGAAATGACTTGTAGCAAGCCAGCAAACGCATGAATCTGCATCTGCATACATGCTTCGGTCTGCCATGTTCGCCTACTAGCCACTGTCATACTTGTCACCAAGCTAAAGCTAGTGATGACAACAACTAAAGTGATAAGGGTTGGTAGAGGATAGAAAAGAAATGAACACCGTGTGGAATGAGTTATTGAATGTGTTCATTGTTCAACCAAAGTGCGCGTTAAGAAATGATCAAGGGCCGGCCGCCGGCGCCGCGTAACTTCTTGAATTCAGTCTAACGCAAGCAGAATGCATGCATCTACATATGCAACTGTTGTAGTCGTACCTTTTATTTTATCAATCAGCAGGACAGTATTCACTGTCTCCACTAAGTGTTAGTTGGCGTGGATCTGTATTACAATAGTGGTGATCGATGATTGACTTCAGTTGATGCGTTCAAATTCTGAATCTGGACGGCTGCAGTCAATAGGAAACATCATCGGTCTTTTCAGATTGCAATACTCCCTCTGTCCCAAAAAAAATGCAAACTATGTCAGCTTTGACCAAATTTATGGAAAACGAGTCCGTCAGAATTAGCATTTATGTCTTATAAATATAAGTATTTATTATGAAAAGTATATTTCATAAAGTAATCTAACAGTACTTATTTTGTCAAGTATTTTTTTTTTATAATTTTATATAGTCAAAGATGAAAATGTTTGATTCTTGAGACATGAGAATTGCATGTTTTCTGGCGTGAGAAGGCCAGCACACGGGAAAAAACACCAATAGTTAATTTGTGGATCCATAAATTGGGTTTTGCCAATTTAAATTTGTCAAACCGCTAGAGATAGATTTTGATTTTAACTTGGCAAATATCTTGGGGACTTGGCAAATGCAAATTTTGCCAAGTCGCGAATTGCCAAACCGTTGAAGATGCTCTTAGAAACTATATAAGCTTGTAATAAACACCAAATTTATTCATAAATACAAATAATCTAGTATTCTTCCTCTTTTTAGTACTCCTATGCTTTAAATTGCAAGGTGTTTTAACTTTTCTATAAGGCCCTGTTTTGATCTTTGGAATTTATTTCATGGTACGAACTTTAGTTGGAGAAGAAAAATCCATATAATCCATTCCACACCCCCTACCCTATAAATTTGAGATAATATTATACATGAACTTTAGAAAGTCGTGGAATCTCAAATTTCAAAACAAATAACCTATTCTTTTAAAGAAGATTCCAACACCTCCAAAATAAAGCAGAGTCAAACGGGCCCCTAACTCTTTTTATGACTGACAATAGAGATCGAGTACAGCTGATAGTAAACTCCACCAAGCAATTTCAGATTAATTCCAAAATATAAATCATGACTAATAGACCTACTAGATAAAGCATGTCAAGCATACTAGCATGACATATCGGTATATCGCATATACTAGCGGGGACAGATCATGATATCACGTAGCATGATCATAGCAACAGGTGTAAACCCAACTAGCACACGGATAGATTGGATCTCGAGAATACACTTGGCGGCGTTGAGGACAACGTAATGAAGAGTTCAGCGCCCGGCCGGGTCCTTCAGTTCTTTGTCATTTGTCGTCGATCGACGGTTATTATTCACCTTAAAGCGGCCCAGCCGAGGTCCTCAAAGTTCTTTGTATTTGTCGTGAATCGCCGCCTTCAAGGAAGTCGAAAAGAAGCTGTCGATGAAGATGGGCGCCGGGACGGTCCTCAGTGTGTCCTTCTGGAAGGCGAGTTGTGATGAAGATCGGGGGGCGGTCGCGAAGAGCGCTTCCCAAAAACCTTATTCGCCTTCTCCCTATTGCGGATCGCAAAAGCGAGGGTTTTGAGACACCTTTCGCGTCGCTAGTGCTAATTACGCAAGCAATCGGGGCTGGAGTAATCTGGTGGCGCAACAACAAGAAGAAGCGAAAACTCTATCTCAATTCTTTAGAGTTGAGAGGTTGTCTATTCAAGGGACACCTCTCTAAATCAATATGAGATATATGATCTCGATCTTTTGGCGTGGCCGGTGGAGGCTGCTTATATATATCGAACATGCGTGTCGCGATCACGATCGGTTTAGGACTCTCTACCGAGTCGATTCGGGGACTCTACAACTTGAGGGCCAGATTACCAAATATAAAATGGGCCTTTGAGATCTCTCTAGGAATTTCCGAATTTGTTATTGGGCCAAGCCCATCTAAATTCAACAATCCCCACCGGATCTCAAATACCCATTTAGAGTTTTGCCAATTCTCCTTTCTTTTTTTAATATACCTAGTATTTCGAGAGACGTGAAGTTGAACTTCGCCTAGGTCCTTAAGCTACACTTATTCTACAACTTGAACAATGGACTATGCCTTGAATTACAAGTTTTGTGCGAACATGCTTTACTTAAAAGCCACACTAGTACACGGTCCTTAAGCTACACTTATTCACAACTTGAACAATGGACTACGCCTTGAATTGCAAGTTTTGTGTGAACATGCTTTACTTAAAGCCACATTAGTACTGGCCCCATGCCTTACCCGTGGGTGGAGCATATCGTCATACTCCCTGGTCTCTTCATGAGCTTACTAGAGATCACCCAAGTCTCATAGGCTGCGATGTTTAACAGTCAAACTCATATAGGTATGTTCTTTCAAGAATGCTCGTAGGATTGCATCTTAAACTTGTTAAAGCCAATAGATCATATTAAGGCATTAGCCAACACCATCTGATGCCTCAACGCATTTGAGAGTTATTGCATCTTCACTTAGAGGGTTATAAATCTACTCTCCTCGGTTTACCAATAGCTTATTCTTCCCGGATCCTTAGTCACGGGATCTCCGATCAAAAAGGTTGGGTTACTACTACTTTGTAAACTCATATGGGTCTCATACCCATCTCCCTCGATGCAATTTCTATCACATTACGTGATAGCCCTTTAGTAAAGGGATACGCCATGTTTTTATCTGTTTGGACATAAGCCCGCGGTTATTACTCGGGAGTTTCTCAACTTCACGGCCAGTCTTCAAGCGTCTTTTAGCGTGTCTTGTTGACTTCGCGTTATCCTTAGCACTATTCACTTTAGTGATCACTATTTGATTATCCGCAGTTCATAAGGATGGCGTACCGGTTTTCAACCACCGGCAAGTCGGACAAAAGCTCACCGCGACCACTACGCCTCTGCGGATCTTTGTTTCAAAGCGATAAGTTACTGCTTCCATGGTTGACTTAGTCAAAATAGTTACGTTTACAAGACCTCCATGACAACTGCGCCACCTCCAAGAGTAAATACATACCCACTAGTAAGCGTAGATTTGATCAATATCGGATATCGGTTAAATATCACTATATCCCCCTATACGGTGGGTGCGGGAATAGTGTATGCCATAACTCATTGTACCTCTAAGATAGCACAAGACCCTCTCTAGTACATGCCAATGATCATCACCGGGTTGGACATGTACCTACTCAACTTGCTCCGACAAAAAGAGATATCACGGTCTAGTTGCGCTAGCTAAATACATGAGTGAACCAACAATGCGAGAGTACTTCAAGCGATCTTTAGTACTCTTCTTATTTTTCCGCAATGTTACACTAGGATCATAAGGTGTTGGAGAAGGCTTTCTATCCATAAAACCAAAAGCGGTTCGGGACCTTCTCAACATAGTGAGATTGCGACAATGTAATCCCACTCTCTTCCTTAATTAGCTTGATGTTTAGAATTACATCGGCCTCTCCTAAATCTTTCATGTCAAAAACTCTTAGACAAGAAAGACTTGACTTCATTGATCACATCAATGTTGGAACCAAAAGATTAGAATATCATCAACATATAAATATAATATAACAGATTAAGCCCCCCACCATATCGATAATACACACCCTATCGGCTTCATTGACAACATAACCCAGGCACTAGTTAACGTGGTGTCAAACTTCTCATGCCATTGTTTAGGTGCTTGTTTCAAGCCATACAAAGATTTCAATAGCTTGCACACCTTTTGCTCTTCACCTTTTACTAGAAATCCATCGGGGTGATCCATGTAAATCTCCTCATCCAACTCTCCATACAGAAAAAAGCGTCTTTACATCCATTTGATGAATGATCGGACCATATGAGGTAGCCAAGGATAGTAGTGTTTCGAATAGTGGTCATTCTAACAACAGGTGAGTAAGTATCAAAGAAATCCTCGCCCTCCTTTTTGAGTATAACCCTTTGCCTACAAGCGAGCCTTGTACTTGTCAATAGTACCATCGGGTCTAAAGCTTCTTCTTGAACACCCACTTACATCCAATTGATTTACAACCGAATGGTAGATCAGATAGCTCCCAAGTTCCATTAGAAAGAATCGAGTCCATCTCACTCTGAGCGACTTCTTTCCAATCATCTACATCACGGAGATGCATATGCCTCGATATAGAGGTGGGAGTATCATCCACAAGGTACACAATGAAATCATCACCAAAAGATTTTTGCAATCCTTTGTCTCTTGTTCCTCACGGGAACTTCATTGTCATCCTTCTCAAGTGGTTGTTCAAATGCCTCAAGCGGGTATTCGATAGGTATAGTATCATCGAGGAGCTAATTCAATAGAGAATCTAACATTGCTACGCATATATCTCAAAGGAAATATATTCTCAAAAAATGTAGCATCACGAGATTCAAAGATAGTATCTACAAGCATATCGAAACTTCAAATCTTACTACTAAAAATCGATAGGCAATCTTTGTTGTAAAGCATATCCAAGAAAGATACAATCTACCGTCTTTGGTCCAAGCTTAAGCTTCTTATTAATTGAAATATTGACTTTTAAGCCAAGCATCCCCACGTGCGCAAGTATGAAAGTGATGGTTTCCTACCAACCCACATCTCATATGGCGTTGTCTCTTTATTTACATTTGGAACTCTATTCAGGACATGACTTCGCAGTCAATATAGCTTCCCCACCATGCCTTAGATAAACCCGGCCATTATCTAACATGGCGTTAACCAAGTCGGTCGGCGTCGCGGTTTTTCCTCTCGGCAATTCCGTTGGATTCGAGAGGCGAATAGGGAGGCGTCCTCTCGTGAATAATACCATGTTCCGCACAAAACTCATCAAATATTATAGGAAAATATTCACCACCACGATCGACCTTAGACATTTAATCTTTTCTCTCTAATTGATTTTTAACTTCAGCCTTAAAAGATTTTAAAAGTAGTCTAATGCCTCATCTTTAGTTTTCACAAGTAAATATAGCAATATCTAGAAGCATCATCAATCAATGTCATGAAATATCTCTTTCCACCTTTAGTCAACACACCATTCATCTCGCATAGATCGAATGTATGAGCTCTAGAGGTGCCAAGTGTCTCTCCTCCGCTGCCTTGTGAGGCTTTTCGAGGTTGTTTAGATTGCACACAACTATGGCACTTAGAACCTTTGGCAATAGTGAAATCTGGAATTAACTTCAAGCTAGATAAATGTGACATCAAACCAAAGTTCACATGACATAAGCGAGAATACCAAACACTTGAACTATCATTTATTGTGCCACAAATATGATTCAGCGACTTATTACATAAATCTCGCCAAACTTAGGCGGAACAAGCCGCCACATCGTAGCCCTTACCAATAAATTGTCCATGCTTAGACATGACTACTTTATTGGACTCCATCACTACCTTAAACCCATCTCTTAAAAAGAAGGGAAACACTAACAAGGTTTTTCGCGAATAGTAGGGACATGTTGCCGCGTTCTTGGGTTATGCGATTTTACCGAAAGTAAACTTCAGATCTACGTGCCAACACCACGAACGAAGCATGTGACCCATTCCCCATTAGGACGAAAAACCTTGTAGCTCTTTCTAAGAAGAAAACAAAGAGATGTCAGCACACACATGAATATTAGCACCTGTATCAACCCACCAACTTGGTGATTGAAATACTGGAAAGTGCGGTAGGAACATTCTTGTACTCTTCATCGACATTGCTAATAGTCACGCGAGGTTGACATTCTTATTATTCTCACTTGAAAAAGTGACCAAAATCCCATAAGTGAAGCAAGGTACCTCATCATTATTTTTCTTCTTCTCAAAGGTAGTTGTTAACTTGGCATTGGAAGATTTATTCCCTTTGTTCTTGCCATGTGGGTTTTCTTGCACAATATTAGTGCTAGAATGGCTCTTGTTCCCCTTCTCAATAGTATTCTTCACTGAATCTTTTCCTCAACATCAAGAGATGCTATCGGGTTTACAAGCCCGATATTTTACGTCTCTTGTGTTTTAGGAATTGTCTTGAGAAGCTCTTCCATGAAGAAGGCAACCTAGCAATAATGCATCCGACTACAAATTCATCCGGGTATGACATACTTAAGGAGTTCAAGTTCTCTTGCCATGTGTTCAACTTCATGCGCTTGCTTGACTATAGATCGGTTAGCAACCATCTTGTAGTCATGAAAGCTCTCCATAATGTACAACTTCAGTTTACCAATGGTTGCATTCGAGTTGATCCCACAATGCCCTCTCATCTTGGAAGTGCAAGTTTGCATCTTCTAGATGATTAGCAAGACTGTTTAGGATTGTTCTTCTAAGGAAAGTGTTGTCTCCCTGGAATCTTCTCTTATCTCTAGAGATATTTCCCTGAGGCGATCCAACAGTAACCCAGAACATCTTAGCCTCTAGCCAGAGCATAGCCTTAACTCGCCACCTCTTTATATGTGCACTAGAAAACTTTTCTAGTCTCAGCACGTCAGTGAAAACAGCCATAGTTAAATCAAGAAAAAGCCTAAAATAAGGTTTTTGGATTGTTGGGATATAAGGCAATTTTCAGATTAATTCTAAAATATAAATCATGACTAATAGATCTACTAGATAAAGCATGTCAAGCATACTAGCATGACATATCAGTATATCGCATATACTAGCCGGACCGGATCATGATATCCGCGTAGCATGATCATAGCAACAGTGTAAACCCAACTAGCACACGGATAGATTGGATCTAGAGAATACGGGCCGACGTTGAGGACAACGTAATGAAGAGGTTCCCGGCGGCGCCGGGTCCTTCGAGGTTCTTTATCGCTTGTCGTCGATCGGCGGCTGCTTATTCACCTTAAGCGACGCCAAGGTCCTCCAGGTTGCTGTACCTGTCGTAGATCGGCGGCTACTGCTGAGGAAGTCGAAGAAGCTGTCGATGAAGATGGCGCTTGGGACGGGTCCTCAGTGTGTCCTTCCCCGAAGACGAGCTGTGATGAAGATCGGGAGCGGTCCGCGCTTGCGCTTCCCAAAAACCTTATTCGCCTTCTCCGCTGCGGGATCGCAAAGACGAGGGTTTGGGAGACCTGCTCGCCCGGTCGCTAGTGCACGCAAGCAATCGGGTGGAGTAGCTACGGCGGCGCAACAACAAGAAGAGGCGAAAACTCTATCTCAATTCTTTAGAGTTGAGAGGTTGTCTATTCAAGGGACACCTCTCTAAATCAATATGAGATATATGATCTCTGATCTTTGGTGTGGCCGGTAGGCTGCTTATATATCCCTAACATCGTGTCGCGATCACGATCGGTTTAGGACTCTCTACTTCGAGTCGGTTCGAGGACTCTACAACTTGAGGGCGGGATTACCAAATATAAAATGGGCCTTTGAGATCTCTCTAGGAATTTCGAATTTGTTATTGGGCCAAGCACATCTAAATTCCAACATACACCGCGTTTGGTCACAGAGAAAACTCAAAAACTAGAATTGGATTTTTCATTTGTGATGGTCCTTTAAAAAAAATGTGCGTCATCAATCTCGTTTTTCTTTTTCCAAAAGGTGGTGCCTTTTTTTTTATTATGACTACCTACAGGATATAAAGTGGAAACGCATGATACATAGCACTCGAAGTTACATGAGCCTATTCTGCTGACGGCTGATTTCGGCTGATTTAACAGTGTTATGTGAGAGAGAATAAGCTGAAATAAGATGAGACAAGACAAGCGGACAGTTTTGTATAGGATACGCGGTTCTTGCATGCCAAGGAATGGAATGGAAGCAGCCAGTGGGGTTTGGGGCGACGTTACGTCACTTTCAGGACGACGTCGCTGCTTGCTTAGTCGAGAACTGAATTCAGGAAATTAATCCGTTTGATCGAGTGGTCACTTTCACCATTAACACACGCATGCAAATAAACTACTAGTCTCTATCGCCGAGAGACCCTCTGTGAATCATCTTCCAATATAAACCATGCATGTATTGACCAACTCATCTGGAACTAAGTAACAATTAATTCAGCAAATTGCAACGAGCCAGCGACACAGTTCGGGTCAAGCATTTGTCCTCCGTTGCTCACGTACTACGTTTCGTTGAAACGCTGTGAACATTCCAATTTCGCCTCGGCGCTTAGGAGAAATCAGGATATATATATAGCATATATAGCATCGACTTTTTACCTGCACAGGCAGAGAAATGCATGTCTGACGATGTGATGGAGGTTTTCTGTTGAGTGCGTGAATGTGAGCCACTGGTAACTGCCATGAAAGCTTGGAGGCCATACAAAAGTCTGTCTGAATCCCAGATGGGGATCGACCCAACAATCCCCTTACTCACTCTTCACTCTTCACAGTTCACAAAGACTTTGTCAACTGCATCAAGGAGACGAGCATATCAAAATCTTTAATTTGGTTCCTTCCTCCTTAAATAAATGAACGAGACAGCATGAAAGAAAATCTTTTTTAGCAGAGACAACACCAAAGAATTGAGTGGGCTGCAGGAAAGGGCCTCTTCGTCCCACATCAATCTACCGTCACTTTTACTCTGCTGTTCCAGGCCCATCAGGTTTTATTGGGCCAGCTACCACTAGGATCAGATGACCCTCTCTCCTCCTTTGTCGCCCGCCATGACATTGCGATAACATTTGCTCAAAAAAAAAAATTGACATTGCGATAACAACATATAGTAGTAGTAAATTGTTAATTGATAGATACAAAATCTTCGATTGAGGTGAGGCAAAGTATTAGTGTACCCATGCTACGCATATATGTACCGCCACTCACTATACCGGCCAGGCAGGATTCCCACGGTTACACTCCAGTGTGTTGTGTTACACGACACCTATCCATGCGGCTGCAACATAACTGCTCAGGTAAAAATGGTAGTGTGTTGTGTAACTTGGTAAGCAGATCTCACAACGAGTACCCCTTCCCCTCAAATTCTTTAGTGTTTTTTTTTTTTTGGACGAAACTGGAGGGGCTGCAAAGCCCCTACAGAGCTTTACTAAGAGATAAAAAACAACAGTTCAAGAAATTACAACAAGGGGGCAAACTCAAGAGACAAAAACACTAAGAAAAAAGATAAAAGAAGCTATGAGAATTACAATAGATTTTGTATCCATGAATCAAACAAATTTGGTCTTCACCCGTAGGGAGAGGATCTTTACTTCCTTACTGAAGTTTTCTATGGCTTTGTGAAGAATGTCTTGAATGCCCTTGAAAATGAAGTCATCTCTTATCGACCAAATACTCCAACACATCAAAATAGCCACCATCATGAAGAAATTTGGGTTAGCCTGTCCCCTGATTTGCTCTATTTGCGCGAAAAATGTCTGGCTGATTTGCAGCTGAATACCTATAGAATGCCAACACTGAGTTGCAAAGTGGCAGTGGAGGAAGAGGTGCTCCAATGTCTCCTCTATCCCATCTGGACATAGGACACAATTGTAGGATTGTAGGTGCATTGTTTTTCCTTATGAGAAGATTTCTAGTGCTGAGTCTATCCTTTAAGAGTAGTCAGAAGAACACTTTATGTTTAGGCTGACAACAATTATTCCATACCCATTTGAAAGCTTCAGGAATGATTCTATGGCCCATTATATGTTTATAGGCCTTTGAAGCTGTAAAGTTGCTGCCATTTACGGTCCATGTATCCTTTTGGTTTGAGAGATTTGTATTTTCACTGATTGTGTGAAGCTCAAGAAATTGCGGGTGAGCTTGAGTTGAGAGAGGAAGATTGACTGCAGAGAAGGGGTGCTGGATTTGCTTCCATTTGCAGACTGTGATGTTTTTGTTCTTGACAAAGGAGTGCAATTCAGGAAATTCTAAAGACAGTGCCCGATGTCTCCAGTTGTTGCCCGAGGTGCCACCACCATCGTAGCCGGGGAAGCAACCCCTGCTCCCAGGGCCGGGGGGCTTGACCGGCCCTAACACAGCGGCGATGGCGGGGTTGGTGTGCTTGACGACGTCGAGGGCCACGCTGAGATCCACCGTGCGTCTAGAGGCGCCGCCCGTGACCGCCAACTGCGAGACGACATGGCGCGCAGCACTGAGATAACGTGGAGAGGGCTCATAGTCCACCACGTCCTCGAGTCGGCGTCCTCACCGTCCACATCCTCCCAGCGCTGCACCTTGGACCTACGGGTGGAAGGCACCTACGGGCGGCGTCGGGAGAGGGCTTTTCCTGCGGCCACCAAAGCATTCGTACTCAATGGCCGTCGAGGCCTGCACGAGGGCGAGGATGGCGGCGAGTTTGGAGAGGATGGATGCACGAAGTCGGCGACCTGAACTCCTCCTTCGCACCTCCAAAGATCAGGGTGAGAGGGCCCCTAGGCTGTGCGGCAGGTCTTGACCTCCAAGGCGGCCACAAACGCGACGGCGGCCCCTCGAGCCATCCCTAGGTGAAGGGAAGGAAGAGGGCGGGTCGGGGGGCTCCAACGGCTCCATCCACCGTGTCGGCTAATTCAGAAACGACTCTCGTCCTTAATCTCATGCAATCAGCTCATGTGATTATATACTCAAAATATACAACAAGTGAATAAAGGTATGTTTTTTTTTTTAACTCAAGGGTAAAATGGTCTTTTACCTCTAGTTAACACCGTTACCCCTCAAACGGACGGAAGGCCATATTCCTAAGGAAATTTCAATTGAAGGCCGGATTCCCAAATTTGAAAAAAAAAGAGGCCACATACCTAAGACAATTTTTTTAGGGCTATATACCTAATTCTCTCCACGGTTAATGGCCCGATTAACCGTGGCGGGCGTTTTTTTTTTTACGTGGCGGACACTTTTGCCGCCACGAAAAATAGATTTGGTCATGGAAAAGGCCCGCCTCGGAAAATGACGCGCCCAACAGATTACAGGCTGAACCCAATAACCCCACTTCATATAAAACCAACACATTAGGGTTTCTTTCACTCTCATCCCTCGGCCCGACACTTTTCTCCGTCTCCGTCCCTCGGCCCGACCAAGCGGGATGTCCACGGTTACACTCCAGGTGTGTTGTGTGACACCTATCCATGTGGCTGCAACATAACTGCTTTCGGGTAAAAAATGGTAGTGTGTTGTGTAACTTGGTAAAAGCGGATCTCACAATGAGTAGGGGCACGTGCCCCTTCCCCTTGTGAAACCTATGGGCGAATTATGCTCATCTTCACCATTGTTGTTTTCAGGCAACACAAGGGGTGTCGTGGATGGCTACAAGATCCATACTAGAAGGACGATCAAAATCTATAGCATAGCCACAAAACTGTAGACGTTGAATCATAGATCCGAACTTTGTCCAAGAGATTGACGACGCTACCCTTTTGCTGAGGGAAAGCTAGAGCACAATCGAGGGATCTCGAGAGGAAGGAACATGGACCACTCTGCAGCGGCATAGGTACAACCCAATATGTTCCTCCCGAAGGCGGGCTCGTAGCAAGCGCTCCTATGTAGCTCCGGGTAACTGGTCATCACGGTTGCTTGTGCTCCCACCAACGCTGGCCTCACCATCGTCCCAGGTGTCCATGGGCCTGTAGAGTCCAGCATATCAGCGTAGGCATTCACCGCCAAGAAGCTGTCGAAAAAGAAAAACACGGCGCCCTCGAGCATGTCCTCAGCAACAACATAGCCCGAGCCTGATGGCCAAAGGTGTGAGTAGTTCGGTGCACAAGTGTGCACCCTGCCGAGACAATTGGATATGCTTTAAGATCCGTGCATAGAGATTAGGGTTAAGAGCGTAATATAGAGATTATGTTGCATGGTTGAACATAGAGAATAGGGTTAATGGCTTAATATAGAGATTAAGGTTAATGGCTTAATATAGAGATTAGGGTTAAATTTGGTGTGTAGTCTATAGTTTATAGGGAATATAACTTTGTAGTAGAAAAGTTTTTTTGACTTGAAGTAATTTATATTCCCAATTATGCAATTATGTGTCATATAAGTTTATAGATATTGAAATTCAAAATCTAGAATTTCTAAACCCCCATGAATGTTGACATAGTTAATTTCAAAGTTGTAGTGGACAATATGATCTATATTTTTTTCTATTGATAAAAGTTTCTTACTTAAAAGCTATTTACAATCTCAAATATTTGTTTTAAATTCAAAGCTGTAGTGTTGACAAGATTTATAACTTTACGGTTAACATTTTTTTCGTTTGAGTTTGTTTAGTAGCCTAAGTGTTCAATAAAAAGATTCCACGTCTCCATCATCCATGGGCTACATGCATGCACGCACTGTAAAAATCCCAAAGGTTTGTGGAAGACTTATATAAGAAGATTAAAAATCTCCATCAGAGTTTTAGATTTTATATTTAATAGGTTATCAAAATTATTTTAGATGATGTAACAATAATTTTAAGCAGACGGGGAAAATGTGTTCAACAAAATAAAAACACGCTATCTTTTTCTTTTTACAAAAGACCCAAAAAAAAAAAAAAAAAAGACGGCAGCGCACCATGCTGCCATGTCTCGCCTCGGATAGAATTCTCCATGCTGCAAAACAAAATAAGAAGATTAAGACGCTTCCTTAGAGGACAGGCTAGTAATTTAGTCTAACAAAACAAACGCTACAAATCTAATCTCTTAGCTAACATAGATGCCTTAGATAGAAAGGCAGAGATATGTTTGTTGTCAACATAAGAACAAAATCTTAGATATCATCTAAAAGAGCAGTTAACTACGTTGTTGTTGAGGAGGAGGAGGATCGCCATTTGATTAAGATGGGTTGTAAGACCATTGAAACAGTCCGCGATGGAAGTATTTGCTAGATATGACTGGAACTTTAGCAATAGAATTGCTTTTTAGTCTTTACTTTTTTATCGCCTTCATGGATCAAAATTTTGTTTTTGACATACCTTAGACTGTTTGTTCTGGTTCTGTCATAACGAATAGTCATATGCATTGATCAAATGCAGAAGCTAAAATATTAACATATTCCATTTTCTAAAAAAAACACTTCAGCTTTCGCTAGTTGCATGCAAAACCGTCCACGTGCACCAGCATTATTCCATCATTTTCTGATATTCAGTAGGATGTTTGTGCATGCATTCATGCTTGCTGATTGGACAGACAGACCGTGGCTGTCGATCCACGTGGACTCTCGTCGTTTACTCTTGCGATCGGAAGGTGCCGAAGGTGGACCCATGCTTTGGCCTCATGTTCCCCTTTGGCTTAGAGCATGCAGAGACTAGCTAAATAGTTTGTAATGTTAAATTTAGCTATTATTAAGGAAATAAATCTTCCAATACACTCTCTATATGACTCTCTAAATTAGCTAACTCTCCATCCCTCTATCTCCGCTCTCTATTCTTAGAGAGCCTAATTCACTAGTCATCTTTTATATAGTCTCTTAGAGTACTCTAGTATTTTATTATCAACTCTATTTTAGAGAGTAGCTAAAATAATAAATTTGGTAGTCTTTTTTGACTAGTCTCTTGGACATGCTCTTAGTTTTCAACTCGTGTCAAATTCAGCTTGCACGAAACAATCTCAAGATAACTGAGGGTGGAATTTGGATTGGGAATAGCATGAATTTGTGATAGAAACTCAAGCTGAGAGGGAATGTCATGTGCCGAATTGGGCTCGTCGGGGGATCAGGCTATGGCAGCCCAACCGGCAACGGTCGGCCCAATAGGGGGGGGGGGGGCAGGCAGTGCCGCCGCCACCGCCACATCATCGTCGTCTTAAGCCTTCGCTTCGTCGTCAAGTTAGGATTATTTTTAGGACTTTTGGTGTGCAAGGGATATTCCAATTCTATAAGAAAAACCCTTATTAGGAAATAAATATGATTGCTTGTAAAATGTATTCCAACCATATAAGGAAACCCTTAGAGAGATTGTTTGGATTACAAGTCCCACTAGGAGGGCTATAAAAAGCACTAATAACGAAATGATTTTTGCGAGCACTTCCAAAATCTTTTCCGTGACGGACACTCTTTTTGCGAATCCACGGAAAATCTGCGCCGCCCGTCTAGCTTTTTTTTTTACGTGGCGGGCGTTTTTTACCGCCCGCGGATAATTGATTTTTGCGTGGCGGGCAACTTAACACGCCCGCCCGCGCAAAATAAACTATTTTGCGTGGCGGGCGCGTTAAAAGGTGCCCGCCACGTAAAATAAATTATCGTGGCGGGCATCCTAAACGGACCGTCACACAAAATAGATAGGCCCAAAAACGAGGCCCGATAGCGTCGACATATAAATCTGACAAGTTAGGGTTTGGCACTCTCGGCCTCCCCACCAACCAGCGCCCCCACCTCCCTCGGTCTTCACGCGAGGAGACAGAGCAGCCGGGCTCTCTTCCTCTTCCTCCCCACTCTCCCTCCCTCTTCCTCCCCACTCTCCCTCCCTCTTCCTTGGCGCCAAGCTCCCCAACGGCGGCCGGCGGTCGGAGATCCGGTGGCCAGGCCTTGCTCCGGCCGCCGGAACACCTCCAGTCGCCGGAGCTCTCCCGACGGCGGCGGGCTCCCTCGGCAATGGCGCCGCTGGATCCGGATCTTGGTTGGAGCGCCACCGGCGGGATCGTCAGGCAAGGCGGTGCTGCTCGGGTCGGCACATCCACGACACATCGCGCTCGGTCCTCCTCCTCCGGCTGGCGGATCCCACGGCGGCCTTGGGCCAGATCCACGACGCCAGGGCGGCGACGACGGCAGCGCGCGGCGCCTCCCTCCCACCGCAAAGGACCCTCCACGCGCCCGGCCTCCTCCACCGCCAAGGACGACGCGACGGCCGGTGGGACGGCGACGGCGACGACGACGACGGCGACGTGGGGCGGCGAGACGATGACGTACGGCGGCGCGCGCGTACGACGGCGGCGGCGTCCACCGCATGGCCGATCAAAGCGGGCGGCGGTGGATCCCACTCACTCCCCTCCGGCGGCCGAAAGAACGCGCCGGCGACGGCCGGAAGGACGACGGCGGCCGGCGACATTCATGGGGCCGAGCGACGGCGGCTGCCGAAAGGCGCTACCCTAGATAGGCTCGGCGGGCCCATGGATGGGCCAGCGGCCCGTCTAGGGTTTGTGGGGTTTTTATTTTTTTGAACCACACCGTGGCGCAGGCATCCTGTCGCCCGCCACGGGAAAGATTTTTTAGCCGTGGCGGGCGGTGGAGGCCGCCACGCAAATTTCTTCATTAACCGTGACCTTTGCTGATCGGTGACGGGCGCCTACCACGCCAAACGTCCCTCAAAGCGCGCCACCGAAACGCGTTTTGTACTAGTGAAGTAAGGGTCTGTAATCTCTTAGGGTAACAAGCAATAAAGAAAATAATCTTGTGCCTCTCTCTCACATCCACTGCCGCCACCCTCCCTGTTTCGCCCCACCGCCGGCGGCGCCGTCACTCTGCCCTACCACCGTAGCCACCCACCTCTCTCAACCGGCCCCCAAGGCGGCGCCCACACCCACACCGCCGCCACCGTCCCCGAGCTCGCCGCCCGACGTGTCACTTCGGCTCAATCGAACCGGGTTCGTGATAGGGAAGCTTGGTTACCAAGGAAACCGTTTAGGCAAGTTCAGAGCAACTCTAAGAGACTTAAATGTATGCTCTAAGAAAAGCATTACAATAATTTGTCTATTTTGTTTTCTTTTTTTCCATTCTAGGAATCCTAACATTCTCGTTGGCCATATTTACCTAGCGTGCCTTGCATGTTATCTTATTTTTCAATTTAGTTACTCTGTTGTACATAATAGCTAAATATCACAATTTAACATATAATTTTACGATGTCTCTTAGAGTTGTTCTCCTAATTGTTCTATGTTATTCGATAGTTTGAAACGACGAAGTCGCCTGCTTCACCTGTAGCGATCTTCGTTACATGGGCCGAAGACCGAAAGCTAAACGGGCCAAAGGCCGACTACAAACCCCTATTACAGGACCGATGCCCAAAGAAGAATAACAGTCATTCATAACACAATCAGTGTAACAGCTGCTAATTAAGCACGCAAGCACAATGCCTAGTTGACTTTGGTCAACACATTTCTGGTGTACAGTTAGTTATTCTTAACAACTGATAAGCATGCAAGCACAGTGTGCCTGATTGACTTTGCTAAACACATTTCCGGTGTACGGTTATGTATTATTAACAGCCGATAATAAAGAGAATGGTTACTTTTGCTTACCTCCAATTTGTTGACATGGCCGATTTTGAGCTGTTTAGGCATTCCCTCATGAGTCCCTTAATGTTGATCAATCATCATGACCATGCAAGATCAAGCTCGAGATTTTTTACCAACAATAACGGAGAAACAAATAAGGAGGTAGCAAAGTGTCAAAATAGATGTACTACTACGTACGACACGATCAAAACAGCTATATAGATAGCTCTATATATTTTTTGCAATAGAGTTGATCAACGTATTGATCATCATGTCGTCGGGGCCGCCGTGGTGCCGCCGGCGGCGGCACTCCTCTTCCAGCGTGACGTAGTCCATGGAGAGCCCTTGGAGCCTCTGGGCAACACGGCCGGGGTCGTGCCGGCACCGCTTCCTCGACTCCTCGACGACGGCCTCCTCTTCCTTGGCCGCCAGCCTGCGCTCTATCGCCTCGAGCGCCGGGACACGGCTCTCGCCGCGCTCCAGCGCGGCACTCATCTTGCCCCAACGGTCGCCGTAGCAGTTGTGGAGGAACTCCCGGCACTCGGGCAGAGGGAACAGCGCCACCAGCGAACGGTTGCCGCCGCCGCCGCCGACGACATGCGGGGGTACGAGTAGGACGCAGCAGCTCTGTGACACGATCGCTCGTGGCCACCAGCTTTGAGTACCAGGTCTGGAACTCCCACTCCTGCCGGAACCGCCGGACCTCGTCGTCCACCTCCAGCCCCACCGCCGCCCCCGCGCTGGAGTCTTCAGCTCCGTTGGCGGCACGCCGACGTGGTAGCTTCTTGTCGTTGTCGCCGCTGTACGCGTGATGGACGCCGGTAGCCTCCGTGCCGAGGACCCGTGCCGCGGCCGCGATGCCCGACAAACTCGCCGTTGCCGATGTGGAGCTTCTTGGCTCTGGATCGCGCCGCGTAGTCGTAGCCGAGTCCGTCGTCATCGTTGCGGCGCTTCTTGACGTTTCTCACCTCCAGCACGGCGATGACATGGTCGTGTCGCCGCCCGTCGTCGCCATCGTGGGCGCGAGGCTGACCATGTCGCCGCCCGTCGTCGCCATCGTGGGCGCGAGGCTTCTTGCCATCAGGCGGCACGCCGGCCGTGGCGACGGCGTGCGAGGAGGCCACCGCCACGCGGTTGCGCTGCCGTCGGGGCCAATCGCAGCAGGGTCGTGTAGTCGGCCGTTGTTGCCAGCGTGCGAGACGGAGGCCGCCGCTGCCGCCGCCGCGCTGCTGCGCTGCCGTGCCGCAACAACACGAGCTTGCTGCTGCACCTTCCACTCCTTCTCCCCGGGAGCCACACGGTGGCGAACGCGTGGAGCAGACCAACATGCGCCGGTCCGAACGCTCGCTTGGCCCTGTCATAGATCTCGTCGGCGGCCATGTCCTCGCTGCCCTTGGCCTCGGACAGCACGGCGAGGAACCTGGCATGGATCACGGGGCCCGCGGTGTCATGCACGCGTTTGATGAACGCGAGGGCGGCGTCGACCGACCGGCGGGTGCCGTCATCGTCGTGGTTCCCATCGTTTCGTGCTGCTGCGGCGACGACGTGCGCCGCCGGGGTCTGCTGCTTCAGGGTGTCCCTCCTTTCGCTCCTCCTGAGGCGGCGCGGCCTCGTCGTCAAGGTGAGGATTTGTTCCGCAGATGGTGGGATGTCCATGTGGATAAACTCGGTGAATCTGCGGAGCACATCGGGGTGGCCACGGAGGAGTTCGGCGGCACGGGACTTGACGGCGTGGGTATCGGCGTCGCCGCCGTGCTTTTCGAATCCAGTGAGGAGCCCCATGAACTCGTCTTGAACCACGGGGTCGGCCTGGAGCTCCAACAGGATCCCGTTGATGAAGGCCATCACGCAGTCGACGATCTGTTTCGGTGGAGACGCGGCGGCGGCCGCCGCTGCTTCGTCCGAAGACTGCTGATAATCGGCCATTGCCGGTGTTTGGTTTTGATCGACCGTCGCACAAGCGCCAACCAATTCAAGTGGTCGTTCTTGTTCAATCGTCTTGTTCAGGTCTCCATTTGAAATGTGATCGATGAGAAAGAGCAATGGCATAGCAGCATGTATGTTTGGATCTAAGAAATACTTAGGTTTAGGTGCTTTTGTTGTAGAAGAATCTGCCGAACCAAGCCAGGAGAGTCCGGTTGCAACACGATAATAAGTTTATTGGTAATAGTTGAGATCTCGTAATAGTTGGATACGGACGACCGTCGTCCGGACGCGCTGCGCTTCTCGTGGGATGCGACAAATAAGGGAGAAACAAATAAGGAGATAGCAAAGTGTCAAAATAGATGTACTTCTACGTACGACACGATCAAAACAGCTATATAGATAGCTCTATATATTTTTGCAATAGAGTTGATCAACGTGTTGATCATCATGTCGTCGGGGCCGCCGTGGTGCCGCCGGCGGCGGCACTCCTCTTCCAGCGTGACACTGTCCATGGCGAGCCCTTGAAGCCTCTGGGCAACACGGCCGGGGTCGTGCCGGCACCGCTTCCGCAACTCCTCGACGACGGCCTCCTCTTCCCTGGCCGTCAGCCTGCGCTCTATAGCCTCGAGCGCCGGGACACGGCTCTCGCCGCGCTCCAGCGCCCCACTCATCTTGCCCCAACGGTCGCCGTAGCAGTTGTGGAGGAACTCCCGGCACTCGGGGAGAGGGAACAGCGCCACCAGCGAACGGTTGCCGCCACCGCCGCTGCCGCGATGCAGGGTACCAGTAGTAGGACGCAGCAGCTCTGTGACACGATCGCTCGTGGCCACCAGCTTCGAGTACCAGGTCTGGAACTCCCACTCCTGCCGGAACCGCCGGACCTCGTCGTCCCGCTCCGGCCCCCCGCCGCCGCCCCCGCGCTTGAATCTTCTCCTCCGTTGGCGGCGCGCCGGCGTGGTGGCTTCTTGTCGTTGTCGCCGCTGTACGCGTGATGGACGCCGGTGGCGTCGGCGCCGAGGACCCGCGCCGCGGTTGCGCTGCCCGAGAACATGCTGTTGCCAATGTGGGGCTTCTTGGCTCTGGATCGCGCCGCGTAGTCGTAGCCGAGTCCGTCGTCGTCGTTGCGGCGCTTCTTGACGTTTCTTACTTCCAGCACGGCGATGACATGGTCGTGTCGTCGGCCGCTGTCACCATCGTGGGCGAGAGGCTTCTTAGCATCGGGCGGCATCCCGCGCGCGGCGACGGCGTGGGAGGAGGCCACCGACACGCGGTTGCGCTGCCGTCGGGGCCAATGGCAGTAGCTGGGTCGTGTCGTCGGCCGTTGTTGCCATCGTCGTCGGAGCGTGGCTTCTTCTTAGCATCGGGCACGCCAGCGTGCGAGACGTACGAGACGGAGGCCGCCGCCGCCGCCGCCGCGCGACTGCGCTGCCGTGCCGCAACAACACGCGCATCCTGCTGCTGCTGCTTCCACTCCTGCTCCCCCCGGAGCCACACGGTGGCGAACGCGTAGAGGAGACCAACATGCGCCGGCCCGAACGCTCGCTTGGCCCTGTCGTAGATCTCGTCGGCGAACATGTCCTCGCTGCCCTTGGCCTCGGACAGCACGGCGAGAAACCTGGCATGGACGACGGGACCCGCGGTGTCATGCACGCGTTTGATGAACGCGAGGGCGGCGTCGGCCGACCGGCGGGGGCGGCGTCGTCAGTCCCCTTGTTTCGTGCTGCTACGGCGGCGACGTGCGCCGGGGTCTGCTGCTTCAGGGTGCCCCTCCTTTCGCTCCTCCTGCGGCTGGTGCGGCTGCGCGTCCTCGTTGTCAAGGCGAGGATTTGTTCCGCAGATGGTGGGAGGTCCATGTAGATAAACTCGGTGAACTTGCGGAGCACGTCGGGGTAGCCACCGAGGAGTTCCGCGGCACGGGACTTGACGGCGTGGGTATCGGCGTTGCCGCCGTGCTTTTCGAATCCACTGAGGAGCTCCATGAACTCGTCTTGGACCACGGGGTCGGCCTGGAGCTCCAACAGGATCCCGTTGATGAAGGCCACCACGCAGTCGACGATCTGTTTCGGCGGAGACACGGCGGCGGCCGCCGCTGCTTCGTTCGAAGACTGCTGATAATCGGCCATTGCCGGTGTTTGGTTTTGATCGATCGTCGCACAAGCGCCAACCAATTCAAGTGGTCGTTCTTGTTAAGAATTCCTCAATTAGAGGAATGATGGGCTCATCATATGGGCCTTGGAAATTTACCATATACGCCTGCGATGGCTACATCTATATAAAAAGAGACTATGTGTGTACCTATGATGACTAATAAAGATATATAGCCCCCCTCATACATCTGTGTCTCGTGTGTTTTTTTTTTTTAGGATTAGGCTAAGGTAAACGGGATCTATCTACAACTACACGCTTTGTTTCTCTTGGATCAGGAATGAGAAACGGATTCGGTAATCCGTGAATAGGCCGATTCTTAACACGTTATCAGCACCTCTACCACTTGGGTGAGTCGTTCTTGATCATTGCATTTAGATCAATTTGTATTTGCCATGGATACACATGAAACGATCTGTTTTTTTTCCCGATCTGCGATCGTCCGTCGGTTGATGTGTTACGTCGAGCACCATCCGCTCTAGAGCGGATTGGCAACCCGTGGACGTGGCCACGCGGCAACCCATGCGCATGGCTCGATGCTTCCACGGGTTCGACAATGGCCTCGTCGTGCGGTGCATGGCGGTGCTGCAGGATGCGTCTATGTCCGTGGCCCTCGAACGAGCATGTGTGGCTGGCAGCCCCACGGCACCGCTTGATGGAGATGCATGTTCCGCATGCCAGAAGAAAGTCACAAATCGCTGCCGTCCTGCATTGCTTCGTCCTCAAATTTGAGAGGCCACGGTTTTGATTTTTTTCCCCATTCAATAGTATCTACCAGATTTAATCCCGTAGATTTAATCTACATACTTTCGATCCACAAGGAAGACCACTGTTTTTCTCCTTTAATTTATTTGCATTGGATCGGTTCATGTCTAATTATGATCTTGTTTTTCCGATCCATGTTTGATCCACGGGGATGAGCTGGTCAATCTAGTACACATGCGCCATTACCCTCGGCCACAAGAAGGAGCCGTGATCGTCTCGGCAAACTGCGGTGGTCTCCTGTTGCCGTGTCATCAGCCGGCTCAACTCGTCGTGTGTCTACGAGCAGCCGATGGATCCGATCTACTGGCTCATAGAACTTGAGGCGCATGTGTTGGCCGCCGGCCTAGTTGATCATCAGAAAGTACATTGATATATGGATGCGATGTGCACCTGATCAATATTCGTCCCTTGCCGATTGCTTCTCGGAGGCCACGGTTTGCTTTAAATTTTCCATTCAGCTATTCTCTATCAAATTTAATTCTGCAGATTAAATTTAGTATATGGCTTTCCTGGAGAACAAAGACAAGCTAATGCATTGTCTTATTTGCATTGAATAAATTTTTGGATTGTGGCTAATCATGAATTTGCCTTCTGCTCCATGTTTGATTAATTCATGGGGGGCTGCTCGTCATCTGGGAGCGCTGTCCATGGTTAAGTGCACACATGCTCGACATCAACCTGTCAACCTGCACTGCGACATCTACCGTCGTCATCAAGCGGGTTGATCTACGACAATGTCAAAAGCCCTACGCGGCATGTGACGTAAATCAAATTGACATCCTCTGTAAGGTGTATGAATTCATCGCTTCTCGAAGAATGTATTTGTCTTGAACATCAGAACTAGGCAATTATACATTGGCCTGTTATAGACTAATTTTCTTTATGGTCTATAATTGATGTTTAAATTAAATAAGACTGAGATGAGCTCTCGCCACTAGCTGCCAGCAGCCGCTACAAGTAATTTTTGGCACATATGTTTTTGACCTCCCAGTGTGTGCACCGCATGCACAACCTTGCGCCAGCAGCGCCTCCTTGGTCAAGTAACGGCATCAATATCACACATGATGGAGCATGTTACCTGTGTGTTCATGTGTTTGCCAAGTTACACGAGCTACTAGATAAATCGCTGTGGCAATTTTGTTTGCGAATTGGCATTAAAGTATAGGTAACCTTTGCATTGTTTCTATATGACAATAGTTACTTTATTAGTTTTGGCCCATTTTTTTTGGGTGCATAGGTCCAGCAGCACCTTGTAATATATTTTATGCTTCATGTTGGTTTGGCATAAATTGTTCTCATATGACTTCGAATATATAATCTAGAAGCATAATTTTTCTAGATTTATGATATTGCCTAATTGTGTTTAATATAATATGGTCTAGAACCCGTGGAAGTTTATATGAGTTTATTGTTTTTCCTTGCAATGTTTATATATATGATTATATGTTCTATGAGGTATATAATCCTAGAGTATTATTCTAAGACCACTATAAATATACCATAGAACAACACATATGCTTGGAAAATTCTGGGAAATAAATGAAACATGTATGGCTATGTATGTAGGACCATTCCCCCCTCTCTCTCTCTCATTGTCTTTTAATGCTTTGGTTTATTTACCCGAAGTAACCTTGAAGAAAAAACCATTGCATGAGACTTATTGGTATATCGCACACTTGAATTTGGATTTGGGATTCATTTGTAACTTCCTTGAAGGGAGATATTACCTTGCATAGGTATGATTTCTAAACATGGTAATATTGGCTTACAACATTATATTAGTCGGTATAATGAATGATCTGAAGTCAACATGTTGTCCTTGCCTCTCTGCTGCAGAACTAGCATGAGGTGTCGTTTTCTAATAGATAATATATTCCCCTAGGCAACTTGAAGTTGCTACAATAATACTAGAAGAATTAATATTCTGAAGTTTATTTCGTGTGTGAAAACATAATACTTCTTCCCGATGAAGAAAACCATTTGTCCTTTCTTAGACTAATGAAGCCCCGAAGTGCATATCGGGACTCAGTTTAGAGTTATCCACGATCATTTGAAATGACAATGGGTATCATTGAGGGAAATCATTGTCTACAAGTAAAGTATGCCAAATGATATGGTGGCTAGTAGCCATGTATACGCCACACCTAAACAAATGTATTAATATCGCCTTGTCGACTACCGTAAGATGGAAAGCAAGCAACAAGTATGAATCTCACATCACAATAAAGCTAGAAGCTAATTTTGATATTAATCAATTATCGGTCATAGTAGTTATCCTAGGCTCTGAAGTGCCATATGGAATTTGACAACTACATATGTTTCTTTTGATGTATCTTTTTACCATATGAAATTTTTTGCTATCGGTTGAGAGTCTATCCCAGAAGGACATTGGTCTTTGTTGCTCTCTGTAAGCGACCAAAATAACATTTCTTAAATAAATAAATAAAATTCTTAGTCTTATCTATTCTATTAAAAGCTTCTCTCTTCATGCTAAAAAATGAATTGATTCAAGCCATGCTTTATATAGAATACAAAAATGTTGCAATAAATATAATGACTCAATTTTTGCTCTATGGTACGAGTAATTGGGTCGCTTTTTTTTGGCAAAAAAGGAGCCGGACTATGAAATAACTCTGCATCAAAAAGCTTCTTGCTCTACAACCATGGCTAAATGGCACATTCTTGCTATTCTATGCACACCAAGCTAACGCGCTGAAAAGCAAATGCCACCATTAGTTGTCTTTTCTCATACATATGACCTAGAAGGTCAATATACAAAGTGGAAGATCAACCGTCCAATTGTACAACAATTGGTGAGCATTAGACCACTCAAGGATTGTTTTTGCCTAAATTATGGGTTACGTCGGTAACATAAGGTGTTAAGTCTAGATGACTACATATGTTTTTGTTGAAAGCAAGAACTTGAAGAGCAACATTTTTATACTTCTCAACAAGAAGTTGAGGATATATACTCCTCCTGTAGAAGGAATTACATGCAACGCTAAAGATTTATGCAACCGCATTAATAAAGTCCAAGCTCATTGCATATAAAAATAGTAATATACCCCCGTATGTAATATTTCCCGGATAAATCACCACTAAAGCATACATACACCACTTGAAGTTGGTGATTGGGGATTTTAGTATGCTATTAAATATCTCAAAGCATTAGGGGAGATGAATGCCCATTTAGTGGAATGCCTTAATATTTATGAATCAAAACGCACAAATCCAAACTAAACTAGTTGTTTAGTTATACTCCTCTGTTGTATAGCACGGAGTTATGCCGGATAACCGTATTGATGAGGAGCAACCAAATTGGTTAATAAATAAATAAATGAATGCTTCTACCCGAAGTAGATGTGGATATACCGGGATTAATTTCATATCCACTTGGCATTGGCATATTGATCAAATTATGCGGGGGGGCCAGAAATAAGATCTAGTGGCCTATGTGACAAGCATATGCTCATGAAGCAAGCTCACATTGTATGTGACGAAACTCCTCTCATACTCTCCTGTAGAGAAATCACCCCCTGGTTGGTGAGTTACCTCATGATGAGGTTCGTCACCGAGATGAAAAATCCTGGCAATGCGCATACATACTATAATGCTAGGAAGACGGAACAACAATTGATCTATCGTTTTGGGAAATAATGAAGATCATTATTAAGATGTTTAAAGTCGAAAAATATGTGTCGACACTTGTTTACCTCTATAATTGCTAAATGAGTCTCTTTATGAGAATCGGATCCCGAACAAAGTCCATGGCAAGAGTGCTTGAAGCTCTCGTATCGGGTCAAATGAAATGTGCAATTGAGGTTGAACCAAAAATCGCTAAGTGGATATCTTAAACCCGATGTTCGGATAATTATGGGTCATTATTGAAATAATATGTGGTGACAAGCGATGGTTCAAGGTCATAATAGACCAACTCGACGTAAGTTACAAAAAATATGTTCCGCTATATAATGAATCGGCTAATGGCATGAATTAAATATGCGATAATGGGATTATGAAAATCCATGGAAAGCAACATTAAAATCTCGTACCAACATTGTCCTTTATGTGAAATAACCTCTCCATAAAGACAACAACTCCCCGAAGGATTTTTTCCTCAAGGAATATGGTTATAAGTCCAAATGTACCAAAATATGTGAATTCCTTGAAAGGGATAAAGACCCATATATGACCCAAGTGAGATAATAAAAAAGGAGGAACCAAAAGCAACAAAAAGTATATCATATAAGCACATGTGCATTCCATGAGCTTTTGCTATGCATGTATATGCTTGATAGATAGCATTATCCACCAAGATTTGGAATTGAAATATCCTCCGAAAAGTTATATGATATATTTGGTGCTACTAGCAATACGCCCCATTCGCTAGTTTGTGGGCAAAGATGTCTTATTATGTATTAAAGATTCTTGAAGAATCTGTAGCCAATCCTTGAAGGAGTCACAACTATTATGAATAGAGAAAATTATCATATAAGGAATAATGATTATTAATCACATCTCGAAGGTGTGTCTTTGTAACTTTTACGTTGCACAAATATGCACTCTAATATATGCATGACAATGCTCTTAGCATTATTCTTTATTCTTATTGTTCTTGAAGAGCAAAAAAACAAATGTCATGAAGACTAACTATTGTGAAATCACATCTTGTAATCTCCCTTGGACTATTCATGCCTATGTTTATTTGCAAATAACGACTAATGTCGATATTGATGGCAATGGATGACCTCAATGAATGTTGTCATCGAGGAAAGTATTTACATGATATTGATCGTGTAACTCATGAGACTTTGAAGATCTCAAATAATATACCTTGGTGGTGTTATTCTAAAGGGCGAGTTTGAAAGCTCTATTAAATTGAAGCCTCTATCATGGCGCCATTTAAGTATGGGTTTATTTATGTAGAATTTTTATCTCATGGGTAAGAACATAACAAGGCCCTAAATGGACATGGGCCAAAAAGCAAAGGAAAAGATAACAAGGCCCAAATGGACATAAGAAAGAAGGAGAAAAGCCCATAAAATATCAATATCCAAACACAGCCCAAGAGGTCGAAAATGCAATCCACCATGAAATGATAAACGGGCCGCAGGATGGCGGGCTCAATATTTTGGGTATAACTTTTCTATAATACCTAAATGATTTCAAATAACTATCACCAAACGGTTTTTCAACTCCAGGCCCACGCGCTCATGCAAAGTTTCAGCCCAAATGGTGACCATATTGGTGCGCTACAAAGGCACTCCTTAGGGTGCGCTCTCAAGACCTCGGGAGGAGGCCAAATGGCCTATCTTCTGCCCCCGGTGGCCCATATCTCCTCGAAAAGTCCGAGGCGGTGTTTACTTTTGCCCGTAAGACGGGCGCCGATTAGTAATAAATGGCTTAGCCAAGATAGGATCCCATGGTGAAGGTCCTATAAATAGATGGGCACTCCCCTCACTTGTAACACACACCCCACAATGTAGCCTCTCCTTCTTTCTTCTTCTTTCTTTCTTCTTTTTCCTTTTCTTCTTCTTTTCTTCTTCTTTCCTTTCTTCTTCCTTTCTTTCTTCTTCTTCTTCTTTCTTTTTTTCCTCTTCTTTGGTAGGATTAAGTGTTTAGGATGTGGAGCGCCAGTAAAAGCTACCAAGGAGGGCTTCGCTCCTTGAAGATGGATTCCGAATAAATCTTTCTATGGTATTCTTCCAAAGCTCTGCTCTTATCTTATCTTGGTTGTAATTAGGATTAGAGTCTTCATGTTATTTCTATACCGTGATTTATCCTATGATCTAACATGTTGTTTCTGATATGATCATGACACATGAACTAGTCTATAGTTTCTATGTTGTGATATCGCCATATAGAACTTTATGCTTAAACCATTCATGCAATATAATTGCAGTGCTTCCGATTGTGCCTATGGCGTTCGCTGTGTCCTTCTCGGGCTTGCTCGTGTCCTATTCCGGCCCATCCGTAGGGAAGGGCCACGGGGACATGAGTAGGTCCTCTAGTATGCACGCGGGTGTCCTGGATGCCGTGTATCCTTCTCAATATGAGTGCATGCCACTGCTGAGGGGGTAGGGCGGTTGGTCGACAAGCCTTGACCGCCCTTGAAAATCCTCCCACGCTCGGGTGGTGGTGCCGTAGGAGTTCGGTGAATGCCTTCCATTAGGGCGATGTTCCCCGAGTGTCTCCGCCCATTTCATTCTCAGCCCCACCTTCCCCGCCATGCGCGCAGCTACCCCACTCATCAACTGCCCCGCAATGTAACCATGACTAGAATCAGATGTTCCACTTAGGTCTTTTCTTATTCCCTTTATTTATCTTTATCTCTGAGTTTGGCTTCTTTACGGGTGTGCCAAGTTATCCCTTTTACCGCCTTTATCCTCATAGTGTAGAGCATTTCGGTCCATTACATAGTCATGTTATCCTATTCATGTCTCTATTAG
>JADLZK010000601.1:0-314550 GCA_015847255.1 Hyparrhenia diplandra | reverse complement strand
TGCACATCAGATTTGAGGCCACGCCAAGCAAAAGAGTTTTTAACACGGTTGAGAGTCACCGAAATCGAGTGCCCTCCAATAGGTGAATCATGCGAGGCTGAGAGATGATACGCTACTGTAGAGCTGTATTGCTGCCGATCCAAACGCGACCATTGCGGCGGATGATGCTAGCGCTCAGAGCAAAGGGCGGGTGCGAATCAGGAGCTACAGACAGTTCTTGTAAGAGCTTGCTGGAGACAGGGTTGTTATCGCACTCCTGCGCGCACTGAAAAGCCACGCCGGAGTAGCGGATGAGACAGCGTTGAGTTGCGCCGACGGGAGGGGTGCCGCGACAACAAGATCGGGTCGCTTGGTTGAAGCGCCGGGGCGGTAGATAACCTTGTACTGTAAACCCACTAGCTTGGTATAAAGCTTTTGCGCCACGGCGGTGTGTAAGCGCCGATCGAGATGTGTATCGCTCTTCTCGACTGTGGTATATGAGGAACTCGCCATGCTGGAGATAGGACCGCCATTGGTCGATAGCCACGAGGACAGCGAGGTACTCTTTTTCGTATGTCGAGAGGCCTCGCGTCCTTGGTCCCAGGGATTTGCTGACAAATGCCAAGGGATGATCATCCTGCAACAGTACCGCGCCCACGCCGTTGTCACTGGCATCAGTTTGAATCTTGAAGGTCTTGGTGAAATTGGGGAGAGCCAGGACGGTGTCGCACCGTGAGCATGCTTCGTGAGCCGAGAACGCTACCTGGTGAGATGGCGTCCAGACATAAAGGGCCCCCTTCTTCAGAAGGTCCGACAGTGGGCGAGCTATGGCGGCATAATTCCTGACGAATTTACGGTAGAAGCCGGCAAGCCGAGAAAGTCAGCAAGAATCGCTTAACATCTTCGTACAAAGCCAGCGCTCAATGTCTTGTACTTTGCTGGGGTCCGTGGCCACGCCGTCAGGACTGATGACATGGCCGAGATACGCAATGCTCTGCTTGGCGAACCGGCACTTGGACATCTTGACCTGCCAGTGATCCCGAGCCAGAAGTGACAGAACTTGTTCAATGTGCTGGAGGTGTTCTTCATAGCTTTTGCTGTATATGAGTATGTCATCAAAAAAGACTATGGCACACTTCCGCAGTATAGAACGGAGGGTGGCGTTCATGGCGCCCTGGAATGTATTTGGGGCGCCGGTCAGGCCGAACGACATGACGGTGAACTCAAAGTGGCCCCAATGAGTTTGAAAGGCGGTCTTTGGTTCTTCTCCTGGAGCCAAGCGGATCTGATTGAAGCCAGAACGAAGATCGAGAACAGAAAACCAGTTGGCGCCAGACAACTCATCGAGCAACTCATCCACAATTGGTATGGGAAATTTGGATTTAATTGTCAGGGCGTTGAGCATTCGGTAATCGACGCAAAAGCGCCAGCCGCCATCCTTCTTCTTGACGAGGAGGACCGGAGAAGAGAAGGCGCTGGTGCTTGGTTGGATCAACCCAGACTGCAACATGTCCGTGACCTGATGCTCGATCTCAGTCTTTAGTGCAGGGTTGTAGCGATAAGCACGGACAGATACTGGGCTGGCACCCTCGACCAAGGGAATAGTGTGATCGCAGTCTCTCCTTGGTGGTAACTCTGTCGGCTCAGCGAACACCGAGTGATAGCGATCGAGGATGGCCTGTACTGCTGGATCAAGTGGAGCAGGCTCTGTAGTGGATGCATCACTGGCCATGTGAAACAGCTGAACCATAGCACAGGATGTGGCTGAGAATCCAGTGCCTTGCAGAAATGCCTGGCTAGCCCCGTATGGGATCAATATCCATTTTGCTGACCAATCAACTTGCATTGGAGAAAATGCTTCAAGCCAATCCATCCCAATGATAATGTCATATGAAGTGAGTGGTAGGATCTTGAGGTTAGAGTGGAACTCATACCCCTGCACGACCCAGGATGCCATCTCAATCTCCTCCGAATAGGGCAAGTAAGCCGTCGCCCACTCAGACGTAAATAGGATTGACAACGTGGGCGGTGTCCCTAATCTTGGCCGCGACCGAGTCTCTGATGAAGGAGTGGCTGCTGCCAGAATCAATAAGTATGGAGACATCGACGCCGTGTACAGTGCCTTGGAGATGCAAGGACTTGGGTTGGCGAGACTTTGACTGAGTAGCCGAAGATATGGAGAAGAACTGGTGCTGCACTGTCTCTTCAGGAACGGCTTCATTGATGTCAGGAACACTGTCGTCTTTAACAGCCGGGTCGAGTCGGCGCGTGCTCGCAGATTTGCCGGACTCTCCGCGGTGCATGAAGTTGCAACGCTGGTGCACACTTGTGGCCGGGTTGCCAACGTTCGCCACAACGGACGCAGAGGCCCTGTGCTCTGCGGTAGTTGCGAAGCTTCTGAAACTTGTCATCGAACCCGCCTGTACGTGGAGGTGGGCGCACGCCGTCCTGATGTTTCTTGTCGTCCGGATCAAGTCCGCCCGCTCGCCCAGGATGCACTGGCGGCGGAAGGACTCCCTTAGATGGCGCAGTCCGGTACGAAGATGGTTCGCCGCGCCTGAAGTCGCGGCGTCGTCCCGGCTCGGCGGACTCCTCCTATATCAAAGCCAGAGTACAAGCAGTATCGAGGTCTTGTGGCCTTTGAATCATAACAGCAGAACGGATATCATCGCGCAAGCCATCGATGAATCGTTGGACATAGGAGAGATGGTCAGGATTTGGGGTATAGGCGGTGAGCTGCTCAACTATATCGATGAATTTGTCGACATAGTCTTGGACAGTGGACTGCATGCGGATTCGGAATAGTTGGCGAACGAGGAGCTCGTGTTGATCTCTACAGAATCGCTCCCTAATCATGCGGCAGAAGTTGGGCCAGTCTTGAGATGAAATTTTGTGCTCGGCTGATTGGAACCAACGCTTTGCAGCGCCAGTGAATTGCATGGTTGAACACTGAACCCAGACTGACTGGTGGACACCATACATGACGAAGTAATTGTAAGCGCACTTCATCCAGAATTGGGGATCATCCCCGTCGAACTTTGGGAACGGCATTTTGGGGAGGTGCCCGAGGTGGGGGTTGTGGCTAGGGCTATGTTCAAAGCGGCCAGGAGAATTGTGGGAGTAGTTCATGGCTTGGTGTGTGGGATTGGGGACGAATTGCTGCTGGGAAGTGAAATTCAGTTTGTTTGGGTCTGGTGGGTTTGGGGGAAAACTGGGATCCGAGTAGTGGTGGATGGGGGAAGGATGGATGGGATGTGGAGGAGTGAGGAAGGGGGAAGGATCACCGGGTTTGGGAGGGAAGTTCATACCATTGGCCGGGTGCGGCGCTATGGTCGTCACCGATCCATAGGCCGGAACCCGTGTAGTCGATTCGTAGTGGTGCCCGTTGGGCGATCGTCGACGAAGCCTGCAGGTGGGGCGCATGGTCGACGATCCAGTCCCACGCCGGCATCCCGGTGTAGGGCGGCGCGGACTCGGGAGCACGACGAAGATGGCGGATGTCGCGACGCCGCCGATGTCGGCCTCCGTGCGCAGCTTCCGGATGCGCAGGGCTGCCGTAGCCGTCTCCAGCGCGTCGGCGGTCCGCCGCTCGTCCGTCAACTCGACAAATAAGTAGCTCGAGGTCGACGGTGCGCCACTCCAGATCTGAGATCCTCCCTTCGAAGTGGCCGCCAGTTGTCGGCGGCGACCGCCGCCGTATACCGGGACAGGTTGTAGGCCTCCAGCGGACGTGAGACGGCGCGGTCGACGGTGGCGTTGTGCTCGCGCTGCGCCTCCTCGCCCTGGTCGGGCGCGCTGAACGAGTTCGCGGTGCGCTGCTTCCGCCGAATCGACCCGCCGAAGCGCCGCGCTGCGCCGTGTCCGCTCTCGCGTCGAGCTCGCTTCCACCGCTCCCCTGTGGCTGCGGTCCATCTCGTCCGCGCGTGCCTCGAGGCGCGCCAGCACGACGTCCACCCGCTCGAAGCCTTGAAGCACCACCGGGTCCATCGCTCCCCTTGCTCGCCGGAACCGCGTGTAGTGCTCGTGGGACGCCGCCGAAGAAGAAGAATCCAGACCGCCGACGCTGGACCACCGAGCTGATACCAGATGTTAGCACACCAAGCAACGAATCACGATAACTCACGACGAATCTCGATATCACCAACACAGATTACAAGTTCGCCGGCCGGCGAGGCCGGTTCTCTCTTCCTTTCCCCTCTCTACTTCTAACTTGACTCTCAAGATGAACGATAGCTGTTCCAGCACGGGACTCCTCTGTTTAACTACCCTTGCGCCTTGGACTCACATTGGATACAAGCCCATTCGGGTCCTTGGACATTCCTGTTGGCGCGACGTGCTCTCTTGCTGCGCTTGGGCTCCTGGGCTGTTTCCTGGGCTTCTCTTGGCAGGCCGGCATGAGGGCTTGTAACAACAAGGTATCCCCCTCCGGTAGCGGCACCGCACCACCAAGTGGCAGAACCTCCGTCTTGAGATGCCAAGCGGTGCCAGAAGACCAAGGGTTCATCACTGTGGAGATGATCTGGGACAGCTTCGGCAGCAACCATGATATGTTCACGTCACGCGGCGTGAGTGTCTCGCGGATCAAAGGTGCCTGCCTTGCATATTCCCTGTCTCACCTGCTGATGCGCCGCTTCTTCGGGATGGATTGTGCCGAGGCAAGCCTTCCGGAGACACGCCACTTCGTCCTCCAAGAGCTGCTGTCAGAGAGCAACACCGACGAGTACACGGAGGCATTCAGGGTGATCGAGGTGGAGCTAGCATTCCTTTACGATTTCTTCTACACCAAGTATGCTTTGATCTTCGGGATGGAGGGTTTCTTCTTCCTCATGGTCCTAGTGAAGATTATATGTGCATCCGCCATCGGAGTAATTCTGCTGTACAAGCCATTTGCACAAGGTTTCCCCTCCCTCCTGGTACGGTGACGTTGTTATCAGACCAAGCCTGGTTAGTGTCAAAATCACAGTCGCAATTATCGGGATATTCCTTACAGTAGAAGCATTGCAATCCATACTGTATCTGGGATCGGATTGGGCCATGGTATCACTTGCTTGCTGCCATGTTCATAACACCGCCGGAAGACCCCATGGATTTATCCCACTATCATTTCGCAAGCTATTTGGGTTTCTTATCAGTAGGCAGAGGCTCCCACTATTCGGGTATTGGCAGAATAAACTAGGCCAGTACTCTGTCATACAAGGCTCCAGATTCTTCAGCTCTAGGATCGAATTTGCTTTCCAGTCTAGCACCCTGACGACATTCATCCTTTCCAAAGCCATTGCTTATCTGGGTCGATCTGTGGGCAGTTTGTTTTCAAGCCAAGGTCTGCATTTTGTCAAGTTACCTGACATGATCAAGAGCCAGATCGTATCCTCACTGAAATCCAGTGATGGCTACCTGACTAACGGGGAGGCATCGCTGCAGCGCAACCATGCTCATGAAAACTTGTCATGGACATTCCAGAATGAGACTCAGACTGAGACCATGCTTATTTGGCACATTGCAACGGACTACTGCAGAATCGTCTTGTCGGACGAGGGAAGCAGCAGTCAGATTTCGAGCTATCATCAGTACCGTGAAGTGGCAACCCAATTATCATGCTACTGTGCGTACCTCATGTCTAATGTCCCACAGTTGCTTCCTGGGAATTCTGTGGATACCAAATTTGTGTTCGACCAAGCTATGCACCAAGCCAGAGAAGTATTGGGAGCCAAGAAGCGAGATGGAGCTGGATTGCGGAATGCCGCCGCCGTCGCCCTCACCAGCAACCAAGATGAAGGTAGCATCTTCACCAAAGGGCTCAAGCTTGGAGCTGAGCTAGAGAGCATAGAAGATGACTTTCGGCGCTGGAAGATGGTGGCCCAATTCTGGGCAGAAACCATCCTCTACATCGCACCGTCAGAGAACGCCAAGGCACACATGGAGTGCCTCGCACAAGGCGGCGAGTTTCTCACGCACCTCTGGGCTCTCCTCACGCACGCAGGTATCCTGAGTCGCCACAGGCAGGAGCCAACCCAACATCAGGATAGATGATGCCACTGCATAATTTACATCCTTTCTCTGAACAAGTTGTTATTACTTCAGGTCAAAAACAAGTTGTTATTATTGTTCTGTTGTTGTTGTCAGATGATGACGATGTTGTGATGTAGTAATTCAGTATGCATCTGTGTTAGTCGCTTGTCATACTCTTGTATTGCATCCAACCATGCCAAATGGAATGCTGCGCTTGTGAGTCGATAATATATTGATTTGTGTGAACAATAACTATATCTATATCCCAATGGTGTACTAGTATTTAACGTTTTATGACGTTGTTTTCCACTTATGCGGAGTATAGATAGTAATTCATCCAAAGTTATGAAAATTTGTAATTGACTAGTTGATAACTTTTTATTTGAAATCATCTTGTGATGCAAAGCTATGTTTGAATTTGAAAAAAAAAAGATGAATTTTTAAACGATCTCAAATGGAAAAACTTCCTAAATAAACATTATAGATCTTGTAAATTTATGAAACTTTGTAATTGACAACTTTTTGATTGAAATCATCTTATCAAGCAAAACTACGTTTGAATATCTCAAATTTGAATTCAATTTTGCAAACTTCCTTAGATGAAGAAACTTCCTAAATAAAAATTGTAGATCTCAAAAGGTTATAAAACTTTGTAGTTGATAACTTTTTATTTGAATTCGTTTAGAGCATCAAATACGCAATTTACACTCGGTTCAATACAATATTTGGGGAACTGAAACGAAATCTATACTCAGGTACGTGATCGAGTAGTGTAGTGGTAGAGGGGTAGACACGCGAGGGTGAGGTCGCGGGTTCCAATCCCGGTGGCCGCATATCCACGAAAATTTATGAAAAAGTGTTACCAAGATGGAGATGGGCGGGTGCGCAGACAATGTCGAGTGTATTTCGCGGGCTTTCATCAGTGTCGGGGTGTCCAGTAGTGTGTGTATATGTTACACCTTCAACAAGCTTTTGATTTATGTGTAGAAACTCAAAGATCATGTATGCTTCAGCCTCGCTAGCTGAACTTGTGCATCTCTGTTGTTTGATCAGCTTTAAGACTATGAGATGACGTCGACGATCCTACATGCTTTCTGTGGGGTGGCAACCACTTGGCGTGTAGAGGATGGTAAGACCATTCTTTGAAGAAGAAACGCCATAGTGAATGCCGCCTACACTACTACATTAAATCTATCACCACCGAGCCAGAACACGCCCACTGTATGTAGCCCCCAATCATCGCAGATTTCGCTAGCCGATAGTGAACATAGAGTTCACCGTCAGTTTACAAAACCGATAGTAATAGACGGTTATAAAAGATTTAAAAACTATATATTAGGTGTCCCGTGCCGCCATCAACAATATATCATGTGCTACCATTCATGCCACTGACCATGTGCGCCATTGTCGAGCCTAGAGAAGGAGGTTTGGCCCTTGTTGCCCGGATCCACTGTCATCACAAGGTGAGGGAGACACGTGTGGGGAGAGAAGAAGGGGGTGGGGGTTGAGACTAGGGTGGGATTGAAAATATGATGGAGTTAGGAATTGAGATATATACCAAGTTTAGTTTTCATCATAACCAAACTAGTTTTCATCGCCGGCTGAAGCCATGATGCGTCAGTGAAAACCATTTTCACCTTGAGATATATTTAGAATTGATAGTAGTTATGACCGTCGATCTTAATAGAGCTGGCTGTGAAAATACTATAGAAAAAAACTTAGTGGTTTACAACACTTGTACAAGTCCACTAAGACACATTCGGGTCATCTAGGTTGTCAGTCGACTTCCCTGGGGCGTTGCTGGCCCAACATTGTGCTTAGAGGAAGGCTTAGTGGCTAGAAGCATATCTTTTGTGGGGGATCAACATGGCTAAAGGGTTGTAGTTTAGGAACCAATACCATAAGGTACATGACTTGTATTAGAGTTTACCTTCATATACTTGATCTCTGTACTAGTTTTCCTGGATTTATGTTTTCCCTTGAGTATGTGATATCTATCCTTAGGTATGACTAGCTGGTAGATTTGGCTTAATAATTTGTAAAAATCTTTGTGGATCTAAATTAAAGAATATGGAGAAAACGTAAGTTCATATCACGCTAGACTAGTTTATTGTTTTTTAGTGTGGTCTGAATTGAGATCGATAGAATTCTTGAATCGCCCTAGCATCGCTCGCATTCCATTTGGAGTAGTTGTGGGTAGAGAAGTCGTCAAGTGTACGGTTGTGTTTTCTCTACCAGTATTTTAAAAATCTCGGTGGTCACCAATAAACGGGAATATCGAATATATCGAAAATTTATCGGCAACAGAAATAAAATTTCGGACAAAATTTAGACAAAAAATAACTCATTTTATTCAGGAAAACACATAGATAGATCATATCTAAACCATTTAACATGAAAAACTAAATAAAAATATATTCTCAATTGTTTATTCAATGAGAAGACAACGACACGGTTGGAGCGTGAGTGTGTTACGGCGGTGGAAACTTGAACCTAAAAGAGAAGAGAAAAAATGAAGCACATGAATTGGGTGGGGTTTTAGGGTCTATTTGTATAGACAAATTCTAAAGTTTTGAAAACTTCGGACGATGGATGGAAAATTTCGGACCCGACCAGTAAACGGGAAATTTCAAAAATTTCGGATTTTCCGGACCGAGATTTTGGTACTGCTGTACACTGTACTACACTACGGTACTGTCCAGAATCCATGCGACCGAGAGACGTATTGCGGCTGCAACGGCCACACGCTTGACCAGGCAAAAACATGCGTGTCAGTCCAAAACTAGCTATACACACTGTAGCTTCGAACCGGTAAAATACGCGCACAATATATGTTGACTTGACTCCTGTGGCTACCTCTGTCTGAACAACGAGACTAGTCAAAGTCAACAACCACCTCGTGCGCTCGATCGTGCAGTCTCATCGATCGGTTATATATAAATAAAGTCGAGCGGCGCTTCCAGTTCCATTCCATCACCAGCGGCAGACGTCCAGCGACGCATCACCAGTCCCGTGCCGTCTAGCTTGCTCGATTCGATCGAAGCCGATCGCCATCGCCAGCAGCAAGTCGCACGGCCATGGCGTTGTCGTCGCCATCTGCGCCAACTAGCCCGCTCCCGCGGCAGCTGCTGCGCTACGTTTCCTCCCAGCTGGTCGCCGCCTTCAACCGCCCAGCTCCAACCATCAGTCTGCCGAGTTCGCCGCGGGGAATGGACGCGGCGGCGTCCAAGCGGGTGGTGCGGGCGGCGAGTAGAGCTGCCGCTCCTTCCCCGAAAGGGCGCCCCGGCGCGCCGAGGCCGGGCAGCGGCGGACATGTCCACGCCGTTCCGGCGACGGCAACAACGGCACCACGCGTGGTGATGCGAGAACCCGCCCCGCCTGCAGGTCTCCCTGTACAGGGCAGCAGCGGCAAAACTCATGCCGCGCCGGCGGCGGCAGCGGCAACGGTGGTGGACGTGGTTATCGGAGGACCCGCACAAGGCGGCGGGGAGAAAGTTGACGCGCGCGCTCAGCTGGTGGCGGCGAGCCTGGCTGCTGTGCGGCGGCCTAAACCTCCTGGATCTCCGAGACAAGGCTCCGGTGGCGGTGGTGGAAACATCCATTAGCAGTTTTATACCTAAATGAATGTTGATCATTTTGCTTTTGTAAATTCGTCGCAAAAGCCATGCATGAGTCCACTTTTATGTTCTTTCTTTTGGTGTTACCTGAATTGGAGCATCCTGTACACCCCATCAGTAAATTATGTTCTTTAGATAATTTTTAGAAGGGGCGGCAAAAGCTTTGCCGCGATTTCTATTAGACGAAAAAAGAAAAAAGGCAAGTGCCAGCCCAGTTTTTTGACTGGAAACCGAGCTAGAAAAACCATACAATTGTGGAGGGTACCCTACTCCACCTGCATATCTAGGTACCAAGTCAACTCAACTCGCGCCACAACTAGCGCCCACTCAACTACTTGCTTGGTCGGATTGGGACATCAACACAAGCCTCAACACCACTCAACTTGGTCGAAAAGACCCGACTATAGCAACTCAAACACATACCACAACTCGGATGGGAGAAATAAAACAAGACGCTCCGCTCGGTTGGATTGGGTCATCAACACGAGCCTCCCTCCGCAACGGCCGGTCGGATTGGGACGTCGAGATAAACCACCACCATCTGGGAGAGGAACCAAAAGCAGGCCGTCGGAACCCGCGCCGTCGTCGCCAACGCTGTGCCCCGCCCGAAGGCGTAGCCCGCTGCAAGCCCAAACAGCTACCAGAGACGACTCCACCACGGGACTATCAGCCCCAAGCCGCACACCCACGACCGTCGATCCCCGGCTCAAATAAGCGGCCAAGAAGAAACCCGTCGCGGCACCATTGAACCACTGATCCTGGCTACTCTGCGTGGGGGGCCTCACCTCACCCACCGCCTCACACTCCACTAATCCACTGCCCAGGACTCAGATATTTGAAACCGCTCAGAGAGCACCACTTCCGCCCAGTCGGCACCGAGGTCACCACCACCATGCGCGTCAACTCCAGGCCTCAAGCGCCCATGGACCCTCTGCACCTTGCCGCCAACCCAAGGACCCAGCACACCTTTACCACTGCGTGCGGACCAACCAGGCCACCAACATTGCCACAGGCTGAGACGAGTCTCCGAGAGCGACGCCTCCAAGGAGAACGCGACGCCAATGGCGCCGCCGTCGCTCGTCCAAGAATTGGACCGGGTTTTCACCCCAAGACTCCATGCGTAAGGCCCAGTGTTCCATAGTGGTGTCCCCAACAGGAAAGACGACGTCCAAAGGGCGCCGCCACCACTATCACCCACAAGAAAGTCGGTGAAGGCTTTCGCCTGGATCCACACCGCACCTAACGCACTCTCAGACAAGCAGCAGCCGCCCCCGCCATCCCCGCAACACCTCCGCGACGAAATGGCTCGGTACCTCCCCACCATGCCGCCACGGCACCGCGAGAACGTCTGGCGCAAGCCACCCAGCCCCACCACCGAGGCGGCGCCGGATCAACACGATGTCGAGGAGAAGGAAGGGGAGCACCACCATCTCACCTCTGTCCCCGCTCCGCATGCAAATGTCCGCCCGGCATCGTTTCCCGACCACCATGGCCGTGAGGTGCCGGCCATGAGACGCCCCCACACCGGGCCTCCCACGGCAAGAAGAGTCGCGCTCGCCCCGCACCGCCACCGCCTTTGCCGCCGCCCGTCCCCGGCGGGGCCACACCTGGCGCCACTGGCCCCTATGTCGCCGGCCTCCAACACCACCGACGCCCAGCACCACCACCACCCCTCACCGCGCCGCTGCTGCACCACCAACACCAAACCACACCGACGCAGTCCAGCCATCACCAACCGGTGCTAGCCGAACCAAATGCCGATGTAGCAAGCTGTTGCCACCGGGAAGAAGGCCGAAACCAGCCACCCGACGCCGGAACCGCCGCCCGAGACGCTGCCGCCACCCGACCTCCCAAGCCACCCGAGAGCAGCTCGCCCACCGGGACGAGCCGAGCACGGATCCAGTCCAGGGGCACGGATCCGGCCACCACCGCCCGGATCCGCGCGATCCAGCCACGAGCCCACGAACCGGTGGCCGAGTCGCCGCCCGTCGCCGCCGCCGCGCTCGCGGTCCAGCAAGGAAGACTCTCCACCGCACCACCACGCCCTGCAGCCACGCCCGCACCACCACCATCGAAGCGGATCCAGCCACGGGCCGTAGAACCGTTGGCCGGAGTCCACGCGCCGCCAATCGCTGGAGCCGCCGCCATGGCCGCCGAGCGCCGCCCGCACGGGAGGAGCTCGCACACAGCCGGGGAGGACCTCGCCGCCGCCATCCTAGGAGGCCGCGGGCCTCCCCGCGGCCACCTCCGGCAGCGGCGAGGTGGAGGAGCGGGGGAGGAAGGTCCGGCGGCGGCTAGGTTTTCGGCCCCGGTCGCCTCGTGCGGGAGCGACGCGGGGAGAGAGGAGATGTTGAAGTTCGTCATGGCTAGCTTTGTCCATTCATTTGTGCAGAAACTCTGTTCTTTAGATAATGAACACTCACAATTTAGCAGCACGACTCCGTTGGCCACTATTAGGGGCGATGATGGTAGGCGGTGTCTTTGTCGCTCAACCGCCGCCGTATAGTACCAGCCTTAAAGGTTCCGGGTTAGGATTTTTAGTCTTGCTAATGTGGTTGCTTGCTGCTTGCAAACGACTCGATGTAGTAGGACTAACAACATTTTGTAACAAAAAAAATTCCTTTTGTCTTAATGAAACACGGGTCCAAAACACCGTTCGTGAAAAAAAAAACAATTCACCAGCGTAGTGACCCGTTTGTCACCTTCACCACAATAGTACAGAATTTATTTTAGACTAGCAGGCAGCCCCGCGCTTCGCGCGGGGTAAGAACACTTCTGGATTTAGATAGGCTGCAAAAAAAGGCGAAAAACTTAGTATTGAAATGATTGCAAAAGAGATTGCCGGCTTGGACCGCGACACTCGAGGAGTGTACTGTTGCTCCGGGTGTGTCGACAACGACCTCAGTACTGGGGACATAGCGGAGTCTAGACCGGCTGCCGCTACGGTCGACTGGTGGTCCGCCATGGTCGATGCTGAATTTGAGTGCCCAGGCCTGGCTGTAGTGGTGGCGGCGGCTGTTCAGCCTGACATCTCCCAACCTCTCGACGACGTCCTCGCTACTCTGCCGTCGTCGGATGTCGTTCCACCGGCCTCGTCTGCTCCTTCGACGTCTGAGGTACACATCGACAGTGCGCCGTGCTTGCCCACCTCCGATGACGATGTTGAGCGTGTGACATTGTCGGTCCGGGAGGAGCTCGAGGCACGGATATGCATACCCCTCAACACTCCTCTGATCAAGGATGGGCCCAAGCTACGTCGTTCCCGCACGCTGGTGTCAGTCCATTCCTTGCGGAGGAGTGGACGCATTGCGGCTAAACCGCGTGCCCCCAATGCAACGGTCCAAGCACAGAAGGTGTTGCTTCGTAAGCTTGGCGAGGAGGTCGACGATGATGCCGCGGACTCACAAATTGAGCACAATTTTGTGGTTGCGTTTGGGGGCAAGATGACTGAACGAAAGAGGAGTTGCTTCGAGGCTCTTCTAGGAGGTGGGATCGACCTCTCCGCCATGGAACTCAATATGGCTGGGATTGTGGAAGAGGAGGTCTGATAGTTCTGGCTTCATCTCTTCATTTTCACTCTTGTTGCAAGTTTGTTTCAATGTAATCGCTCCTGTAAAATCCAGTAGAAGTAGGGGTGGTGATCCCGGTAATCGTCATGTTACCGGATCGACCATGGTTTGTAACACTCTATCTGCTTAATGAAAAACGCGCCTAGGCGTGCTCTTGAAAAAAAAGAGAATGAAAAATGGCCTTTATACTGCTTTTCTGTCAAGTTTAAAGTGACATGCAAATTGAAACTTTTGTTCACGATTTATGAATTACCCAGCTTGATAGAACAAAGTGTACCAAGGTTGTGGAGTTTATCAGATTGTGTGACTGAACAGATTCAAAGTATATTGTCGACAGATGAGCGGATTGCTCTGCATCAAAACTGTGCCATTTCCTGCCTTGGCTCCACCCCTCTATAAATCATATTCAGAGTCAATCACATGGTCCAAACAGCATCTAAGTTCTCCATAAATTACATTCCCTCTATTTATCTATTGATAACTTGCTGCTAATATGTTATTTTGTTTCACTATTGTTTGTAGAAAAAAAAATTAAAATTACTGAAATATGACCTCATCCAGAAAGCGTACTGCGAATGTGTTATGCAACAGAGTAACCTCAGAAGTTTCAGATAATGCATCTTCCTCATCGAGGATTAGTAAAACTTTAGATTACTTAATTGGTAAAGAGCGAACATGTGTATCTTGGGATTTGGAAAAAGCAAAACTGAAATCACCTGTATTACCTAGGAAAGTTTGCAGAACATAATACAGCACTGGCATGGATGGCTTGGATTAGAGGAGAAACTATATTGGAACAGCAAATGAGATGGTCTCCATCGGTGAGGCCTCGCAAAGACGACGGGGCAGTACTGCTCGGTGTTGCGCCTCCAGGAATTGAAATTGGGATTGGGAGTGAAACCTGACGTCGACGTATGGGGGGGCACGTTTGCGGCGAGCACATAGGCCAGCCCGTGTGCGGCGCACAGGCGGAGGCAGGGTGCCAGCGGCGATGGCGGCGGCGGCCGAGGCAGGCGAACGTGTGAGGTCAGCGCGAGGGGACGACTGCGGCGGGTATGTAGCGCGGCTGCGCGGAGCGGGTCGGCCGGCGGGCAGGCATGGACGCAGCTGCGACCGCTGCTGCCGAGCGCCGAGGTTTTCGTGAGAGGAACTGCGGCCGCCGTGGCCGAGTCCCGGGCACAAAGTACGGAAAGGTGAGGAAGAATCGTAAGCAGAAGTTGGAAACATCTGGACGCAGAGGTAGGGAGAGGAAAGGAGATGGGACTCAGCGGCGCCGGAGAGGCTGCAGCAGGGCCCGCAAGCAATTGCAGCCGCTTCGAGAAAGACGGAGAGAGGGAGTTTCTGTTTTTGTTCGCTCGGTCTTTCCAGAAGCAAGACGCTCAGACGGTGGATGAAGATCGGACGGTTATTATGCGTTCATTGTTAATGTACAGTGCTATTGTGGGAGTAGATCACTGTTAATGTACAGTGAGAATCTCACCAGGATTAAAGGCTTTATATAGATGACACCCCCCTAATTATTCCGTGGTGGGCACACTTTCTGCCCGTCACGGTTATTGCCTGCCAACACCCACCAGGGCGCCCGTCACGGATAATTATTAACCGTGGCGGGCACCTTTAAATGCTCGGCATTGAAAATGTGGTGGCCCGTCAGGCCCAGGGCGAGGACCGATTGACGTCTTCGTGTAAAACCGGCGCTAGGGTTTGGAGCCTCTAATTCCTCACCCACCAGCGCCGCACTCCTCTTCTCTCCCGTCCTCACCCACCGCGCCACTCCCTCCTCCCCAAGCACCGGCTGCTCCATCTCCCCGGCAATTAGGATTTGGGGACTCTCTCCTCGTAAGCACTGGTCGCCGCCACTCCCTCCTCCCCCTCCTCGGCTGCCACCCTGCCCACCTCCCCAAGTGTCGGCCGCTCCATCTCCCTCCTCTCTCGCTCTTTCTCGCACGGCAGTCCAAGCCGGCGGCGGCGGATGCGGGAGGTGGGCGACGGCGGTCGCGAGACGCGCGCGCCGGCGTCGGACCCGAGATTTGTGGCAGCGCTCCCCTCCGCCGCGGCCGGGCATGAGGTGTGGCCGGCCCATATCCACGACAAGCCAGCTCCCTCGCGGCGGCGACGCAAGGAGGCGGGACTCCGGCCGCGGCCCTCCTCTCCACCAGCCGACGGATCCGCCCGGGCAGCACCCGCATCCGGAGGGCGGGGAGGTGTGGTCAACCCAAATCCACGGCAGGGTGGCACCCTTGGTGGCGGCGACGACACAAGGAGGCGGGCTCCCCGCGCGGCCCTCCTCTCCACTAGCGACGGATCCAGCAGGGCGGCTCCCGCATCCGTAGGGCGGAAGGGTGGCTCCCTCAGCGGCGACGACGCAAGGAGGTGGGGCTCCGGTCGCGAGCCTGCTCTCCACCAGTGACGACGCAAGGAGGCAAGGCCGAGTGGATGACGGACGCAGCAGCAGATCTTGATCCCGAAAGGCGGTGGTAGATCCGGATCCCGGTCGACGCGGCGCATCTAGGCTCGGTGTCGGGCTCGTATGGGCCGACATCTGGGCTCGGTTTTTAGTTATTTCATTCCAATTAACCGTGGTGGGCATTGGGTCCGTCACGGTTAATTAGCCATTAACCGTGACGGGCTCCCTTGCCCGCCACGATTAATCAAAAGTGTCTGCCATGCAAAACATTTTCAGTAGTAGTGCCACCCTCCAAGATCAGCTACGACTTCCTTCTTCTTTCATGAACATCATATAAATCTCTAAACGGTGGTGGGTTTTTTTTTTTTTGGAGGGAACCCCTATACGTTGGTCCATCTGGACGATTCGTAATGTAAGAATATTCAGCCAAATTCGCTTGAACTTATCATCATTAGCCCTGCTTATCAGTCATGGTATCACATTTTTCTCTCACAACAAGGCAACAACAGTTGGCTTAACACAAGTAACCAAAATTTTTGGAATGACTTGTAATTAGGAATGGAGCAAGTACTCCATAGTGTGTATATGATCGCCTACACTAGTAACTATCACAAATAATAATGTCGTTGGGTGTTGTCCGGTCATAGCTACCGGACGCTACCTGAAAAGATAAAGTATACTGATCGACAACTAGTCGTACTACCAACTGCTGCGGATCGAGTGCATGCATGCACGGATCTGACTATATCAACCTACAGCGCCAGCGGAGTACGATAACAAATCGATTACGATGTGACCAGGAGACCGGCCGGCCGGCATGCGTGCACATTAGTGAACAGATCAAAAATATGTTGCCCAGTCCGTTCGGTACTAGGTCTAGGTCACTGCTAGCCCGTGTTTTTGAATTGGTTAGAGTGGCACGTAGAATCCAAGCACAGTCTTGACAAATTGACCTTGTATATACGATCGTGCTGATCGAGCTAGTTGTATCATTCCTGTGTGAGAACAGAACACACGTGTAGTAGCCATCATCAGATCGAAGTCAACCACCAAATGATTGATCGGAGATCGGACTGCATCGTGATTCAGATCCTAGCTAGCTAGAGCATCTTCAAGAGTTTTCAAAACCCACTCTTAATCTTCGTTTTTGCACAAAAATTGTAAAATGAACCTCTTCGTTAACAATTAAAAGAGACTAATGATTCAAAAAAGTATGAGAAAATTGACAAAATTGCCTTACAATCTTCTCCGCAAATATTTAGGGAAAATCACGATCTGGGGAAATAAACACACCTATCCAACCGAATCATTCGAATAGAATTGCATTCTTGAATTGGCCAATCATATCTAGAGGCATGAGAATTATATGTTAGAGTGTGAGAAAAACATACAATAGATGTCAGCATTTTTACCTCACATGAACCGGCTCACCAAATGCTCTTAGAACTCAAGGATAGGGTTCTTATATAAATATATATAAGAGGAAAGAAAGGTTTGTGCATAAAATGGAACGAGACTAATGATTCAAAAAACTAGTATGAGAAAATTGACAAAAATTGCCTTGGCAATATATCTTCTAAAAGAAAGGTATTGTCTTGAAATGGTAAAATACGCGGATATAAGATTAGGCGACTTCGTATTGGCAATGTCTGAAAAGTCAGATGCCACCAACGAGGCAGTCACTATAAAGCAGCGGTCCTTCCATTCCCAGTGCAGACATCCAGCCGCCCCAACGCATCCATCGGCAGCTCCGGTTCATCCACCAGCGCTAGGAAGATCGCACGTACACCGAGATCAATCGATCCCTGTGCTCGATCGGAAGCCGCTGCCGATCGATCACAAACGACCGCACGCACAGCCAGCCATGGCGTTGTTGTCGCCCTCTACGCCAACTAGCCCAATCCCGCGGCAGCTGCTGCGGTACGTGTCGTCCCAGCTCCAGCTCGTCGCCGCCCTCAACCGCCCAGCTCCAACCATCACTCTGCCGAGTGCGCCGCGGGGAGTGGATTCAGCTGCGGCTGTGGCGGCGGCGTCCCAGCGGCTCCAGGCAGCGAGCAGAGCCCTCCTTCGCGCCCAGGCGCGCCGAGGCAAGGCGGCGGCGGACATGTCCATGCCGCTCCGGCGGTGGCGACGATAGCTCGCGTGGTTCGACGGCCCACGCCGCCTGGTCCCCGGCGCAGGGCAGTGGCGGCAAAACGAACGCCGTGACGACGGCAGTGGCCGCGCACGTGGTAATGCGTGGACCGGCTCCGCCAGGTCCCCCTGCCCAAGGTAGCGGCGGCAAAGTTCATGCCGTGTCGCCGGCGGCGGCGAAGGCGAGTAGTGTCGTGCTGATGCGAGGGCCCACTCACCTGGTCCCCCGGCACAAGGCAGCGGAGGCAGTGCCGTGTCGGCGGCGGCGGCGACGGCGAGTAGTGTCGTGCTTATGCGAGGGCCCACCTCACCTGGTCCCCGGCACAAGGCAGCGGCGGAAAAGTTCATGCCGTGTCACCGGCGGCGGCGACGGCGACCGTGCTTATGAGAGGGCCTGTGCGGCCTGGTTCCCCGGCACAAGGAGCCGGCGGCCGTGGTGGAATCATCCATGCTATTGCTTCTTGATTCTTGAAATGTACTATATATAGGAAGGCTGCAGCTTCTCCTTTCATTTTTGGTATGAAACTTGGAAGATCAGACTCAATTGTTTGAACCTGGCTGAGTTTTTTTACAGTAAATCAAACCAAAATTTCGTTTACAGTTACTGTATGCATGTGGGCATTATAATTCGAAAAAGCCATGCACAAGTGTTCATTATGAAATTTTCAAAATGGACTATTGAGATACTCCCTCTATCCTCAAATTAATAAATCGATTCCTAGAATACATGCAAGTCAAAATTATATTAAGTTTGACTAATTTTTATAAAAAAAGAGTAACAACATCTATGACATAAATAAGCGAGCATATTATAAAAACATATTCTATGATATATTTAATGATATTAATTGGATTACATCTTTGACTTTTTTCTAGATATTCAGTCAAAATTTTAAAAGTTTGATAACTCTATAATGTATTTATTGAGAGGTAGAGGGAATAAGGGCACTCCCAACCCGCACTCTACGCTAGAGTCCATAGACATTAATTACATTGCCACATATGCAATTTGCTGATGTGGCGGGTCATTTATTGAGGAAAGAGAGAGTAAAAACAAGACTCGGTGTCACTAGTAGAAAAATGCTCATGGATGACGTTCACCTTTGGTCATTTGTATGTGTCGAAAACGTCACATAGTTTCACACTGTGACGACCTTGTGACCAAAATCATATGGTCACTAGGGTCGGCGTCACATTTGTTAATGTGTGACGAAATACCAAAGTTGGTCATAGATGTTGTTCCATTCAATGACGATAAGTCCATCGTCAAAGATGTGCAATCATTCTTTGACGATCTGTTTTGGTCATGTTTATGCACCCGTGTTCGTCACCATCGGTCCGTTTAACGCGTCTTGACGGTGGCGTTAACGGCGCCGGTTAGCCCTATGACGCCATGTTTTGGTCACCAATTGGTTTAGGGTATCGTCATAACTGGTGGTGTTTGCCACATAGGATGATGACGTGGCGCATGACGTGGCAGCTGCAGCGATGGTTTTCATAGCCCCACATGGACCAATTACGATCTGCCACGTGGCTAGTTCTAATTGTTTTTTTTCACGAACAGAGATAAGCATTCAAATCGTAAGTGAATACTCCAAAATGTTGGTCGCAGATCAAGTTTCAAATCGTCAACAAATACACCATAATTTGGTCACACAAAATCCGATAAATAATTGAATTGCAAATTGCACACATGCTGATTTCATACAAATTGCAAATAATATTCAAATGACCAAAAGCTTTCATATATTAAGAAACTAGAATTCCAGTGACCTTACAACTTAATCAATAGTAGTGAACTCAGCTCACAAAGACCTCACTTGACATCACATTCCAATTACTAGTTCCATCTCAGTTCACATCACACCAAGTAATAAAAGTTGCCAACACCTGCAACTTAACTTAGTGCATACACAACATCACCAACATAGACCAACAGCTACTAGCAGTGCACATGTCGAAGTTGAACATTACCATTGAGGGACAAGATATGCTTGATGAGCACCGCCTTCTTGTTTTTTTCATCTGCAACCTGCTGTACGTGACCTTTAATCTTACTGCACTCCTTGATGAGAATCTGAATTACCTCAAACTAAAGACATCAAGTGGAAATTGGAAAGTGTTAGACTCACGATGGCAACTCATGGTCTAGAATATGTAAATGACTAGAAGCTCTTACCTGCATGCATGGATCTTTCAGTTTGGATCACAACCCGTGATCTGTAGCAAATATTAATATGAATACTACTGTAGCAAGAATTTTTGGACACATTTTATTGTATTTCAGATTGTATTATTTCAAAAAGGGTAACAAATGTACAGAACAAATTAAAAACCAACATAAGTATAGAATGATATGCATTTATGATTGGCACTTATACTAAAGCACCTACAGAGCTAATCAGTATGCACCAGATTTCCTAATTTATAATTGTTTAAAGCTACAACTAAAGCACCTGCACAGTTGAACAAGCACCAGATTTCATGTCATGTTTTTTTATTGGACAAGCACAGTTGTATATAATCAGCAAGCACCAGATTTTTAAATGCTTGATAGGCATGTTCGACATCTTTAACAGGTATAGGGAATCAAATTTGCATGAGGGTTATGGTGGTGTTCCACACCCACCGTGAGTCAGTGTTTGCAACCACGCCTGGAGGCTTCAGTTGAGTTGGCAAGATGGCGGCGCAAGCAAACCTCTGATTTGAGCTTGCTGTTCTCCTGCCGCAGCATCTGCTCTTCAGTGTTCCTAGCGGCGGCAATGCCACGGCTTGAGCAGCGTGAGTATTTCAAATTTCTTGATGACCTCTACCAGGAAGCGATTCTGCTCCTGGAGCTCCTCCAGTAGCGAGGTCTCATGCCGGTCCTGAATTGTCTGAACATATACAAAGCAAAGCAAAAAAAAAAGTACTGTAATGGTCTGCATGACACAGTGCAATCAAAGGTGCAGCAATCGGCATAGATGTAGATCGCCAAGTCTGGAACCAAAACTTCACTTGGAGTACAGAGAAGCCAAGCTGTTCACTGAGCTCTGCCGTGGCTTCTCGTCAGGATGTTTGTTGATTTTGGTAAAGCTATAAGGAATCGAAGCATTCATAAATAAAGATTCAGAGAGGTTTGTTCGTACATGTAACCAATATAAATCTCAGCAGCGCCTTTATTTTTGTCTAACTGAAAAATAATCCATGTATACAATATAAACAGGGCACAAAAACCAAAAAAATAAGAAATTGAAGCACTAAACAACAAACAGACTTGATTCTTCTATCATACATGTTTTCAGCAGTTAAGAAATTGGATTTGTGCAAAAACAAAATAGTTGACCTGCCCCAACCCATGGGTGATCCAACAAGGCGAAATCATAGCAGCACTAGGTAGGAAGGGATCGAGAGACCAAACCTTGTGTGCGTGGTTGGCCGATCTCGTGCCGTCCTCGACGGATCCGGCCATGGCCGCCGGATCGATCTCGCACCCTCCTTGAGGGACCCAACCATGTCTGCTAGATCCCACACCTCCGCTGCTCAGGTGAGTGTCGAGGTCGTCGGTAGGCCAGGAGCGCCCATGGCTCGCAGCTACCAGGCGCCGGGATGTTGGCTGCCCACCAGCAGTAGGGAGCCAGTTCAGGATGAGATACAGGGCACAGTACTGTACTTGGTGCAATCGTCACCTAGCTGCTAGGCTGCTACCCTGCTTTCAAGATGTAATAACTAACTAGTACAAGCATTTCACTTAATAAAAGTGGACTAGGTCTGACATGACATTATTGTATTGTATATATCGTTGGTCTTTGTCTGACATGACATTCCACATAATGAAAGAAGTTACAGACTCGAATTTGCACGCATATTATCTTGCACTTTATAAGAACGAAGGAAGCTACAAGGGAAAAAAGATGAACATAGCCTCTAGTCATAATTAAAAAGGGAATAAAACAAAAGAACCTAGAATTTCAGCACCTCAGGACAATATTTGGCGCTCTCAACTCTCTACTCTAATTTGAGGTGCCAATCTCGGGCTCTAAACAGATACTGACAACTCGCTTGTGTTAACTCAAGCAATCAACTTGGTTCATTTTCTTAGAAATATTGCTCAATTGAACCAATCAACTTAAAAATTTTATTCTACACAGATCTCAGCACAGAACAATTCTTTACAAATATTGCTTAACTGAACCAATCAACTTAGAAGATTAAACAAGAAGTATTTGAAGATTAATCCAGCCAGGAGTACTGCAGTATATATGGCATGACTTCAGAAAATCCTGTGTGGTTATGAAATCAGTATCAGAGTTGGCAGAAAATCAACATTGACACCATGCTATTCTTCCCAAGTTTCCATGTTCCTGAAGTTTAGTGACTCTAGTAAAGGAAACACATTTCAGATTCTGCTTCTAATGTTAGAAGTGGTATCTGTTGCACTGCCAAAGAACTCTGAACCAATTAGCTTCACGCTTGGCAGTAATTATCAAAATGTGTTTCAGTGATGGTAGGCAGCCAAGGGGCGGTACTTCTTTTCAAATTTGGTTCAAGCTGATAGCTGAATTATCCAGGCAAGCAACCAATAGTGTGAACTTACTACCTATGTGGGGGGGATATAATTCACCTAGCACTGATCTTTGCTTTGGTGAATGTGGCAACAGGTTGCAGTATTCCACAGATGCATAGCAATAGAATATATAGCACATACTCTGATAAAATTTTGAGCCCTTCACAATCATGAAACTGCTGCTAAAGAGTATGCACAGATTACAGAATAAGAATGACTAAAAATTAATCAATATATGCATGCTTGTCCTATTTAACTCTTCAGAGTGCGATGTTATTGTCTAGTTGTTGACCACATCCAGTCACCCTTTCAACAATTCCATTTGTTGTCTTTTTGTGACTGAACGAACCATACCAGCACCAGTATTGAAAATGGCATAATGGATTTCAGTAATTATTTCCTTTCTTCTTCAGTTCTTATGTTTCAGGCCAGAAGTTATAGAATCAAATTAAAATTAAGCAGAAGGTACAAAGCACATATGAAAGTGCAAGAAACTACATAGCAGAACTATCGTGAAGATGGAAAAAAAATGAAGGTGTTCCTTCTCTCAGAATTGATTTCAGACCAAATGAATTGGATTCCCAACTTAAAGATCTATACCCTCGTTTGCAGACAAGAAATGAAGACAAATTCTACAACACATAACCAGGCCCTCTGGAACCACATAACCAAGCCAAATAAAACACCACCACATAAAATTTATGCATTATTGGACTTGTGAGCGAGCGTACTTTGCATACTTTACACTAAAACCATTAGATTCATTAGATTAGAAAATGGATGTGGCTTTTACCTTCTGTTTCTTGTGAAGATTGCTTTTTTCTTTGGCCCCTTGTTGCCACCATCGAGGTCGCCAAAGCCTCGCGACGAGAGAGACGAGATGGAATTAGAGCGGGGGGGGAGGGATGCAAAGATGAGCAGAGGGCGGAGACATCTCCGCCGAGATGAGGCGAGTCGGCGGCGACGGCATAGGTCCGGATGTGTTTCCCGGCGGTGGCGGCCGTGTGTGTGGGGAGGGAGGAGCTCGTCGTGGCGGGCTGAATCAATGGTGGGTGATGAGGTACCGGTCCGCGTGGGGGAGGGAGGAGCTCCTCGGCGGCGGTGGTTCTGCCTGGCGGCTAGGGTTGGAGGAATGCCGTGAGAAGGAGAGGCGAGAAGGAGACGAGTGGGGTAGTGTTTGACCGGAGGGGAAGGAAAAAAGAAAAAGGATGTTGGTGGCGCTACTTTTTTTTGGGATTAGGCCTGTTTTTCGCGCTTCTTTTTTCGGGTTAGCGCCCTAGTTTTTTAAACCGGACCGGACCGCCGGTCGGACCGCTAAAAGACCGAACCGAGTCTTTACCGGCTCGGTTCACTTAAAAGATCGCCCATGCAATTGGACCGAAAAAACCGGTTAAACCGGCCGGTTTTTGAAAAACCGATGAACCGGCGGTTCCATTTGAACCGGGACGGTTTTTTGCGTTTCCAAAAAATACCCCTCTGTGATCTCAGAAAAGCCTTCATTGCTCAGGGGTACTATTGGAAAAATGACCAAACATAAGGGTTACTGGCTTACTGGGCCGAGTGGGAGGGAAACAAATCCAGTTTCCCGGCTCTTTTCCTTCCATTCTAGGCGGCGGCGGCGGCGCATCTGCTAGTCGCGGGGAGAGCACCGACGCGCGGTGGCCGGCGGGCGGCGGCGCATGGCAGGCTGCGACGCACGGCGGGCGGGCCCTCGGCGGGCGGTCGGGCAGGCTGGGGCCGCGGCTGCGCACGGCGAACGGCGCGCGGTGTTCGCGTCGCTGCTGCGTACGGCGGACGCAGGCGGCCTGAGCGGGACACGGCGGGCCTACGGCTGCACCTTGGTTCGCTTCGGCCGCGTGCGCACGGCAGGCAAGGCAAGGACTGCAGCGACAAACAGCGAGCAATGGCGACGGGGCACGAGCCGCACGACGGCAACTTGTCTGCCAATGGTGAGCTCCAAGCCTCCTTCTCCAGTCACAGACTCACAGTTGTTGCTTAGTGCTATTAGAAAACGATGGATTCCGCTTCTGTACATGCCTAATGCATGGATGTAGATCAAATGTATGTTTTTGTTTAGTGCTAGATCTGGGTAATTCCGTTTCTGTACATGCCTACATGCATGGATCTGTGAAGTGTGTGAACCTTATGGTGTGCCTATGTGAAACACTGAAGCAGCTTCATGTATTTTTGATTTAAAGACCATGTTATCCTATATGGCTGCGTGCCTGTGTGGTTGGCTGTGAGCATTTTTTTTTTTTTGAAATGGCTCTGAGCATGTTGTGATGTATTTTTGTTGTTTCATCTATCAATTATCTAATTATATATCATATATATATTCACCGGTTCAAAATATCTGTGGGTCGGTTCGAGAAAACGGTCCATTTTTATCGGACCGGGCGGTTCAACCGGTTCTAAACGGTCGGACCAATGAACCATTGAACCGACGGCCTCACCGGTTCGATCTCCGGTCCGGTTTGAAAAACTAGGGTTAGCGCCAGTGTTGCCGCTTGTTTTTTTTTCACAAGCACACTATTGAAATTGAGTGAAATAAGATTGGGTAATTTGTTATTGTTTTTTAGGATAATTTTTTTGAGGAAAGTTTTTTTTAGGATAATAAAGTGGTAGTACAATTAAGTTTAGGATATACATTACAAACTTCCCTAGAATCATTTCAAATTTTTTTTTACAACATTAACAAGCAAAATGAAATGTCCTTGCCAGTTTTCAGATTTTTCTAAGAACATTACGGTATTTTTACATTTATTTGTCAAGAAAACAAAAAAAAAATTATATTAAATGGAAAACAAGGTCTAAAATTTGTGCACATGCACACAACATATTTGCACACCTTTACGAGCACACCAAAAAAGATTCACATGATTTCGAGATGGTCGTCATCGCACGTGTATCAAACGAAAGAGATTCTCTCACGAAGAGATATGAACAAGTCTAAGAGAGCAATGCCTTTTGAGCATATGCAAATGAAACTTTCTCAGAACCAGTTCAAATTTTTTTTTCGCAACATTAGTAAGCAAAATGGAGTGTCACTGCCAGTTTTCAGATTTTTCTAGGCACCACATGGTATTTTTACATTTATTTGTCGATAAAAACAAAAAAATTATATTAAATGGAAAACAAGGTCTAAAATTTGTGCAGATGCACACAACATATTTGCACACCTTCACGAGCACACCAAAAAAAGATTCACATGATTTCGAGATGGTTGTACTGCACGCCTATCAAACGAAAGAGATTCTCTCACGAAGTGATATAAACAAGTCTAAGAGAGCAATGCCTTTTTGAGCATATGCAAATGAAACTTTCTCAGAATCAGTTCAAATTTTTTTCACAACATTAGTAAGCAAAATGGAGTGTCACTGCCAACTTTTAGATTTTTCTAGGCACCACATCGTATTTTTATATTTATTTGTCAAGAAAAAAAAAAAAAAAATTTTATATTAAATGGAAAACAAGGTCTCAAATTTGCACAGATGCACACAACATATTTGCACACCTTTACAAGCACACCAAAAAAGATTCGCATGATTTCAAGAAGGTCGTACTGCACGCCTACCAAACGAATGAGTTTCTCTCACGAAGTGATATGAACAAGTCTAAGAGAGCAATGCCTTTTGAGCATATGCATGACAAACTTTCTCGAAATCAATTCAAATTTTTTTTTCACAACATTAGTAAGCAAAATGGAGTGTCATTGTCAGTTTTTCAGATTTTTCTAGGCACCACATGGTATTTTTACATTCATTTGTCCAGTAAAACAAGAAAAGTGGCATTAACAAAAAGAAATATTTGAGGAAACAATAAATTTTACATGTATTTGTGAGTAAATGAAAGAAATGGCATTAAAAAGAAATATGAAAATATTTGAGGAGACAAATATTTTTACATGTATTGGTGAGTAAATAAAAAAATGGCATTTGAAATAAGAAATTTCGAAAAAAAAAAAAAACTGCCTATAGCCGGGCTCGAACCAGGCTGCAGGGTTCAGTACCTGTAGGTGTTACCATTGCGCTATAGAGGGCTATTCATTAGAAGTGCATCCTATATCTACTTATCAATACAGTCCATATTTGTGTATTAAAATGACACGAAACCCCGGCTAGTGGTAAGCGGGACGCATCCTCTTTTCCCCGTCTCGTCCCTATCTCATTCACCCCCCCCCTTCCACCACCACCGCATCCGCCGCCGAGCCGCATCCCCTTCCGCCGCCCAAGACGCCGCAGCCGCCGTGCCATGGCTAAGGGTCAACCCCGCAACCCTGCGACAGGCAGGTTTCTCCCCAAGCCAGCCAAGGTGAAGGGTGGCAAGCACACGAAGGGCAAGGTGAAGGGTTGCAAGCACACGAAGGCCAAGTTCCCGTCGCCGTCCCCCTCTTCATGGAGGTGAGTTTAGGTTTTGTTTACTGTGGATTGGGATTGGATTGGGATTGGGTGAGTTGGTGATTCGGATTGGGATTGGGTTTAGGGATCACCAAGGCTCAGTGGTGTTGCAGGGTCAGTGGTGTTGCATTTGGACAAATCTTTGAAAGCACATGTTCTTATTTAGCTTGACAAGTAGTGATGCAGTCTGTACTCACCCCGAGTCTAGAAATTGTTCCTGGTAGACTTACTTCTACTGAAGTTCCACTCGTGATCCTTAGATAGCGAAGATGGATGAGCCTTAAAAGTCTATTTTCAGAATGATAATGGTGCTTTCCTTGCCGAAATTATTTGCCTGCCAGCTGTGCCTGCTTTTCTTTCTTTGTATTGATGTGAACTATAGTGCCTGCTTTCTTTGTATTGATGCTAGTTTCAACACTCATTACATTTGAATTTTTCCAAGCCATGGATTGTGACTAGTCATGCATGCCTACACAAGATTCAGATCGATGACCAAGCATGTACTCCCAAATTGACAAGAAAATCCATATTACGTGTACTGTATACATCTGCATATGTGCATATATATTTCTGCATAAGAGTTGATTGATACTATGAGACGAATAAATTGCGTTAGCTGAAAGTTTATTTAGGAGCTAAATCATACCGTTTTTTTAAAAAAATATCTCAAAAATAACTAAGTCTAACCATGTGGACACCTGATCAAGTATATAAATAAATGCCAGTAGCTAGTGTCTGCGTACGCTTAGATCTCAATAGATGCCTGTTTGAAATCTCAGATGTCAATATATGATGGTTCTGTATGTAGAAGAACAATGGTGTTCCTTGAATGTAATGCAAACATGACATAACTATCTCAACAGACATCAGGAAACTAGCATATCTCTCCAAGCTATGAATGTAATGCTGATTCTGTGTTGCATCTGTGCTCAGCCTGTGATTGATTTTCTTGTAGCTTGGTCATCGATCTGAATCTTGTGTAGGCATGCATGACTAGTCACGATCCATGGCTTGGAAAAATTCAAGTGTTATGCTGGTTTTAAACATGGTTTTTAATCTAATATGTAGATGGCTAACTAGAAGATGAAAAAGATGGAGAAGCATGTGAAGGAGATCTCTGACCAGTGCGTGGCGAACCTGATCAAGCTTCAGAGCTTGGACGACAAGTTCGAGGGCAAAGTGTTTCGAGTGGGTTACGATATGCGGATGAAGATGGGTCTTCTGCAAGACCGATTTGAGGCGACAGTCCAAGAGAACACGGATCTGAAGGAGCGCCTAGGCAACCTGGAATACACGGTCTTCAAGAATGCTATCGAGGTCGCAGAACATTTGATGGCGAAGGACGAAGTTATCGCACAGCTGCAGGAGTCCCTGGAGAAAGTGAAGGAGAAGAAATAAGGATCTGCAAGACTATTATGTAGCACCTCCTGTGTCTTTTGTTTAGTACTCTGGATGTACCTGTATATGTGGTGCTGTTATGTAGTATTTTAGGTACTGGTTATGCATGTATGAACTTAGCTGTTGAATGTCGGATGTCGGAACTTAAGTCGCACTTCAAGTTGGATGTAAGAACCTAATGGCAATATCTAATCAGGATATGGGTTTTGTTCTACAATGGACAGCAAGAGGTGGGTATATCATACATGGCAGTGTTGCTGCTATCCCTGACTGAAGTTTTAATTCTTTATCACTCTTGACATTTGTACTGTTAATTACCATTTATTTACTGAGACATGGTGATGTTTGCTGGTTGGTACCTTGGTAAGCCATTTGCCTAATATTAGCCTAACTGACTGACAATTTTTAGTCGAATACCCTTCCAGGGTAATTCATATTAACTAGCCATTCATGAAGAGCATCTTTCAATTTGTGTTTGGGTCCTGCATCTTTATTTTCAAAGAGATGCAGTTAGTTCAAGTATCTTTGATCCTGTTAGAGGCTCTTTACAGTTGTAAAGGATGTGTGCTCGTGAGCTCATGTCTGGGCTTACCATGCAATCTAAACACTAAATGCTTGCCAAGACACTGCAGATTGGGTCCTTTACTGAGTAGAATCTTAGGTGTACAGTCACATCATGGCTGTCAACTGATAATTTTCTTTTCTCCCATATCACGTTCATGTTGCTGGCATTTTTATCCAAAAATATATATTAATTGTTGCCCGATTTCTTCAAAATTGGAATTCACTGCTCTATCTAATATAAAATCAGTGTCCTCAAAGCCCAAAGATGTGGTAGCCCAGAATATAAATATGATAACATATACTAAACTGAACTAAAAAACTCTCTTAAATAGTAGCGCTGGAATCGTATTGCATGACCATCAATGAAAAAGCAGCAACGCAAAAATTCTTCTTAAAAAATGATTGTCTAAATTTTTGCATGGACTAAAACATGATCCCATCATAGAACAAGTAATATAGATCTGGAACAAGTACAAATCAGCGAGCCCAAAATTGGACAAAATAGTAGTGGCGACGAAGACGCATAAATAGCTTGACACCATCCCTTGATCGCATGCCTACGGCGCCTGATTTGCATAGTATCGCACATCAACAGGTGTGTCCCCGTTGAGCTCAACAAGGCATGGTTTTCACGGCCAGCTGTGGTCCTTTGCCACGATCTCTGATCCATAAGTTTAGGGCCCAAGCAAAAAAAAATAGTTTATGGCCCAACCTTTCAATTATCAAGTTCAACGCTTGCATATATATACAATAAATTGCATTGTTTCTTCAAAAACCGTGGACTAGTGTAGTGGTAACTCAGGCTTATGAGTTGTGTTTGGTCGCAGGATCGAAGCCACGTGAGAATCACATGATAATCAAGTTTAATCTATGACCATTATGTTTCATCATTACGTGCGCCAAACGATGCAGCACATGAGAATCACAACCTATGACGATGTTATTCTGTTATTCTGTGTCGTTCCTTTCATTTTGGTCATTATACTTTAAGCGAAATTTTGGTCCCTTGAAATGTATGACGAAGAATAAAATTTGGTCATAGAATGATATCATTCCATGACCAAAGTAACCAGCGTCACTAGAAAAAGGTCACAGATGATCATATTTCTACTAGTGTTATTTAATCAGCTCGGAAAGTGTAAGTAGATCTATGGAAGGAAAGGAATACATGGACCACATGTCCTTCCTCGCGTTAGGAGTTTACTCATTTCGGTTAAAATTGTAAATCATTTTAATATTGTTCTATATTGAACTTGCATCGTGGTTCTAAACCACGGTTATAGTAATCGACCGGCAAGTGTGTGCTCCGATGGCCTAACTCAAGGGACAATGACACACAATGTATACTGGTTCGGGCAAGATCGACGCCCTAGTCCAGTCGGAGTCACTATCCGAGCTCAAATGTTCGTGGAGGGGTGGCTACAAGCGTGATCGAGAGAGGGAACGAGCTCTCAAGTCTCTGTGATTGAGGCAGGTGCCAATATCGTGGTGTGACTAGTGAGAGTGGAGTGAGCTGAGTCGCTTCGATTATGGATGCCCTCTCCCGATGGCCAAGGTGCCCCTTTTATAGTCCAAGGGGCGTACATGAGGATGCCATGGGAGAGGATCTATAGTGAGGGGGAAAATGCAAAATGTATCGACAACAGGGTATGCCGGGGTGTCAGGCGTGCGTGCGCCGCTTCCCTATTGATTCGTAGCCTGCCTTCCTATTCTGCTTGTCGTAGAGGAGGTCGGCGCAGGGATCCAGGTGTCCGGGGCTCGTTTGGGCGAGCTCGGGAGCTCGCTGGCTCCGTAATGATGATCGGCGTGCCCGAATACGCTTCAATCTAGTGTTACAGTCAGGGAGGCGTCCTATCGGCCGTCCGGCATGCCTCTTTGACCCGCTGCCTGACATTGGACACTTCCTGACGCTGTTACGTCGCCTGTTAGGGTGCAGCGCGAATCCGGGCGAGATCCAGCGAAATGTGTGGACAGGGGAGCTCGGGGGAAAAGATTCCCTTTGTCCGTAGCGGTTTGCGAGACACGAGCTCGGCATCCCAACGGCCAAGCCCCATCCGGGGCTATCAGTCAGCGCGCCGTAGCTACGGGCTCCGTAGCTGAGCTATAGCGCGCACTTTCAGTGTCCCCGACTTGGGCGCTGTAGATTAGACTTCCAATATCCAACTGAGATCACGGCTAGTCTGTAAATAGCCTGACTCGCATCGCTCCGAGCTCGAGCTTGTGCGAGTCGGAGGAACTCGTTCGGCCTTTCGGGGCCGCAGAGCTCGATGTAACAGGTCCCGACGTCGCCCGTGGACGGGTTCGTGAGTTCGGACGAGCTCGGGGTTGACTTGGCCCCACATGGGCGGGCTCGAGCTCGTTTGAGACGGAGACTTGCCTCGAGCTCAGAGCTCATTCGAGGCGGGAAAACCCTCACGAGCTTAGAGCCCGTGCGACGCGGAGTTCACCTGTCTGCCTTAGAGTTCGCTAGAGGCGGAGGCCGCGCTTCGGGGCAATCCTTGTGGTTGGCCCAACTCAATCGTGGGCCGAGTCAGATTTCCATCGAGCTTAAGTGTTGGATCGTCGCTTAAGTTGGGGACCCTTGATTTTGGCCCCCGATAGTAGCCCCCGAGCGTTTGGGGGGAGTTGTTTTCTTCATAAGCGCTCTCCATCGAGGTCATGATGCTTGGTTATGGGGTGGTGCGCGCGAGTGCACCCGCCGGGTGTAGCCCCTGAGGCTCCACGAGAGCGATACGTTCTCGGAGAGGCTTGAATTTTTTCGTTTGTTTGCGTTCGTACCCATTCTTCCCTGCGCCGAGGGGTGGGATGAGCTCGTGTCTGATCTTACCTCGCTGGTCAAGATCGGATGCTCGGTGAGCTGTTAGCGGGTGGTTCGAGTGAGGCCTGAGCTCGTCAGCTCGTTCGTCCGGTCAGCTAGTGGACCGACCTCATGTTCCCGGGAGCTCGACCTCACATTTCCTCGAGTCCGTGTCTCGAGGTCGCGACGCCTTTTCCTCGAGGAAGAGGCGGGAGGTCGGTGCGTCTCTCCCGGTGACTCGAATGCGAGTTCGAGGAGACTCGCGGCGTTCGTAGCTTGCAAGCATGAGTCTCTTGGACTTCTCTTCGACCTGCCCCTCGCTCCGGGCGGTTGTTGGTGTTTCTTAGCGAAAGAAGCAAAGTCCGCAAGCGCACGGGAAAGACCGTTGTAGCACTTCACCCGGTGGTATTCAGGGTATCGTATTTTTTCTCAGGGACGGCTGTGTCGAGGGCTTTCTGGCCCTGTGTCTACCCTAGGCAAGGTTAAGCTTCTAAGAGGAATGAGGTATCTTTATGGGTTGACACTCTCAGGCGGGGATCACTCGTGCGTTATCTTCTCACTTCGGGCACCGGCAATCGCCCAAACTAGGATGGAGACCGGCAATTGCACTGCGCCACACCCGAACGTGGGGGGATTACAAAGGACGGACAAGGCTGTCACAACCTAGCCGCCTACCCCCTCAACCGTGGGATGCGCCACGAGAAGATAGGAAATCACTAGTCCAAACACCACGTTTGCACCGATGATTACTACCGAGTGTGAATTCAAGGCTTACCCGGCCCCCGGTCCTTCACTAGAGTACCGCCCGAAGGAACGACTATCAATCCCGCAAGATTATAACGGCTAAGATAATATGCTTGAAAGTAATAACCGAAAGAGGAACACAATCTGTCTTACCAAAGCGTAAGTAGATTGTAGAGGTACAAGCGGCGGGTACCAACAAATCCGCACTCCGACCTCCTAGGAACCGCGGAACACAGGGGCACTCCGACAACTCCGGGTAGAAGGAGCCAAGTCTCCTTCTAGCTCTCCCTCTCTCACTCTCTAGAATTAGAATGGGGATAGAGGTAGAAGACTCTCTCTCTCTTGCTTCTCTTGTGCTTGTAGCTCCTTGAGGTGTATTGTGTTGTGGAAGAGAGGAGAGGACCTCCTTTTATAGCTTGAGTGGAGGGGTGTCTTTGCAAATGTGCCTCCTCCCTCCATTATGGCAAAACCGACCAAGGGGAGGCGGTTTCAAGGTTCAACGCATCGGGACAACATCGCCACCGACGTTCCTCGGAGTAAAGGAACCGCCACGCGAAGGCCTGGCCCCACCGGTCAGAAGACAGGTGCGGCCGCACCCCAAGGTGCGGTCGCACCCTGGTCGGGCCCGATCCGGCCCAATTTTGTCGTGTCGTCTTCTTTCGTTGTTTTGGGCCTGGTGACGATGTGGAAAACCTGAGTTCATGGCCCATCCGAGGTAAGTTGGCTTGGCTTGCCATTTGTCTTCTTTGGGCCTTTTTCTATTTATTGTTTTTATTCTTCTTTTCTTTGTATTTTGGCCCAAAGTGCACATATTCTTGATTTGTACCTGCAAAGCCGAATATACACCAAAACTATGGAATTTGTCAATTTATAAACCCTATCTCTAGATTGTTTTGGTGTATGTTGACGGTGTTTTTTATGTAGTTAATTACCGTCAACAAACTCCCCCACACTTAGCCTTTTGCTCGTCCTCGAGTAAAAGCGTAGGACTAAGGTGTTTCAATCTCCAAGATGTTGATCTGCATACAAGTTATTCCAGGCTTGACCTGCTTTGTGAGCATTCATAGTGGCTACCAAGCTATCTTGACCAATGGAATAGCATGAAATCCTATCTTCTCACTACTACTCATGTGCAAAGACTCGGTTGATTTTTAAATTTTTTGAAAATAAAACAGCGATGCTCCATGGTTGATTCTCACAAAAAAATCTCTCAAGTATGTGGATTGTTTTCCTCACCAAAGTTCTCTCTTCTTTTTGTCACTCTCACTCATCCTAACTTTTTGCAGGTTTTTTGTGGATCTTTGAGTGGAGTGTTGCATACGCATTACCTCTGTATGTTTTGTCGGGTCAAACTCCGGATCATTGGAGGGAAGTGCCATACTCCTAGATCGAAATGTGCAAGTGTGTGTGGAAATATTTGTGGTATTTTTTTTTTTGGTTACTCCTTGTCTCATGATCTCTCTCTTTCCTTTTTGTATGCTTTTGGAGAAATACAGGCTACTATCTTTTTCTCTCTTTTTTTTTGGACGAGTACTTGACTTCCTCGTCGTTTATTCGGACATTTGTCCATATTTTATTTTTCTCATACTTTTTTTTGTATAGCCTGTATTCTCTTTCTCGCATGATATTTTTTCTCGATAACAAGAGAGGATCATGGTATAACATGGGTGGAGTATTTATTTGGTGGATGGTAAGGGTGCATGTTGTGCGCAATTCTCGGTGTGAGAATTGGCGTGTATATGTGGGTGTACGTGTTTTTCGATCTTGGGAGTATGAGCTTCTCTCAACGCAGATCACGTAGCCCCGACAAAACTCAATACAAAGAGGAAGTAGCTATAGTGGATATTCATGTCATTATTCAGCTTTTGGTAGGAATTTGTCTAAATCAATCCAGGAGCATGTTTTATTTGAATTTTTGAAATAAAACCAAGTCTCATTGCATAAGAGAGCAAGTGTCAAGTCATTCTACCATATCTCAAAGCTCAATTATTTAGATAAGCATGGGTTCCCTAACAGGTAGTTGCTCAACAAAGTATGGCTTTTGGCGAGGAATAAAATGTATGCACATCATGTATCAATTGGTAGACTAGAGTGAGTTTTGCCAACTTTGTTTAGACCAAGATTTTCATAGGCGAGGAAAGGTGAAATATGTCACAAGTCAAAGTGTAAAATGATACAATTTATTTTGCGTACCTTTGACTTATGAGAGACGCGTGCGCTTCCCCACACTTGTTTTTGTACCTGTCTTTATGTTTTCTTTTTGCACAAAGGACAAAAACAAGTGGAGACATGCACAATTTTCCAAAGGCAAGTTTTATTGAATTTATAATTAATTAAAAACAAAAGAGAAACACTTTTTTTCTTTTTTTTTTGGCATGCTCATAATTCATAAATCATTTTTGAAATAAAAGTCTATTCTATCAAGCTCTTGGTTGAGATCAGGCAATGGCTCAAAGAAAAGTTTGAGGCGTTGACCATTTACCTTGTGTATTTTACCTGCGTCGTCTTGGATTGTGATTGCACCGTGTGACGAGGTATTAATGACGGTGTATGGTCCTTTCCACTTGCTCCCCAACTTTCCTTCACCAAATAGTTTCACCCGGGAGTTGAATAAGAGTACCTTATCACCCCCGGTGAATTCTTTTCATCTTTATGCGCCGATCATGCCATCTCTTCATGCGCTCTTTGTAGAGCTTTGAACTATGGTACGCCTTTTCTCGCCATTCTTCAAGTTCGGAAATTTGCTTTTGTCGATTCTTTCCGGCAAGTTTGACGTCCATATTCCATCTCTTGATGGCCCAATGAGCTCGATGTTCCAACTCAACCGTAAGTGGCGGGTTTTGCCATATACCACCGATAGGGTGACATGCCGATGGGGGCTTTGTATGTTGTCCGATAAGCCCAAAGAGCATCGGGTAGCTTATTTTTCCAGCCCTTCCCCATCTCGTTGACCGCCTTCTCGCAGGGATGTTCTTTATTTGCTTATTTGACGTTTTCGGCTTGCCCGCCGGTTTTGCGGATGATAAGGGGTAGCTATGTTGTGCTAGGCGCCAAGTTCTTTTTCGGAATGTTCTCGAATGCCTTGTCCTTGAAGTGTGATCCTCCGTCACTTATTACCATGCGAGGCATTCCAAAATGGGGGAAAATCACTTCATGGAACATCTTCCGAGCATGTTTGGCGTCAGCAGCTCTGCATGGTAATGCTTCTACCCACTTCGACACGTAATCCACTGCCACCAAGATATACTCGCAATCGCCGGACTTTGGAAATGGTCCCATGTAGTCAATGCCCCACACATCAAATATTTCTATTTGAAGGTTGTAATGTAGGGGCATTGCGTCGCGAGCTGTTATACCTCCGCCTTACTGGCAGCTATAGCATCTTCTGATGAACTCCTTCGTGTCGGCATACATTGTTGGCCAGAAGAACCCGCACTGCCAGATTTTGGCTTGAGTGCGGAATACTCCGAGGTGGCCGGCATAAGGTGATGCATGGCATTTTTCTATGATTTGCATCCCTTCTGCCCTTGGTACGCATCTTCTTAGCAAGCCATCTGCGCACACCCCGCATAAATACGGGTTGTCCCAAAGGTGACGTCCGCTCTCTACTTGAGCTTTCGGTCCTCCTCCCGGGGGGTACATAACCCGTAACCATGAAGTTGACAATGTTTGCGTACCATGGGTTGGTGTCCGTCACCTTTAGTAGCATGTCGTCGCGTAGGTAATCATCGATTGGTAGTTCCTGCATGTTAGTTACCTGCATACGCAACAAATGATCTGCAACGGTATTCTCTACTCCCTTTTTATCTTTTATTTCTAGATCGAATTCTTGGAGCAGAAGAATCCAAATGGATCAAACGAGGTTTCGTGTCTTTCTTAGTGAGAAGATACTTAAGGGCAGCGTGGTCGGTGTAAACGATTATCTTTGCACCCACTAAGTAAGAACGAAACTTCTCTATAGCAAATACTACCGCGAGGAGCTCTTTTTCTGTGGTAGCGTAGTTCAACTGGACTCCTGTTAGAGTCTTGCTAGCATATGCGATTGCATGCTGCTTCTTATCCTTGGTTTGGCCTAAGACCGCACCAACGGCATAGTTGCTAGCATCGCACATGATTTCAAAAACCAAAACGACCAATCCGGGGTTGGATGATCGGAGCCGAGATGAGTGCTTTCTTAAGGGTTTCGAAAGCGTGCATGCACTCATCCGTGAAGTCGAAAAGGTGCATCCTTAGCTAGCGGTGTTCGTGAGGGGCCTAGAGATTTGTGAAAAATCTTTTATGAACCTCCCTGTAGAACCCCGCATGACCTAGGAAGCTGCGGATTCCATTGACGTTCACTGGGGGAGGTAGCTTTTCGATAACATCTATCTTAGCTTTGTCTACCTCAATCCCCCTCTTAGACACTAAGTGTCCAAGAACGATGCCTTCCTGGACCATGAAATGGCACTTTTCCCAATTAAGCACTAGGTCCTTTTCTTGGCATCGTTGCAAGACCCTGTCTAAAGTCTTCAGACAACTATCGAAAGTCTTACCATAGACGGAGAAATCATCCATGAAGACTTCCATGATCTCTTCAATCATGTCTGAGAAGATAGACATCATACATCGCTGGAAAGAAGCAGGTGCATTACACAACCCAAATGACATTCTACGATATGCATAGGTTCCGTATGGGCATGTGAATGTGGTCTTGCTTTGGTCATCGGGGGTGGATCGGATCCGGTGATAGCCAGAATACCCGTCAAGGAAACAAAAGAAAGAATGTTTCGCTAACCGCTCCAACATTTCATCAATGAATGGAAGCGGAAGTGATCTTTCTTAGTTGCCTTGTTAAGTTTTCTATAGTCGATGCACATTCTCCACCCCGTGACTTGTCTTTGTGGAATGAGCTCGTTCTTTGAGTTCTCAACGACCGTCATTCCTCCCTTTTTAGGGACCACTTGGACCGGGCTAACCCAATCGCTATGTGGTATGGGATAAATTATCCCGGTGTGAAGAAGTTTGAGAACTTCCTTCTTCACGACTTCACGCATCGCGTTATTGAGCCTTCTCTAGGGTTCGCGTGATGGGGTACTGGAAGGCTCAATAGGTATGCGATGTGTGCAAAGTGTTGGGCTTACCCCTTTTAGGTCTTGCAAAGAATACCCAAAGACCGATCTACGCTTCTCTAAGACGGCGATGAGTTGGGACGTCTCCTGGTCACTAAGTTTATCACTGATGATAACCGGAGTTTGTGTGTTGCCGTTTAGGAAGACATGACATAGGCCAGGGGGCAGGGGTTTAAGCTCAACTAGAGGCCGAGTCGGCTCTTCCTCTTGAGGAAGTTCTATGGTTTCCCCTGAGTCGTCCTCTTCTTCTATGAAGAATTGGGCATCAAGTTCTAGGTCTGTCTCAGGCTTATCATAGAGCATGACTCCCATGACCTCCTCGGGCATGTCATCATTATGGAGAGGGTCTGTCACTGAGTTTTTAGCTCGTGTGACTGGAATCAAAAATGAATTTCTCCCCAACTTGACATCTAAATCCCCGGATTTTGATAGATCAAGAATCTTTTCCAAGGGATGCCCGATTAGGATGTCAAAATCTTGGACATCAAAAATATGAAAGTCAATTTGACATCCTTATGCTGAAGAACTTGGTCATGTATAATCTCTCGGCATTCTAAGGTGGTTCGAGGTGCTGTGCGCAATGTCCGAAAGGTATGGGTTATGAAAGGCTCTCCTACGAGGCATTGCGCATAGTTTTTGGACATGATGTTTACACCTACCGTAGGGTTATACATGACCTCCACCAATTCCCTTTGATGTTTGCAAAAGAGAGGTGTAGAGGGACAAGGTATCCAAATTTCTTCATATGATCCTTCCCCCTCTTGCAACCACTCTGTGCTCATGATGGCCGTCAATTCCTTAATGGATTCCTTGAGAAAAAGTTCGTCAAGGGGTTCCTTAGGACGCATTGGGGCTGGTGGTTTCTTCCAAAGATTCGTAATTCGAGGCTTTACCGAATTCTTCAGAAGATCGGCCTCGAAAAACGAGAGATCTGAACATGCGGTCTCTTTCTTTCTTCGGTTTTGGTTCGGGCGAGGGGTTTCTCTAGAGGTGTGTCGAGTTTGGCTTTGGCTGAAGAAACCTCCTCTAGGATCCGCTTGGGTTCTACACGGATGGGTTCTAGCGGGGGGAGTATTCTCAAGAATACGGTTTAGAGAGCTTCTCCTTCCGGGCTGGGGTTTTATGTGAAAATGACCCTCCGGCGAAGATTGGCGTGGTTCTAAGTTGTGTCAAGCGAAGGGGGCGCTCTATCAAGCCTAGCCAAAAATGCCGTGTAAAAGCACATGGTTTGGGATGGACGTATTTTACCGTGATCCGGGCCGGATCTAGTAAGAGTGGAAAAAAAATGTTATCTCCTCACTTCGGTCCCAGGCTGCACCTATGGTTTCACCCTCTATTTGTCGGAAGTTGAGTACCTCTTGTCGTAGGGCCGCGATTAAGGATAAAGGATAGAACGCGAGACGAGACAATCTATTCCGAGCTTCTTCCCATTCTTCTTTACCAACCCTATGTTGTGGGCGTACCATTGTTTCGCTCTCGGTGAGAGAGAACGGAAACCTCCTTCCACCGCAATGTATGGGGTGTCATGCCCGCAATTGTCGGGCATGCACGAGCTGCTCAAACTCCCTTAGATGATGGTATGGGTTTTTGAAGTGTATTATGTTGTGTATATTCCAAGCCTCAAAAGGCTTGGGCCTCACCATGGCTATAAAGCCGGGCGATAGCTCATATTCAATCGAAGCGCGTGATTGGCTTTGAAGATTGGCGTGGTTCTAAGAGCTCGCCCTTAGGAGCGGAAAGGGTTTGTAGGGTAGGTTGCTCCATGGGTAAACCTTTTAGTTATCTAGAGGTAAAATGTTTTTGTATTTTTCTTGGAGACCGCAAGGCACACGGGTCGACTAGGTCCCATAAATACAACTACGACAACCGTCCACATCATCCAAAATGTCGGCGCCATTAAATGCTTGTTGAAATATTTATATACCTGCTTGTTGGTGTTTCTTAGCTTCGGTAAAGCAAATGTTAAATGTCCGCAGCGCAGTTTTGAAAGACCATTGTAGCACTTCACCCGGTGGTATTCGTGGTATCGTATTTTACTAATTAGAGATTGCAATGAAATATATCGAATTGTGTAGAGGGCTTTTGGATGTTGGGGCTTATCATATATAACTTGGTCTACCCTAGGCAAGGTTAAGCTTCTAAGAGGAATGAGGTATCTTTATGGGTTGACACTCTCACGCCAAATAATAGAGAATAACATAGATCTGGGTTTTGGATCACTTCTCGTCCGTTATCTCCTCACTTGCTTGCGTGCACTAGCACGGCAATCGCCCAAACCGGGATGCGGGCCCGAAGGTGAATTGCACCGCCACACCCATCTTCCGAACGTGGGGGATTACAAAGGACGGACAAGGTCGTCACAACAACCCCTAAGGCGAATAAAACAGCCGCCTACCCTCAACCGTGGGATGCGCCAAAAAGATAGGAAATCACTAGTCCAAACACCACGCTTTGCACCGATGATTACTACTCGAGTTTGAATTAAGGCTTACCCGTCCCCTTATTATAGGGTCCTTCACTAGAGTACCGCCCATGCGAAGGAACGACTATCAATCCCGCAAGATTACAACGGAACTAAGATAATATGCTTGAAAGTAATAACCGAAAGAGGAACACAACCCAAAAAGGTTCTCTTACCAAAGTGTAAGTAGATTGTAGAGGTACAAGCGGCGGGAAAATCACAAATGATGCCGCACTTGTCCTAAAGATGAGGCACCTCCTAGGAACCGCTAAGAACACGTGGGGCACTATTTGATGAGTTTTGTGCGACAACTCCCTCCTATTCGGGTAGAAGGAGCCAAGTCTCCTTCTAGCTCTCCCTCTCTCACTCTCTAGAATTAGAATGGGGATAGAGGTAGAAAACTCTCTCTCTCTTGCTTCTCTTGTGCTTGTAGCTCCTTGAAGTGTATTATGTTGTGTACAAATGAGAGAGAGGGTCCTATATTTATACTAGAGAGGAGGGGAATGTGCTAGGAATGTTGCCTCGTGCATGTAAGGAGTGGAAAGCAAAGGATTGCAAAATCTTTTGTGATGTGCATGGGAAATTCTCACCTCTATCTCCAGGCATATGCATCCCCAGATGTAGATGATTAGAAAGAAGTCGCTCATAGTGAATGGACACGATTCTTTCTAATGGAAGTTCCTCCAACCGAAACCAATTGGATGTAGCGTTCAAGAAGAAGCTTAGACCGGAGAAGAACCGGAGTAAAGGGTTATACGAGAACCTCACCAAGCTAGAATGACCACTATTCGGTGAACCGGATGTATAGACAGCTTTTCTATATGGAGAGTTGGATGAGGAGATTTTACATGGCGCCGATGGATTTATAGTAAAAAGGTGAAGAGCAAAAAGGTGAGCAAGCTATTGAAATCTTTGTATGGCTTGAAACAAGCACCTAAACAATGGCGAAAAGTTTGACACTACCGCCAATAAAGCAATCGCCTAAGAAAATGTTGATCTTTGGTTCCAACATTGATGTGATCAATGAAGTCAAGTCTTTCTTGTCTAAGAGTTTTGACATGAAAGATCTAGGAGAGGCTGATGTAATTCTAAACATCAAGCTAATTAAGGAAGAGAAAGGGATTACATTGTCGCCACTATGTTGAGAAGCTTTTGAGCCATTTTGGCTTTATGGACTATAAGCCTTCTCCAACACCTTATGATCCTAGTGTGACATTGAGCAAAAAATAAGAGAATTGCTAGAGATCAATTGAGATACTCTCAGATAATTGGTTCACTCATGTATTTAGCTAGCGCAACTAGACCGGATATCTCTTTGTCGTGAGCAAATTGAGTAGGTATATGTCCAACCCGGGTGATGATCATTGGCATGTACTAGAGAGGGTCTTGTGCTATCTTAGAGGTACAATGAGTTATGGCATACACTATTCACCCAAATCAAGACCCAGCTGTGCTAGAGGGATATAGTGATGAACCGTCATTTCGTATTGATCAAATCTACGCTACCAGTGGGTATGTATTTACTCTTGGAGGTGGCGCAAAGTCATGGAGGTCTTGTAAAACGGACTATTTTTGACTAGATCAACCAAAGCAACTCATCCATGGAAGCAGAACTTACGCCAAGAGAGGGCAATTCGTGGCCACGCTATCCTTATGAACCGGCAATGCTCTTAGAACTCAAGATCCTTTTAGTTGTTTCGCAATTTTTTTACTTCACATGAACCGCTCACCACACGGCAAAATTCTCTTAGAACTCGAGGTCCTTTTTGAGTTGTTTCAAGAACAAGAGAGATATATCCTTTTAGTTATCTAGAGGTAGGGGCCGTAGGGCCGGCCGACAACAAGCTAAAGTGGAGTTTGTTTGTCGCTTGTGCTGCTAGCTCAAGCCGCCTCGGAGGAGAGTTTGATAGCGTTGTTTTCAAAACGGCCATGTCATCTAGAAGAAAATGAAACTTGGATGAAACCTTCACTCTCAATGGAGAGTTTCATTCCATAGTTTCATATGCATTAAATTTCATGAGTCATAGAGAGTTGATATTAGTGCCAAGAGAGTTTCATCCCCATGAAACTCATTTCTTCTCTCTTCTTAAATACGGTGTCACATCATCCAAAATGTCTACGTGGCAGCTCATTAAATGCAAATGAAACTCATGAAACTTCCACCCACGAGACCGGCCTCGAACGAATTGAAATACAATAAAAAATATTTATATACAAGTACTATCTCAACTGAGGAGTTCGTCTTGAGAAATAACTAGGTAATTATTTGACACGCAGATATGTTACATATGTAAATGAAGTTCAGTTTTGATCCAGCCAACCCCATTGGCATATGCATGGGTCCTGACCGGATCCAGATTCCTGACGACTGCTATGGTTGGCTTGGTTTTGAGAGGAGTCGTCCCCTTCTTGGGAAATATGAGACCCTCATGCGAAACTAAAAAATGAGGTCTACTACCACAAGAAAAACAAGAGTAAAAAATAAGATGTACCATATAATTAGTGCATTGCAATGAAATATATCAAGAATGATACATATGTTGTATAATCTTTATTTGAATAGCATCATTCTTAGTGTTCTATCCCCTCGCTAGGTGTTGGGCTATTATCATATATAACTTGTCGGTTGTTTTTATAATAAACCTATCCATAGCTCCTTTCTCTCGAGATTGGACTAAATTCTTTATTTTTTGTGTTACTTACATTTGGCCACCCTAATTTAAATTTTCTAGACCGATTTGTAGAAGACATGGCTTTAATCTTCGAACACTATTTGAGTAGGCATCGAGACGAATCCTAAGTATTACCTTGAGGGCCTCAATGTCTCGCCTAAGCCTTTGGGTGCCTCGCCGTTGTTGTCATTTCATCATGCTCGCGATCGCAGACGATAGGGCATCAGGAGACGTTGAGACTGGAATTGGAATTGCGGCGGCGAGAAAATCATTTTCTATTGCCAATCGTGTAATAAAGTAATAGCCTTTTTTACTGAATTAATAAAGTAATAGCCTTGCTACTAGGCAATGCTATTTGGCCAATGCAGCAACGTAGGGTAACGAACTACTTCGGATATACTTGGAGGCCTACGGACTGTGGAGGCCCGGAGCGGTCGCTCAGCCTGCACGCCCCCAGGGACGGCCCTGGTTGGCTTGTCTTTGAACTGGTAAAATACGCGGATATAAGATTAGGCTTGACTTCGTATTGGCAATGTCTGGAACAGCATGCATGTGACTAGTCAAAGTCAGATGCCACCAACGACCACCCAGTCACTATAAAGCAGCGGTCCTTCCATTCCCAGTGCAGACATCCAGCCGCCCCAACGCATCCATCGGCAGCTCCGGTTCATCCACCAGCGCTAGGAAGATCAGAGATCCCCTGTGCTCGATCCAAAGCCGCTGCCGCCGATCGATCATCGATCACAAACGACCGCACAGCCAGCCATGGCGTTGTTGTCGCCCTCTACGCCAACCAGCCCAATCCCGCGGCAGCTGCTGCGTTACGTGTCGTCCCAGCTCCAGCTCGTCGCCGCCCTCAACCGCCCAGCTCCAACCATCACTCTGCCGAGTGCGCCGCGGGGAGTGGATTCGTCTGCGGCTGTGGCGGCGTCCCAGCGGCTCCAGGCAGCGAGCAGAGCCGCTCCTTCGCGCCCCGGCGCGCCGAGGCAAGGCGGCGGCGGACACGTCCATGCCGCTCCGGCGATGGCGACCATAGCTCGCGTGGTTCGACGGCCACCGCCACCTGGTCCCCGGCGCAGGGCGGCGGCGGCAAAACGAACGCCGTGACGCCGGCGGCGGCCGCGCACGTGGTCCTGCGAGGACCGGTTCCGCCAGGTCCCCCAGCGCAAGGGGAGCGGCGGCAAAGTTCATGCCGTGTCGCCGGCGGTGGCGACGGCGAGTAGTGTCGTGCTTATGCGAGGGCCCGCCACGCCTGGTCCCCCGGCACAAGGCAGCGGTGGAAAAGTTCATGCCGTGGCACCGGCGGTGGCGAGCGTGCTTATGCAAGGGCCTGCGCAGCCTGGTCCCCCAGCACAAGGCAGCGGCGGAAAAGTTCATGCCGTGTCACCGGTGGCGGCGGCGGCGAGCGTGCTTATGCGAGGGCCTGCGTCGCCTGGTCCCCCGGCACAAGGAGCCGGCGGCCGTGGTGGAATCATCAATGCTATTGATTCTTGAAATGTACTATATATATATATAGGAAGGCTGCAGCTTCTCCTTTCATTTTTGGTATGAAACTTGGAAGATCAGACTCAATTGTTTGAACCTGGTAGTTTTTGACAGTAAATCAAAGCAAAATTTCGTTTACAGTTACTGTATGCATGTGGGCATTGTAATTCGAAAAAAATGCCATGCACAAGTGTTCATTATGAAATTTTCAAAATAGACTATTGAGATACTCCCCCTGTCCTCAAATTAATAAATCGATTCCTAGAATACATGCAAGTCAAAATTATATTAAGTTTGACTAATTTTTATAAAAAGAGTACTCCCTCTGTCCCAAAAATAAAAGACCTTCTCGCTTCCCGAGAAGTCAACGTTTTCAAAATGCCGGCAATTATATATTAAAATATATAAATATTTATGTTAAGTAATTAGTATCATCGGAAACATCTTTAAGTCTAGTTTTTAACAAATTTATTTGAAGATTTAAATGTTGCACATATTTTCTACAAACTTAGTCAAAGTTGAGAAAGTTTAACCCAAGACGCTTCCCATAGCGTCGTTTATTTTGGGACGGAGAGAGTAACAACATAAACGAGCATATTATAAAAACATATTCTATTATATATTTAATAATATTAATTTGATTACATAAATCTTTGGCTGTTTTCGATCAAAATTTAAAAAGTTTGAATTAAAACAACTTTATAGTGTATTTATTGAGAGGTAAATGGAGTAATCAGCTTGGAAAGGGTAAGTAGATCTATGGAAGGAATACATGGACCATGTCCTTCCTCGCGTTAGAGCTCACTCATTTAGTTTTCAATTGTAAATCATTTTAATATGGTTCTATGTTGAACTTGCCTAACGGCCTGTTTGGATTTTTAGTTTGGTCACTAAACTTTAGTCAATTGACTAAAAAATAAAAAATTAGGGATACTCTAACTTCTTAATTTTAGTCATCTCTTGAATTTTAATCATCCTTATTTAGAAGTAAATAAAGTAACTAAAAGTGACTAAAACAAGATACGTGTACATGCAGCGGCCTGTAGGTATACGAGCCACCCCAGTCATGAGGGGGCATACGGATTCTCACCGGGTCCTGATGAGTGACGACTGCTACGGTTGTTGGGAGTTGTACGTACGTGCGGCAGCACGCTTGACCGGGTCAAAATTAAATTCGGTAGTACCGTACGTAGCTTTGAATTTCAACTGGTAAAATACGCCCATAATTGAGGTTGACTTGACTACTGTACTTGTTGGCAGTGTCTGAAGAACAGGCTGACTGGTTATTAAAGGCAGACGCCACCCCTCGCGTTGCCTGCTCTGCCCATCGTCGATCAGTTTGCATGCCCTCCTTCCATTCCCCGTGCAGACATCCAGCGACGCCAAGACATCGGCAGTATAAACTCCAGGCCGCCCTGTGGAAGGAAGCGGCGGAAAAGTTCATCCCATGAAAAAACATATTTGTTGCTTTTTTGATTCAGACATACGGAGTATCAGTCCGGTAAGGGTAAGAACATACACTACCAAGATCAACTTGAAAACAAAGACCACTCTAATGACTGTTGTGCAGAGCGAATCATTACCAGGTACCAGCTAAGACTTAAGTTGCATAGTTCTGTAATCACTTTGAATACAATCAATCTTGACGGTTTGGATTTTTGTCTTGTTCTTGTCCAGTACCACCTGCATATCAAGCCAAAGTATTGGATGCAGCAAAAAGAATCTCAAACTAAGTTTCGAGCCAACATACCAAGTAATCAGAAATTACCTGAGCAATAAGTAAGTTTCTTATAAGGTAAATGCTCACCCTGCAAGTTCAAGTGCACAATATGCCCAGTGTTTCAAAGCCTGTTGGAACTATTACACCTTCAGGGAGTATTGCCTTCTAATACCTACACAATATAATCTAAGGGTCAAAATAGTTAAACAACATGAAATGTACAAAGTAAAAGGAATCATTTGAGATATGATACTCAATAGAGAGGTATTTCAGGATATGACACTCATATCCTGTAATGCTCCAAAAAACTGGAAGACATACAGAAAACAAGGAATAGTTTAGATACGACCCTCAGTGTAGTGGTAATTCAGGATTTGATACTATGAGTTGCTGAGATGTTGGGGACAGGGGAGGGTGCCATAACCTGAATTCCTGAAATATCCAAAAAAGCAAAATACCAAATGCATAAGTTGTTCATTGATTTTTTGCACTGATGCGGTTAGCATATTTAATGGACTGCAGCACCTTATTATAGCCCTCATGCTCCAGACACAATAGAGTTGCATCTCCTAACTTCTAGTATGTGATTTTCTAAATCAATCCATAACATCAAATTTTGGAAACAAAACAAATATGCACACTTTATAGGTGTCGCCTGTCAATGCATTAATAGCAATTATATTTCAAATGCTATACTCTCTCTGCCTATGTCTTTGACGCAAAGAGCTGACCGACTTGGTTTATGAGAGAACAAGAAAAGACAACGAGATGTTGAGATAACTAAATCTAACCTGGAAGGACTGAATTTTTTGTCTGATCCTGAATTTGCAAAGGCAGTATTACCTGAACAGGAACAATATGCAAGTGTTAGCCACCAACACAAATTAGATGTCTCGAGTTAAACTAAAGATATGTAGTATTCTTTGCATATTCTTTTTTCTCTAACACGGAGGAGCCCTTTGCATATTCTCATGTTTCATAATTAGAAATACTTTACTCCGTAACTAAAATAGAGATCCTAACAGTGTCAACGCTTGTGAAACATGTCAAATAAGACAGTAACTAAAATAGAGATCCTAACAGTGTCAACGCTTGTGAAACATGTCAAATAAGACAGTGGTATTGCCAGGTCTAGGTAACACTGCATGCATGAACCACTGTGATAACCGTACATTTGTTTGCCACTGGAGCAAGCATGACAGTTTGGCTGAACCTTTAATAGGGGGATGCAATACCTATCTGAAGCTGTTATTATAACTGTAAATGAAACAAAAAATCCCCCATTCCAAAAAGTCTCCAGAAATTAGATTGGCATTAGATCTCTCTCAACATTGTTATTAGAATGTAAATGCAGCTGATTGAATAATAACAACTAGACAAAACTAAAGAATAACTATTTAGAGCTTCTAACCAAGCTGTATAAGTCACCACTGCAGAGTTCACTTGTCACCTCCAATGAGCACTCAAGTATATTATATAAAAAAATGTGCATTACAACTAACAAAGGCTTGGACAAACAATGAGATATATGATAACCAGGAAGCCTAAACCAAAAACCCACTAGAAAAAAAAAAAAAAAGCAATTTGGGTAATCCTCAACAGAAAATTCATTTGCAAAACAATAAAAAGATTTATTTATCAGCAAACCAAATTTGAAAGCAAATGGTGCTCAGGGATTCAAGTGTAAACAAGTATTAAGATACCTCATGCATCGGCCCAGTAGCTGTAGAACAAGGTTAGCTGACAATGTACAAGTTCATAGTCAGATGATCCATTCCGGTGACTTTCATGGTCTAAAACAACCTGAAAAATAAGCAACTAAAACCAGTAAAGAAATATCCACTACAGCACGCATATTAACTAAGTGAGAACAGATTATGGAAATAGATGAATTACATATTGTAAATAAATATGTTAGTAAATGAAACTTAAAAATGTTGCTGAATTTCTAGTTGATCATCAAAGGATTCACAATCATGCTCCACCAAAGTTTTGTGTAGAAGTAGGGTACCAAATTGTCAACATCATACTTGATATACACCACTTCTAATTAAAACTATAAAGTGAGAAACTACGAATAAGCTAGCATGCTAAAGTGAACCAGCAGCAAGCAGAAATGGGAAGAGCAGCACCTTGACGGCCTCTGGGGAGCTCATCAACTCCCCTGCCGGCGTATTTCTCGTCCAGCAGCAGCAGCCGGGTGGGGCCAGTTCGCCACGCGCCCCCGCCGAGGCCCTCTTCCCCGATCAACCCCTTGAAATCGTCTTGGTTGCCCTCCCTTCCATCCCCCACCACCTCCACCACATACGCCTTATCTCTGTCACGCCGACGCGTCGCCTCCTCGCCGATCTCTCCTCCGGCCTTCCTCTCCCTCCGCTGCTTCCGCGCGGCGGGACTGGGACTGGGACCGGGCCGCGAGAGGCGGGCGAGGTTGGGGAAACGCACGAAGCCCCGGGCGTTGAAGTCGCGTGCCAGCTTCTCCCGCCGCGAGACAGCGGTGGTCGGTGGGGCCGTCGGGGTGCCCAATTCCTCGGCGGAGAGGCCGAGGCCGAGGGCGAGGAGGCCCTGGTCGTTGGGTTGGCGGGCGACGTTGGGGACGCGGGGCCAGTTGAGGAGGTGGCCCCGGAGGCGGCGCTCGAGTGGCGCGCAGGCGGCGGCGGGGACGCGGAGCGCGGCGAGGTCGAAGGAGCGAGCGAAGGGGTCCGGGTGGTCCGGCGGGGCGCGGCCGCGGCGGAGCGAGGGGCCGTGGAGGGGCGGCGGGGGGGAAGTAATCCGAGGATGTGGAGGAGCAGCAAAGGGTTTTGAGGCGGAGGCGGAGGACGAGGCGGGCGGGGACGGAGCGGCGAGGGAGGCATTGTGGATGGAGGCGGCGGAAGTGGAGGAGCGGTGGTGCCATGGAGCGAAGCACGACGGAGGACGACCGGCGACGGGAGCCAATCAGCCTGGGAGGCCGCCGAACGGGATTAGGTTGCTCTGGTTCGTTGATGGGCCCACACGTCCACACGAGCTCAGGACGATGGTGAGCCACGTCTTTAGCGGCAACGTTTTCAGTCCATTTTTCCTAGAAATTGGACATAATTCCTCATTATCTTTGTATATATATATATAAACCGGACATATGATCGGGACTTCGGGAGTAAAGCGACTAAAATCTCATGATACACTTGCCTGCTTGCCATTAGTTTTTTTTTTTTTTTCTGTTATGATTATGACACAAATATTCAGGTACCTAACATTGGTATCGCAAACATAATGCTTCGCTTGTTTCCTCCACCATGAACTAAAATCTAGAATCTCTTATCTTTTGTTAAAATTCCTTTTGTTTGGCTCCATAATCTAGATTCCACATGCTGCTTTCAAGAATACTAACTAATAATAAATAACCAATGCACAATCTTCTACAATCTATGTGTGGCAAAGCGTCAGCTAAGTTGATCAATCATTTGGACTACATATAATTTTTATTGAAAGAGGCTGGCGAAGCCACATTAGCAAATTGTGGCAAATAGCCCGTTGTATAAGGAAATGTTTTTTTGGCAACATGTATGTCGCATAGGGGTGACTGATTCAGGATTTAAAAACTTAGGAGAGGCTGATTTGCCTTTCTTGTTTAATCTCTAGTGACTTTAGCACTCTCGATCTCTATTTATAGTTCAAATTCGAGGGAGATAGGGGGAGGCGAAGGGTTGAATGTTCGTCTTTTTATGGCCATTCTCCGCTTTTACATCAACCACTCATATCAAGTTTATGAGCATCGTTGACCATGGTACAATATTTTTTTCTCTCGCGACTCGCTTATCAGCTGCACAAGGTAATATATGGGCTCCCTTCGTTTTTAAATATATGTTGTCGATGACTCTTTGCACAAAGTTTGATCATTCATCTTATTCGAAATATAAGTTATAAAAATAAATGATAATTTTTTAATAAAAGAAACTTGTCGCTGCCAAACCCAAGACGAGCGCCGTCACTAGCTCTCGCCTTCCACCACCGCTGGTCCCCCTTCCTTCTCCTCCGGCATCACGCCTGGGGTTGAAGGGAGTAGATTGAGTCTTCAAGGTTCAAGGTTTCTCCGGAGATCCAATCAAAGAGATTGGCCACGACGTAAGGTGTCGTCAAGATCATCGATGGAGCGATGGAGCATGTCGTTCCTCAGTGGTGATGGCAAGACGAAGACATCATCATTGATGGAGAATAAGTTACTCTAGCCCTTCCTTGCCTCGCTATGGTTCTATGCAGCCATGGTAGGGGGCTAGTGAAAGTTAGTTTTTCAACGATATCTATCTGTATGTCGGTTGGACTTGTCTTCTCCCATAACGAATCTTGTGAAGGTGTCGATGATGAGGTCGATGACGTAATCGGCGACGCCAATTTCATCTTGTTTGCATGTGGAGTTTTAACAGTTTATTTCTCTTTTGCAAAAGTGATGGTGTCGTGGTCGAATATCACGGGGTATGCCACGCACACGCGAAATGGCTCATGTGGGGCTCCGATGGCCTAGCTCAAGGGACACAAGACGCAAGATTTATACCGGTTCGGGGCAATCGGGCACCCTAGTCCGGGCTCCTGGTCGGAGTCACTATGTGGCCGAGCTCAAACGCCAGATCGGGGTGAATACAAGCAAGTCGAGAGAGGGAGGCCGGCTCCCGTGTCTTTGTTCAGGGTGTGTGCGTATGAATGTCGTAGAGTTTTGCGTGCGAGAGAGGGGATGTGAGAGCCTGCCTTCTCCTGGTGGCCAAGGTCCCCCTTTTATAACCGCAAGGGGAGGTACACGGGTGCCACAAGGAGAAGGATTAAAAAGGAGAAGAACACAAAAATAGAAGGGGTAAAGTGCTAAATGACGCTGGACCCCAAGGTCGCGGCGATCCACGCTGGGTCGGCATGGGCTCGCTCGCAGACGTATTCCGTCGCGCTTTGGTCGCCGCCGTGCGCGGGATTCCGGGGATTCCGGGAGCTCGTGACGAGACGGAAAGAGCTCGTGCGGGAGGAGCTCAGACGAGATGGAGTCCGCGCGGCCCGCCCTCCGAGCTCGCGGCGCCGAAGTCTCCTCGTGGGCCGAGCTCGTATAAGGCCGATCGGACCCGGTCATGCTCGGGATTTTGCCGCGATTAGTCATGTGCTAAGGGTACCCCTGATATAGGTATCCCACAGATGGGTATGAGGACGACGGTTGTGGATAGTGAGATGACCCTATTCGTTAGCTTGCGTCCGTGGCATATCCGTTTGGAACGATAATCCTAGAGATGATGGAATTTATGGTTTTTTTAAAGTTTCTTGTCTCCCAACAATGGAGTTATAGTAGTTTGGTTTATTTTTTTTTATGAGATGATGTAATTTATTTTAGTATTAATGAAATTTTCTTTGTCGTAAAAAAAAATCCATTTCCAATTAATTTTCTTCCCATTTTCAAGCGATTCTATTCTATCCCCAGGCAAGCACGGCCCCCACTGACACTGACTAGCGCGTCACCGCCGCCGCTCCTCCGGCCCACACTTCCCCACGCCGCACCCATCCCGTCTCCGATCACCACCGCCACAAACTCTTCTGCCGCTGAGGGGGAAGAGGAGAGAAGAAACCGACGAGCTCCCCCACCGCAACCCATCCCTGCCAGGCTCGCCACGGCCACTGCTCGTCGCGGTGCGGCTCCCCGCCCACGGATCGATCGATCCCCCTACCCCCACCACGTACGCGTGCTATGCTGCCGCTGAGGCTACCTCCCGCCGCGCGGTGAGGTGAGGATGGTGCGCTTCTTCCGCAGCGGCAACCTCGCGTCCAGGGTCTTCGACCGGCAGCTCCTCTCCCCGCGCCCCGGCGCCGCAGTACGCTTCCTCCTCCTCATCTGGATCCACATGATGTTTTTTACATGTAGTTGTGCTATGTATGCAAATTCACACCCATTTCTGTATATATGGTTGGGAAATGGTTTTTGTAAAGTCGTTTGCTTTGGTGAATGTTGTAATAATGCATAATTATTAACAAAGGGTGGTGCATGCTCTTTAGTGTTCAAATTAAAGTCCAGCTGTTCTCAGACCTAGTAAAATCTTCTAAGTTCCTTTTGGTTCTTTACATACTGTTGGCAGGTTAACACCGTTAGACAGTTCTACGAGAATTTGGTCCCAAGCTACACTATATGTGACATAGATTGCCCAGACTATTCATTTCGCAAGTTCACTGACGATGGGAAGTATCTCGTGGCTTTTAGCCGAAATCACCAGGATTTGATTGTGTACCGTCCCATCTGGTTGACGTATTCATGTAATGAAGACTGCGATTCTCATGATCTTCCAGCAAAAGCAAAGAGGTTTGATAGTTACTTTAAGCAGCTCTACTCGATTCCACTTGCATCCAGCAACGAGTACATTTGCAAGGACTTTTTCCTGTACATGGAATGCAATCAATTTGGCTTGTTTGCAACATCAACTGCACAAAGTAATGATTCACCTGCCACTGAGGGCGCAATACACGGGTGCCATCAATTGAGAAAATAACTTTTTATCTTGTGAGGTAATATTTTTGTCTCAGGAGGAATGCATTTGCTGGGGGATCCGAGTTACAATATATTTTGTAACAATTGCTTTCATCGTTTGGGTGGATTAGGACATCTCTATTTGTGCTACCAGGCTAGAAGATGGCGTGATACTGGATGAAAAGGCGTTCTGCAATGATTTTATCAATCTGGCACATAGTATTGGCGCTTACTTGTATGAGGATCTGCTTTGTATTGTTTCTCTGCGGTACCAAACAGTACATATCCTACAGATCCGAGATTCAGGCAACCTTGTTGAGGTACGCAGAATTGGTGCGTTCTGCCGGGAAGATGATGAACTATTTCTTCATTCACATGCCCAGGTATCTGCAGATGTTATATTGCAACTTTGTTGGATTTTTAAGTAATTTACATCATTTATTCTTATTTGGTATAGGATTGTAATTTACATTTGAAAGATCTGTGCATATTCTTGTAAATATATCAATTAGGACATGTCTAAAGCGTTGTGTATGGTCATCACTCATGAAACAACCAGCAATCTATCAGAAAGTATCATATATTGTCATAATACTGACGTATTTATAGAGCTAAGCATCCTACATTATAAATATCTGTTACATGGAGGAGATCCATCTGTTATTACCTGCCCGAGTCTGTCTATTTATTAACCAAATAGATGCCCTGGGATTGTCTGCTGGTAATATTTAACTATGATTGAAGTATTGCAAAGACACTGAGTTTGAATTTTATAATATATTAGAGATATTTGATAATAAAAGAAAAACTAGAGCTGTATTTGTTCATGTACGTTATAAACTCAAATTCATTTGTTGTTGTCTGCCTCACTTATCATAAAGGATGAAGAGGATCCTGTACTTCTAGCAGTAACAGTGTGATGAGATAATAGAAAATTAGAAATGTAGATGTTTGTGTTACTTCCTCCAATCTCCAATATTAGTACATCTAAGTTTGTCCTAGTCAAACATGGTAATATCGTGAAGAAGGCATATTATGTTAAATTGAATGAATTATATATTTATGAAATTTCTCATAATCAATCTATTAGTGTTAATTTTGTGTTATCAACCTATATAATATAAATTTTAGGTATTTGTGGTCAAACCGTCAAAGTTAAGTTTCACTAGGACTAGGAGTCTAGGACAAGCCTAGATGGACATATATTTATGATTGGAGGAAGTAACTTTCATGTTACCCGATTAGGAAAGAACCCCAAGCGTCTCCTTCTGATGTAGATGTTTGTGTGAGAAATGTAGTTGTTGCTAGAAACAGAACAAGTTAATAACGCATTAGGAGATGATTGATTTTCAGGACAAAAGAAGCTGAAAAACTTCAATTTTGCAATCTGAGTGTTGATGGTTCTCATGTAGCAGTCCCTGTGAAACGTTTTTGCAAACTTACCGCCCTCGGGCAGTGCTACGATTAGATTAGGGACAAACCAGACAATCTAGAGCCCACTCCCCTGCTACAGCACCAGAGAAGATGATTGTTGTGCTGTCTAGCTTCTCCTCTTGCATCTAGCATCTGCTGCTGCATCTAGCACTCATAGCTCACTCTTCATTGGCTGGCAAGCTCAGTTACATGAACCCAATGGGGTTTAGTTGCAGCCAAATCGAGCATGGTTTGGAGCTCGATTAAAGTGGGAGACGAGATGGAAACACCTCGGTGGAGGAGCACCTTGAGATTGGGGAAAGAATCGTGGCAGCAATGCACTGGATGGCAAGGGACTTTGTCTGGCCACTGGTGTACTTAGGTGAAGGTGGGGGTACCGTGGGCATCAGGGGAGATAACGGAGTTAATGATGGTGAGGATTTTATACTGATCAAGGCTATTCATGCAAGGTCAGATGTGCAGTGCTAGATAGAGTTAACTGAGGTGACAAAGTAGTGCTAAACTAGTAATCTGAGATAAAGGAGCGGTATGTTTGCAAACCAGCTTCAAAACAGTGCTATATGTAGAATTTGGCCAGGAAAAAAATTTTGTGACACTGTATGATATGATTCGTCATTGAAGAAAATAAATAGGACTGATCTGTTCAGATGTGTCTATGTACTCGAATATTTGATTGCTTATTTTCTGATCCTTAACTTACGCATGATATTATAAATGAGGGAAAAGAGAGACGTATGATCTTTTTATGGATTTGATGCATGCAGACTGGTTGTGGGGGTTCTTTTCTTCCTGGCATCAAGCAACGTTTGCTGTCATATATATTTTTAAGTAAGACTTGGAGTGAGGTTCCAGATCAGACTTTGGTTAGTTATGTTATTTGAATATTTGTTTCAATTTCATTGTAGGACATGGACATATAATCTGTGATTAAAATTATTATTTAAACAAATTAAGAATGCTATATATACTATATAATTTATCCCCTATTTATCATTCGTAAAGGTTTCTACTGTACTTACACGTAGAGGTTAATGCTTATTTTGGGATGTTGAAATCAAAATATTATTTTTCTTATTCTTTCATTATAATACGATTTATTAAAGGAATTTTCTTGTTTTTTGGCAGAGGGTCCAGCATCTGAAGAAGAAGTTCTATTTTCACTTCCAAGACTATGTTGATCTTATTATATGGAAGGTACCCATAAAATATTTTTTGCTGTATTTTGTTTTCACTTTGTTCTATCTCCCCTTTTTCTGTTTCGTTGAATAGTTTTTCAATTCTTACAGGCAATTATTGCGGTTCAGTAATTTTTGATAGCTACTTAGCTTTTAGTAATAGCAGGGCCTTGATGTCATGGCCTGTGCTGTTTTCTGAACACATGATTCACTGTTAAAGATTATTTGCAAGGGGTGCCTAAGAAATGATATTTGAACAGGTACAGTTTTTGGATCGCCATCACCTATTTATCAAGTTTGGTAGTGTGGATGGAGGGGTAAGTCATTTTTCCCATCATCCTGAGTAGTGCATATCTGGATGCTATCTAACTGCAGATACGATTTGTATATCTCTAGGTTTCTCGAAGCACTGATCAAAATTTAGCATTCTTTGCTGTGTACAACATGGAGACGACAGATATTGTTTCACTGTACGAGGTACCTATTAGCAGGGAATCAGATATGCATTGCATCATTTTTTTTTTTTTCATTCTCAGTCTACTATAAATTGTTGACAGAATTCATCGGAGGATCTCTATTGTTTAGTTGAACAATTTTATGAACATTTCCATCCAAATCCACAAGATTCATCACATGGAAAATTTATCTCATCATACTCCAATGATGTTCATGCTCTTGGCCAACTTCGCACTATGAGAAATAAAGCAAGCAGCTCTTCACAGGTAATATTGATAGAACAAGAAGTCTGATACATTTTTTCAGAGACCATTTAGCTCTTGGTTTCACAAGATGTGAACTTGCAAATTTAATCTTCAACTGGAGTCCCCTCATATTTATCTGTTTAGTATTCAATTGGTGCTTGTGGGTGTTTATTTTACTATTGTTTCTTATTATTCATTTTGTTAGGCACTTAGTCTTATAGATATTTTGTGATTACTTATGCTTATTTTTTTACTGTTTCTTATTATTCATTTTGTTAGGCACTTAATCTTATAGATATTTTCTGGTTACTGATCTTGTTCTGAAGGTGTTATATGCTGGAGCTGCTTGTAAATAACTAAATGCTTCTTGTGTTACATTTGCAGTTTGTGAAGAAGATGATGGCGTCATTACCGTACACCTGCCAATCACAGAGTCCTTCACCATACTTTGACCTATCCCTTTTTAGGTATGATGAGAAGGTATGTTCGATGACTTGTTGGAAACATAAACTATAAGCAATGTATAACAAAGCTTGGGCTTTTTATTGGTTGATTGTCACTTGTACATTAGGCCTTACAGCCATACTGAATGTTAAAAACTGAAAATGTATGTCATGTAGGCTTGTTTTTATTTGCTTTGTTTGCAGTCTGATCTTGGAGATTCCATGCACCTTTTAACTCCTGAATGCTCGTCTGAAAACTTTTTATGAGCACTGTTGTTATAGTAGAGTTGAGTATTTGCTTATATTGACCTATTGAATAGAAATAAGAAATTCAAAATAGAAATCTAACATGAAGAGCTTGTAGGAAAATATAACTTCACCATTCTATAAAAGGGTTAGTCTAAAGTTTTTGACATCAATAGCTAGTCCTATATAAATGTATCTTATGGTATGACTCATCAGGGTAGCATTAAGTATACATTTAGTGCATGATTGTTTGTATGTGTGGTACTTTCTTGAAATTTAGTAGCTATATATCCTGCAGTTTGCATTTTTCCGAACCATGGGGAGAGCTACCTTGTTTCTTCGAATTATATATTTCTTCAATGTCACGCAAAATCTCTAATCAGTTCAGCACGAGGGGAGTAGGAGCAAACATTGAAGAAACTTTGCACTTTACACCTTTTTTGTTGTTTTTTTATTAACGCAGTTTCTTACTTTCATGAGACTGTTACTGATCTTCTTGGTTTGCCAGAGAAATGGAAGTGTCTGATATTAATTTTCTTTCCCTATTATGTGATCTGTCGTAATGTTTCGTTCCATTCTCCTTTTTTTCCCAGCTGATTTCTGCAATTGATCGGCATAGGCATTGCACAGAGCATCCAATAAAATTTATATCGGTGAGGCAACCAAATGTTGTTAAATTTAAGATCAAGCCAGGTAAATCCTTGGTCTTTGGTGTGGTCATGTGCTGAGATTATAGAGCTAGATTGTGTGGCAGTTTATAAGCATTATGATGTCAAATAATTCATGAAGCAACATAACAGTAGTACATTCATGAATCCCATACCCCATACCTAAGCTGTAGGTTAACTCACCTTTGTGACATATTTTGTGTAATATATCACCATTTTTTAGGGCACCGCAAGTAAGAAACTATAAAATTTATTTTGTCATGGAACTTTGTTTCAGTGTTTCTTTTAAGCAACATAATTACATACTTTTCCTTCTATTCTGTAGGTTCAGATTCTGGTGCTTCTGACAGCAGAGCGAAAAAGAATCTCATCCTTCTTATTTCACCCATTTTTCCCGCTTGCACTCTCAATTCAACAGACTTACATGCAGCCAACTGTCGTCAATATTCACTTCAGGAGATAGAAAATGTACATAGCTGTCACCTTAATTGTATTTCTATCACTAATATTAAGCTTGCAGCACTGCTCCCTGAAAGTTTTGGCCATCTGTAGTAGGATGTTTAGCTGACACATGTTACAAATAGGGGTAACAAGAGGTCTGTTGTTTTGGAAAATGAGAATCTAGTATGGTTCCCCTTCCTTGTATGACCTTTTTTTTTTTTTTGAACTTATCTATCAGGCTTGGAAATGAATTTCGCTTACCTTTATAGGCTTCCATCCATTTGAGTCACTTAAAGGTGTTAAGAGAGGGGTATTGCAAATAAAGATTAAAGCGAAGATTTATTGTCTATTTTTTATATTTGGAATAATATTTCGCAATGGTTTAATGTGTTCATAATTGCATAAAATTGAACATATTATATTTTTGTTCAACGTAATATAGGTAATGCGAAAAATGTAGTATATGACATGTCACCGTGAGTACGTTGTTACGTTGTCCTAAGACTTGCGTAGTTCCTCTCTATTAAGGGTGTCTTGGTTCTGCGTTTAGACAGATTTGCCTGCCAGGCATCAACGCAAGTGCATATGATTTGATCACCGGGCGGCCAGGATCGCTGTCTAGCCGGCAAGCTAGCAACCTGTCTATTCGCGAACCAAACGGCCCTAAGTGACTTTGATTTTGATTTTTCTTTCCTTGTTTTTTCTTTTGCTAATGGCATTTTCGAGATAGTTGAGATGCATAGTCTCATATGGCCATCCAGCCCGTTCAATATTGAAGTTTCACCTCAGCTTGGCAATGGTGACCCAGCTGGCCAGCCGATTCTATCCTTAGTACTTTGCATAGGCGATTACTTGTCGTGTTGCACCTCGTACCACTCTTATCTTACACAGTTACATCATCCATTGCTAGTTACTTGGTCCTGCTCGAATTAACAGACTGGGCAAAGTACTAGTAATTGACGAGGACTACAACCAATGCAAGTTATTTCCATTTTAGTATTTGCAAACAAACGTCAGGAGCAGGTTATAAACTAAGAATGGTAGACCACATCAAAGTTGTGCATTCCCACACGTACAGACGCGGGCACATTATTCTCCAGCTGACGCCACAAGCAGAAACTTCAAACTAGCTAGGCAAATTGCACTGCCGCCTGGCACCTCGGATGAAAATGGGCACAGATAATGAAAACAATAAGAAAGAATTGTCGAGGAACATACACCGGCTCCATCGCTCCGATTAGAACAGAGCATAGTAAGTAAATAGGAAATGAGATACTCCCTCCACACCTATACAACAAGTCGTTTAGGATATTGATGCGGTCTTCGAAGCTTTACTTTGACTTGTTATTTTTCTAAAAATGTTTATTAGAAAGTGATATATATATACATTTTTTTAAAAAATAAATATATTTTTAAAACAAATCTATTTACATGGTTTTTTACATTTCTAAACTCAACGACTTAAATGTTATTTATCATTTAGATTCTCAATGTTTGACTCAAATCTTATTTAAAACGACTTGAATTATAAGTACAGAGGAAGTAGTTGAAGAGACAAATTAGAAGTGGTCGGATCACGATTCACGAGCGGCGAAGACTCCGGTGGGAGGCCGGGCGGCAGATGATGCTTGATGCTTATTACTATGCAGGAGGCAGTTGGCCGGCCGGTGGCGGGACTGAGACAAAGGGAGGAATGGGAATAGTGTCATAGTATGGCCTTGTGAATTGTGATCGGGCAGGTCACCAACTCCTAATGTGTTGATGACGTAGTAGTAGTTTTAGTGGACTTAGGCTTCATCTTTATGGGCCAAATTTAGTGCTGGGTAGAGTTACTGGGCCAGATCCGCCATTGTATCTGGTTGGGCTTGTACAACTCGTTAGAGTAGGCTTGTACCGATTCAACTTTCCAACTTCGATCGTTTCACACAAGAAACAGTAGGACACCCGGGTGGAGTACAGTAACATTTTTCTGTCGTTGACCCATTGTATTGTAACATGTCACCGTTCCTCCTTTTCACTCTCTCGTCAACCAAAATGAGACAAAAAAAAAACAAGTGTCGTCGTCGTCGGCGTCTCCCCTCATCAATGAACCTCACCAAACCATCCATCCATCCATCTGCAGCTGTTGCATAAATCTTCGTGCACTGCAAAACTCTGCAGCTGCATTTTCATTACTGCACCGGGGACCTGCCTCTGCCTCCCTTCTCTCACTCGATCGAGCCTAAGCTGCAGCTACCAAGCTACCTAGCTGCAGCGCGGCGCAGCCATGACCATGACCATGACCGCCGCCGCCCGTGTCCTCCACCACCTGCCACGCCAGCTTACCACGCCTCTTCGTCGTTCGGCACTCGCGCCGCCGCCGTCGTCCCGGGCGACCGCGGCGCGCGGCTGCTTCTTGATGATGGTCCTGCAACATCAGCAGCCGCGCCGCTGTCGCTGGACGACAGCTGCTGCTGCTGCTTCACACGGCAGCTCCAGCTCCAGCCGCTGCGCGCAGGATCCGCGAGCATCCATCGCCACCGCTCCTGCTGCTGCTCCTCGTCCTCCCCGCGACAGAAAGCAGGATGAGGAGGAGAGAGATGGAGAAGCGGCGTGCGGCGGCGGTGAGGAGGCCGCAGGCGCGCAGCAGGAGGACAGCGGCAGCAACGGCGCTCGTAAGCATAAGGAGACCGCACGGGCGGCTGTGGCGGCGGGGAGAAAAGGCCGTTCCGCCGCCGGCGCCGGCTCCTCTCCGAGTCCGAGGCAGCGCGGGCGCACGGCGAAGCCACAGGGGAGTGGAGGACGACGCGGGCCTCCACGGCCGCCGGGTCCTCCCAGGCAAGGGCCAGGCGGCGGCGGAGGGATCATCCACGGTGCTCCTCGTTCTTCTTCATCAGCATCCTCCACTTCGTCGTCGTCGTCGGCGACGTCGTCTGCTCGGGCATCCTCCACTTCTTCGTCGTCGTCGTCGACATCGTCTGCTCGTCGTCGTCGTAGGGCCGGCACCAAGAAACAAGAAAGCGAGGATTGAACGTTGTCGGCAACCAGTAACGATCAAGAACTCTTGAGTAGTAGAGTAAAAGTAGCCACTATCTACTATTCTGCTGGGTGATATATGTAGCAGAGTGTTGTATATAGTAGTAGTAGATCGATTAGCTGCTAGATCATCACGCTGCATTGTACGTACATTTTCTGTTTGGTAAGTCGTCCTAAAGATTAAGGGAATTAGATATCCTTAATTTAGATATGCAAAATAAATGTCTTCTAGTCAAATGGTTGGTTAACTTATTGAATACGGAGGGCATATGACAATCTCTTTTAAGGAATAAATACTTACAATCTAAATCCCTAACTTAAGTGACAGCCAAACCCAATGACTTTGATGTGAATTGGAAGGTGGTGATTACTCGGGAGCCTCCGCCCGCGTCGCCCTCCGCACGGGCGGCACGGGCGAAACTGCGCCGCCGCCGCTCCCAACTCAACCCGTCCCCTCCCTCCCCTTGCCGCTGCCGAGGGTGCTGCCGCCGAGAGGCCCGCGCGCCCCAAGGACGGTGGCGGCGAGGCCCTCTCGCGAAGGCGATCCCGCCGCAAGTGCTCGGTGCGGGGAAACGTTCGCGGCCTGGTGCTTCCCGTCTTCGTCTCCGGTGAACTCCGGCGACCGGCGAGCGGATCCGGCCTCCTCGACCACGGATCCGCAGCCCGGGTGGTCTTCTTCCGCATCTACGGCGAAGCCGCGTGCGGGCCGCGGGTCCGCGGCGCCGTCCGGATCCGCCCGCCCGGCGACGACGGCCGGTTTCCCCTCGGGCGAGCTGCGCTGCGGGTGCGGCCCGGGTACCCGTGTGCTCCGCCCCCGTCGCCTTCGACATCCGGCATGGGTGGCCGCTGCAGTGGATCTGGCGCTTGCGGAGCGCGCACACGGTGGCGGTCGCATGGCGGCCGAAGCCAGGTCGTCGGCGGCGACCCGGCATCCCGCCCGGCGTGCCGGCACCGCACCCTCCACAACGATGTTGCGCTGAAGTCGGCCAGACGATGACAAGGAGAAGGGGCGGGCGTCTTGTTCGGCCGCGGCAAGGCCGGCGGCGGGGCCGTCCTCGGTTTCTTCTCCTCGGGGCCGTGAGCGTGTCTTGTTTGGCCGCTGGCTTGCCGGGGTGGTGGGCGTTGCGTCTCTACGACCCTCTCGTCCCTCGGCTTCACCGGCGTCCCCGGCGGCGTTTGGTCTCTCGGTCTCTAAATCGACGAACCGTGGTCCATGAGTTTGGGAGCCTAGGCGAAAAGCGTGCGGGACCCGGTCCTTGCGATTGACGACGACGCCATTGGCGCCGTTCACCTCCTTGGGGGCTGAAGATCTCTAGATTGGTTTTGGCTAATTGATGACATCCTTAGGACTAATCTCTCTATGCGAAGTGTTGTGTTAGTTGGAGATTGGTCAAGCCAAGGACGATGCATGGTGGTCATGGTGGATGGATCGAGATGATTCAAATGATGATCAAGTGCATGACTTGGAGAGGATCGTGAATCAAAATGGGCTCAAGGCAAAGATATATCCATAGGGCCATTTTGATTTTACACTCAAGACACCATAGAGGGTGTGAGTGATTATAGGATCGATAAGCCGTACTATAAAGAGGGAAAACTATCGCATATATCGATCCACATGTGCCTCTAGGTTCAAAATCATTTGCATGCATTCTAACCTAGAGAGCTAACCCAACCTTCGAAATTGATTGTGAAAATGCTAACACACGAGCACATGGTGATGTACACATGGTGGTGTTGGCACATTTGCGGCGGTGTGATGGTTGCGGGGGTTGAGATGGGTTTGGGTACCGCTCACCCTCCCCGAGAAGCTTGCGAGGCGGGATTCGGCGCTTTGAGAAAAATGAAACGCCTATTTTCTATTGCGCCGGATGCATCGTGGTGGTAAAACATGCTAGTCCTTGTTCTCAAGTTGGTACACTTGGTGGATAGCATGTTGGAGCAAAGGCGGCGAAGGAACAACGAAAATTCGCAGCTAGGCTGACCGGACGCGGACCGGCCCGACCCGTGACCGGACGCCGCGTTTTCGACCGGGGCGCTCCGATGGGTGCGTCCGGCGAGCATGTTTTCGGGGGTTCGCCGAGGGCCGACGACGAAGATCGACCGGATGCTTCCGGTGCTGACCGGAACCACCGACGGACGCTGCTGACCGGACCCGCTTCGGCAGCCGGTTAGCGGTTCAGGGTTGGGGTTGTCGGTTGTGACCGGACCCACCGACCGGACTCACCGGTGAGTCCGGTCGATCGTCCGTCCGGGCTGATTTTTATGCCAGATTGCACCCCAACGGCCACATTTCGTGGTGGGGGGTATTTATACCCCTTTGGCCGGTTCTAGGAGCACTCTTGGTCATTTTGAATCAATCCTAACACCTCTAGAGCTGAGCACTCATCCTCCTCCTCACTCCTTTGCTTGAGAGCATCCATTCTAGTGAGTTGAGGTGATTCAAGTGCACTTTGCTTTGATCATTGCATCTAGTGGCACTTGTGGATCGTTGTGAGCCGGTGGTTTTCTTGTTGCTCTTGGAGAGCACCACTCCTAGCCGGCTTGGTGATTGGTGGAGGCGTTGGCAAGAGTTGGTGATTGTTCTTGGCCACCTCCGGTGATTTGTGAGAGGGTCACACACTCCTCGTCGGGAAGACAAAGTGTGAGTAATCTATTGCTCGTGTCTTGGGTACCTCTCATTTGCATTGGGTGCGAGAAGCCTAAAGGCATTTGGCTTGGAGTGAGCTCCACCTCGACCCACACGTGAGAAGGTCGGCACAACGGAGATTAGCTTGAGGGTGCTCAAGTGAACTTCGGGTTAAATCGTGTGTCTCCACTTGTCTCTTGGTGATTGGCTTCAATTTGGTTATCACATTGATTCATCCTTGGTGATTGGATTGACTAGCCTCGACATTGTGGTATATCACCTCTACACTCTTGCATTTACTTTGATATATATATTGTGCTTGTGTAGTTGAGTAGAATTGCTTAGTTGCTTAGTCTTGTTTAGAGTAATCTAGCTTGTTCACCTAGTTGGTAAAATAGCGACTTAGCCTTTGTGTGTGATTTAGAGACTATAGCAACTAGAATTGTCAATAGGAGGCTTGCCGACAAGTAGAGCTAGAGCAAACGCGTTTATCGCCATTTGTTATTCTAACAAGTTTGTCTAGTGCTTTGTAGAAAATTTTATTAGGCTATTCACCCCCCCTCTAGCCATTTAGGACCTTTCAGGGGCGTCGATTTTTCCCAACTCTATGACTGATGTTCTTTCGATCTCCTCCTGGCGAAAGCCAAGCTCTAGTTATCTAGAGCCAGTGGCGGCGACGTCGTTGGCGCCGTGACCCTCCTGAGGGCGTCACTGTGGATGAGTAGAGTCCAGCTCGTGCCGTGGTCTTGTGTTCTCCTGTGTGCTCTCCCCTTGTTATTGTTGCCGCTCTTTAGTATGTCTAGCCATGGTTGTTTGGCGTCGCCGGCGTCGACGAGTGTCCTCTGTTGGCGCCTCTGCTCCGTCGGCGGTCTCCTTGGTGGTGCCAGAATATTAAATGCCGGGTGGTGTTTTCCACCGCTGCCGCCATTCCCCTCCATGGATTCCTCCCCGTGGGCGGCGTTGGATGCTGGTACGTGGGCCGGATGTCTTTGGGAGGATGTCACCATCGTTTCGAAGGGAGGTCGTCGTGTCCGTTGATCCTTCACTTGCGTGTCTGCCATCACTCTTAGTCCCCATTCCACCCCTGTGGAGCGGCGTAGCTACGAGGAGTAGTGGTGGGCACAATGGCCGGGGTGAAAACGGCGAGTATGTTGCTCGGCAGGGGGTGCAGATTGGTGTTCGGTTGTGTCTTGCGGCTGTGTCTATAGTTCCTTTCGAGTGTGCGTTGTTTCCCTCTTTCTTTGATGTATCTGTGGCTTGCCACATCCCTCTCCGATGCTGGAGAGCAAGTTGTTGTTGTGTTGTATGGTTTTAGTCCGGTTTTTCATAATAAACTGGACGAAATCCGGCCATTTGGGGCCAATATATATAAAAATTCAGGTGGGGAACGCCTCCCCCCCGGTGAAACTTCAAAAAAAAAAACCCAATGGCTCTCATTTCTGGAGAGGCCTCATGCATATCAAAGATGAGGTGTTGGCTAAAGGTTCCTTCGAAATCAGAGATGGAGCCTCCACTAGATTTTAGGACGATATATGGGTAGGAGATAAGCCTCTGAAAGATACTTATCCATCTTTATATAATATAGTGCGGGATCCTCACGCAACTATCGCAAAAGTTGAATTCTAGCCCTCTAAACATCTCTTTTAGGAAGGCTCTGGTGGATAACAAACTTACAAAATGGCTTAGTCTAGTATCACGAATCTCAAATGTCGAATTGGTGGAAGGGCTGGATTACTTTAGATGGGGCCTAACCAAATCAGGACTTTTCTCTGTCCGATCGATGTATCTTGACCAGATTACTTTAGATGGGGCCTAACCAAATCAGGACTTTTCTCTGTCCGATCGATGTATCTTGACCTTATTGATACGCAAACACCTTTTCGACATAAGAAGATTTGGAAGATAAAGATTCCTCTAAAAATTAAAATCTTTCTCTGGTTTTTACAGAGGGGGGTTGTCTGGACGAAAGACAATCTCGCAAAGAAAAATTGGAAAGGAAGTCAGAAGTGTGTATGCTGTAATGCGAATGAAACTATCCAACACTTATTCCTAGGCTGTCCCCCTACCAAAATGATCCGGAGGATTATCTTTTTTTTTGCTCTTGGACTTACCCAACCTAGATCAATTAGCCATATGTTCGAATTGGTGACTAATCAAAATAAAAGGACTAGAAATTTGATTTGGGTTGGGGTGGCTGCCATAAAATTTGGGCTCTCTGGAGATGCCGAAATGATGTGGTTTTTAATCAAAAGAAATCTAATTCTATTTTGCGTAATTTTTCGGGGTGCGTATTGGTTACGTTCTTCGGGCCCAACTAAATGCAGAACGAGACAGCCAAGCAAGCACTCTCAATGATAAGCAAGAAATTAGAGTTTATTGCTTTAGAGATATCCAATAAAGGATGGAAACATTTATATTATTTGAACTAGCTTCCTGGTCGTTGTTTGTATGATCAAGGCTTTCTCCTTTTTTTTTCTGAAATTTTATAATAATTGGCCGTGTACATTTTTTGGATGTAGAGGCCGGATATTATTATTCATTATCTATTTTTTTTTTTGTTTGGATTGGATGAGATGCATGAGACCAGATTCCAGATTCCATGATGTTCTTGTACATTAATAATTAGGTTATATTCTAGTAAGTATTATTATTATGGGAGTAGGTACTAGGTAGTAAGCACCTATATGATCGAGCAGTTCTTGTACAGTGATTTCACCGAATATTCATCAACTATTATATATATAAATATATAATATTGCTTCATAGAATGCAACTCTTGAGTCAACTGTCAACACCTTTCCAGTTGCCCTGTTCAGACTGTTGTTTCCTGATTTAAAAAATGTCATAGAACGGTCAGCAGCTCAGCAAAGCGTTCAGCACGTACATCCTCCGTCCATAAATAACTTTTTTTTTTTTTTTGACTTTGAGACATCATGTTTGACCTCTCGTTTTATTCAAATTCTTTATACAATTTATAAAATAAATAAATTATTACTAAAGTATATTTAATGATAAAATAAGTCATATCAAAATAGATGATGTTTATATAAATATTTTAAATAAGACGAAATGGTCAAATATGATGTCTTAAAGTCAACCCGACGAGTTATTTGTGGACAGAGGGTGTATACGCGTAACGATCGCGCGCGCTGCAGTTGAGCTAGTGACAGAAAGAGATTAATGCTGATGGAGTTGTTGCTGACTGATGAGCTAGGCTAATGTTGTTTGTGGCATGAGCATGCAATCCAAGCAGACATGACAAACAGGTAGCAGACATGACAAACAGGTTGGGCTAGCTGATGAAGTCAGGTGGGTGAGCTCGGTCAGGATCCCAGTGGACAGCCCATGCTGGAGCTGGACGTGGAGCTGGTGGTGGGCATTGAATTGAATATACTCGGCGTGAGAGTTGTTGGGCGAGTTTAATCCTTGTCATCTTGGGATCGATGATACAGATACAGCAGGCGTGCTGTTGACTGATCGTCGCTGCATGAATGCTCATTGAGAGCGAGCGTGCTGAGCGAGGACGGTTCAGTTCTAGTGTTTGTCTGCACTGCATCGTCCCAACTCCCAACTCATCAGCATTCAGTACGCGTAACGATTGCTGCATCTCTCTCGTTTTTACTACTCCCTCTATCAGCAGCAGGCGCAGATGCAGGGAGCAGGTCTGCAGGTGTGGTCGCCCTCCACGCTATGCAGCTGGGCAGCTGGCTGTCAGTCTTGGCCATTGATTTCCATCAACCATTAGGCATCGATCGACACCTACAGTTGAGCTCACGAAGATATATATTTCGGTTCCTGTACTTGAGAGTAGGAACGGATTAGGCTGACTGTAGGCACATCACCAGCATTTTATCTTAATCAGGACTGGATTCGATGCACAAATGAAACCTGGAAACATATATATATCAGGGCATGCATGCACTGTTGACATGCCATATGTTATTTAATTATAAATGCTTTCATAATTATGTTTCATTGCTTGGGAGCACTCCACTTATTATTAAGCTTAGCTCTGAAATAATAAAATGCATGAGAAAGATCATTATAAACTTTTTAAGTTATTTTATACTATATTTTATCATCCTAATATCACCATACAAAACTTAGAACTTATAACAAACATTATAGTTTTACCAGAAACAAAGGAGATTTTTTTAGCAGAGAAAACAAAAGAGATAAATTGCCAATTTCCTATGCGCTGTGGTAACCTAAAGCGAAGCCCATGCAAACAACATGGATGCTGCTAATAAAATGGTTGTTTTTCTGTCAAAAAAAAAAAAAAAGGAAGCCCATAGAGGGATATAGGAAGCACTAGTATACTTTTTATCTAGAAGAAGGCCTCCAAGGAGGCCCGGTGGCCCTAAAGAAACAGAAAAAGACGGGCCTCTGTTTTATTATGTGCCAACCCAACAGAAACAGAGAAAGAGAGCCCAGTGCATGGAGATTGCTGGGAAGTGTGTTTGGTGGCGGATGTTTGGCCCATGTTTGGGTTTTCGGACGGCACATGGTTACGTTTTTTTTTTTTTTTCCTTTGTCCTTCTTGTGTCACATAAATATTTATTTCCTTCACTAAGTTGCCCAAATATTGTTGTTCTCAATCTAGAACATATTTTATTTCGTTTTTTTAGTAACATAATTGTTTCATTTATTTTCTATTCTTGGATTGGAATGTTATTCTCCTAATTGGGAATATCAGTTCTCCTCAAATTGGAATATTATCTCGCAAACATGGTATATTATTCTCATAATTGTAATATTATTCTTGCAAACTAGAATTATTTTAATTTTTATCATTTATTTTGATTTCTACTCCTGGGTTTGAATACTATTCTCATTACATGAAACATTATTAGTCACGTAAACATTGGATTTTCCTAAGAAAATGGAAAATTGAGCCCTTAGACTTTATTTTCTTGTGGACTTGAATATTATTGTCCAAGACTCGGAATGTTATTTCCATAAACTAAAATATTATTTTACTAATCTAGGATTTTGATTTCATTTCCTTTTAACATTTTATATTATTTTTATATATTAATGACATTACAATCTTAGTTTAGTTTTATTCCTACTATGTTTGACTAGAATATTATTCTCCTATAATTTCAGAATATTTTACCTCTTGTTCCGGAATTCATTCATATCAACTTTTATCCTCCTATAAACCAAGAATAGTATTCTCTTAATCTTAGAATATATGTTTCTTGTGATGAGGAAATATTTTTTTTCGTGATACTTTTCTAAGGAAATTAGAACATTGCTACTCAGTTAACAAAAAGTGTTTTTTTTTTTTTTTTTCAATTTACAATTACTTTGCGCAGCATAGAATTTTGTCGAAGCATAATAGTTCCTGTGGAGGACACTGACATGCGTGAGAAAATTTAATCTTACCCATGAAGGTTCGATTGATATGTTCTTCATTTTACATTTACACTGCACAACCATCCTACTATAATTTCAAGCTTTGGTAAAAAAAAAATAGTACATATACCGTATCTGTTGATGTTTTATACTGCCTCCGCCCTGAATAAATCAATTTCTAGAATCCATGTCTTTGACTAACTTTATAGAGAAGAGTAACAAGATCTATGACTTAAAATGAGTATCTTGCAAAAATATGTTCTATGATAAATCTAATGTTGCTAATTTGATCGTACCATAGCTCTTAACGTTTTTTTTTTCTAGAAATTTGGTCAAAGTTTAAAGTTTGACTTAAGAGAACTTTAGAAATCTATTTGTTTCACACAGAGGGAGCATATGTTAATGAGTTGTGAGAATTTATGAGAACAACTTGCATATATCTTGAATGCTGTTTTATCTTGAAAGCTGTTTTTTTTTGAAAAAATAAAACAGAAAACATGGCCTGTTGAGAGTTGACCCAGCTGCTATCTACTAGCTATACGCACATCGTGAGTTGGCTTCGCGTTGGGTACTTTGGTCAAACGTAAGCGCGTGCAGTCAATTGCGTAGAATACCGTGTGTGTGGTGTCAATCATGTGTGATTATATTCCTGCTGAGTGTGACCGTGTGTGTGTTGCCTCGCTGTCGTCGCGCAGACTCTGCTTATTGCATGTGTTGGATGGCCGTCAACTGGCCGGTCATCTTCAGACAACATGTCCGACAAGTTCCTAGTATACACTAACAGTACACAGTGAAGTCAGTGAACGCACACATGTTCTCTCGTGTCGACGGCACATGGGGCATCATCATCAAATCATTAAGTGTACTGTACTTGCATTTATGGTACCGACAGTTCTCCAGAGAAGCGCCGATAGAATTCAGCGCCAGCAAGGCGCGGGATCTCCTATACTATTTGCGAGCTAGAACCTCGTGCAGTTTTGCTCGGGTTAACAGGAGTTGTTGGATTGGCTTAATTCTGAATTGGATTTTTAGATGAACTCGAACTCTCGACGAACCAATTGACATCATATAACATATATATAGCGTGTTCGATCGAGCGAAATTCCCTGATTTCTGAGCATTTAGTTGGCTAGTGTGATAGAGCGAGCACGAGCGGTAATGGAGATCAGCAAGGTAGCAGAGCACACGCCATGGCGGCGTCGGGCCTTAGCTCAAAACAAAAGTAGCATGGGTGTGTTTAGAGCCCCGATTTTTTATGCCAAAATTCCTGCCATTTCTGTCATAACCGGTATACCCGACAAAGACACTATCATTGTGCCAGCTTTTGCAAGGCCAAATGGCGTAAAAAAAAGACACATTTGCCCCTATTCAATGAGCACATCCTTTGCATGCCAATGCATGCAAATGAACATCCAATGCATGCAAAATCTGCATGCATGCAACCGTTTGCATGCCAATGCATGCAAATGACCAGTCGGTACCATGCAAAAACATGAACATCCAAGCAAATTATCTCAGGTGCAAATCAAACAATAAATTTATCATACAACTGTTACAAACGTTACAACACTTATACAAGCATCACAAAAATGTCTCAACACCATACAAAACTAAATGGAAACAAATACCAGTCCTCTTTATTCTACAACAACATACAAAACTGAATGCAAACAAATACCGTCCTCGGTTATTACAAACATCACATTATTGTCTCAACAGCATGCAAACCGAATGCAAACAAATAGCAGTCCTCTTTATTGTACAACTCCTAACAGCATGATTTATTCCACTTCTCACTTATTCCCCATCAAGATAAGTTGCAATGCTATGAAATTTCGAAAATTATTCATCTGTTCACTATCATATGCTACAGGCGTCCTCAGTTGGTGATTGATCAACAGTAGCAGCAGACGACACAAAGTTGGGATGATGGTCACAACTAGCAAAGTCTCGGTCTCTATGCTTACTCATTCTTATGAAGTTATAAAGTGCCATGCAAGCAACTATAATATGTGATTGTGTTTGAAGAGGATAACTTGGAATACCCATTAATATCCTAAACTTCGCTTCAACACTCCAAAGGCTCGCTCAATGCGGTTTCTTAGTGATGAGTGAGCATAGTTGAAGACCTCTTCTTTACCTTGTGGTTCTTACTCGTTTTTTCTAACTTCGTCCAAATGATACCTCATCGTCCCGTGCGGAGCTAGGTACCCTGGGACGGTTTGGGTACCCCGAGTCCACCAAGTAAAACTTCCCCTCAGCAGCGTTAAGACCTGTAAGTATGCAAGTACATGTAATTAGGAAGCTGAAACAAAGAACATGTACTTAAGTACACGGGGAGGACTTGGGTAGACAGCTCGATGTGTGTCCAATGCATCATCAAACACTCTCATGTCATGCACGAACCAGGCCAGCCAAAGATTCACAAATGTGAAGATCAAATCAAAGTCACAAAGAGGACATCACATTTTGGGTAGTGAAGTTCTTACGGCACAAGTACTGATTCACTAGATTTTGAGACACTACGATGGGAATATGAGTCCCATCAATGGCTCCAATGCAGTCCTTGAAGTGAGGATAGAACCTAGGGTTCCTAAGCCCGGGATGCATGGTCCTAAACTCTCGGTCCTTTGGCTCAATGATATCGTCGGCTAGCTTCACTACACAATCCAACACTTTGTATAAAAGGTTGTGTATAGGCTGAAAAAAAATGACCCTTAAGTACTTGATTCACTAGAATTTTTTTTTTTCAAAGGACCAATGACCCTTAAGTTTGCTATGAAATAATGGTAGTAGCCATGATAGCTAGATGTTTGCACTAATTAGTGTTTAGCAATTACATGTGATGATAGTTACATATTAAGATTTCCTTATATTGCCCATGTGAGTCCTTAGACTAGAATATTCTATTGAATCTTTATCATTTCATGATGGCTTGATCCCTGTATTTATCATTTATCTTTATGAGCATTTATCATACATATCTTTATCATATTTATTATTATTTCATGTGACATTAACCCTGTTGTTGAGTAGAAGCATTATTATTATTGGTTATAGATATTCCATACAATAAGGACTTTATTAGTGCACGCATTGAATAGTTTAAGTTATCTTCCCCGTGGATACGATACTCTTACTCATTTAAAATGCTACAATGGTATTTATTATTCTGTACGCTTGCAGAGCCTTGTTCTATATTCTTTATCTTATTCTATTTCCAGCCTAGTCACATCATTTTATACTCTCTAGTTGCATAAGTAGGAATGAGAAACCTCCTTTACTAGAAGTATAGGTTATCCTTTGACTATTTATTGTGGCTTAATGATTGTTATAATACCAAAGACTTTGTTTGGGGTCATTGCTTTAATAGTGTGTGTCGCCTAGCACTAGTGAGCGCCGTTATTTTTGAAGTGCTAGTTAGCTATATTAGTGATGTTGTTAGCGGTGTCAATACTCTCCGGGCTTTGTTCGATGATGGGAGATCCGAGGGACGTCGGTGGAGCTCCGCCGACGGGCCACACGAAGCTGCGCCTTGATGCTAGCGGCGATACGGAGCCGGTGACGAGGTCGTGGCGCGCCGCGGGGGTGAGCTCCGCCCGGCCGCGGCAAGAGCGCGAGGGGCTCCGCCGGGATTTCGCGGCAGCGCGCATGGGGCGTGCCGCCCGGGGCGTCACGGGCGCCGCGTGGGCCCACGCTCGCCCGGCCCTCGGGAGGCGAGCAGGCGCCGGTGGCACCGGGCAGCGCCTTGGCATAGTAGCACCCCTTCCTCCATCGCCTCGTATAGCCACGCCGCCGCCCAGAGAAGGTCGTCCCCGTATTCGCTGAAGGATTTGTAGTAATTGCGAGCGACGGAGATGGTGGCATAGTACTTGCCGCAGATCCACCCGGGGAAGTGACCGGCGCTTCCCGAATCGGCTCGGCGGCCGTGGCGAGGAGCAACATCGGCCGCATCCACTTGACCAAGAGTGTGGCTGTTGTGTCGCTTGGTGGTGAGCCCGCTCCTGACCCCATCCGATTCTTCCTCCGCGTCGACGCTTGTTCGCGCAGCAAAGATGCTCAATCCCCTCGGCGACCTCATCCTGCTCCATTGCTTCATCTCCATAGCTAGCTATGGCCATGTAGGCCTTTATTTCTGTGGTGGAAAGAGAAACAAACAAACCCGGCCCTCCTGCTCTACCATCGGCGAGCATGCCGGGGAGAAGTAGGAGGCCGACAACGACGGGTAGCGGAAGGAGGCGACGACGATATCTGGCGAGGGTGGATGGGAGGAAGGAGGAGGGGAAAAGGGAAATGGTACTACAGAGAGCTTACTACACTAGTAACCAAATCTTTTTGGGTGACAGGCAACATCGATTTTGGGTGGCGGGCATGAGCGCCCATTGTTGACACCTGTTATAGCATAATATTACTAGTCAACTAAACATGTATAAGGGCATAAAATGAATATCAACATAAGTCTAGGGGCTTAACTAACATAATTCCACGAGCTTTGGTGATTTATATCTTTTCAGGGACTTAATAGATAAATGCAGAGAAGAATGGAGAAAGTTCCGGAATATATATCACATATGATGACAAGACTTGACCGTGAAGTAACTCAACCCAAAATGTGGACTAAAACACTCTAGAAGGTACCAGAGGACACCAGAAAAAACAGGAAGATGAGAACCTTCTGGACCCTGGCGGTCGCCAGAGCCATTTAGGCCGGCCGCCAGGTGGGTCCCACATGTCAGCCTCACATTTTTATGTCAGTTTACCACCGACCTTGAGGTTGTATCTACACTGTTATTGAAGGTCGGTTTGATCCAATGGTCATCGTTCATCGCCAAGGCCTATATAATAAGACCCCCTGACCCCAGGGCTAAACCCTAATTCATTACTAACTCATTCTATCTCATTATCTCTCAGTTGTAGAGGGATCCCATGTAAGGATCACCTCTCTCTCAGGGATTAGTGAATTAGAATGTAATTAGAAGTAGATTAGATCTAATTGGATCTAATCAAGAGTAAGAGTCAAGAAGAGATTAGAGCCATAGTTCTTATGAGAGAGACTAGAGCTAATCTTGTTCCTAGAGTTAAAGTGTTGGTGATGGGAAGAGTTGCTGAGGAAGCACCGGACCTGTCGGTGAATCCTCTACATCTTGTACCATCGGAATCAAGTCCCATTAACACTGGTACTTGATCCCGAGACTTCTATGGTGGTTCAACTCCTTATTTGAGTAAGTGAATGTTCTTATTGTTCTTACTGTTCACAATTCTTGTTTGAGTACTTTAATCTGTAGGACCCTATAGATTAGAGGGGTAGCTTAGGTTTAGGCGTGGTGCCTAGACTTAGGTTGCTTGTGATGACACCTTATATTCCGGGTCGTGTGGTAGATCGCGGGAGTGACAGTCCTGTTGAGTCCTTTGGAATCCACCCTCCGTCTATAAGACTAGTTGGGCGTATAAGTGCCGGAGGATTGCATGTTTTGTTCATGTTTTCCTTTGGGTGCTTCCCTTTAAGACAATACCAACATATGCTTACAAGGATAAGAATTAGACAACCATAGAAATCTCCTTATCTCTTTATCTTCTTCAGTTCCTTGACTCTTTGCTCGAGGGGATTAGTTATATGCCTCGATTATCTTCACACCATCCTCCCCGTGGATTCGATATTAAAACCCTCTCCCGGGTGAAATGCTCACTAGTATCCGTTAAACTTGCGGATTATTATAAATATTTCTGTAGGCTTATCAAATACCAACAAGCATTTCTGGCGCCGTTGCCGGAGAGAATGGTTGCCGAGAAAATATTGAGTATAACTAATCTTGTACCATATCTTAGTGTAGTCTTTCTTTTTATATTTTCTTTTCTTTTTATATCTTTTTGGGATCTTCGGATTCCACACATATCCTTATACTTTGCATCCATAAGCACAAGTTCAGGCCACTAGAATCTATAGAATCTATCCTACCCCTTGGTTTTGAGTCATGTCTACGGTTGATCAAAATGATCATGAAACAACCCATTATAGGAGAGAATTCTGAAGTTAACCTTAGGCCAAATCCTATCCTCTAAAAAAGGATAATGTATTTGGGGCTCATCCTAGAAAAGTTGTTCGCATGACCATCATGCGTTTTTGGAGGAACTTTTCTTTCCGTTTCTAAAGCAAGGTTTGCCCTTGACAAACTCGAGTGGGTGTGATCTTTTTCTTAGAATTTTCCATGAACACCCAAAGGAAGAGAAGGAATCATCCTCTAGACCATAGAAGAAGTTTTGATAGCCAGATCATAATCATTCCAATCCCTTAATTAGCTACCAATCCTAAATCATCCATACTCTAAAAACACCTCCAAGGGAAGAAGCAATTCTACCCTTGATTCTTTTATGGTGATGACTTTGGGAGACAAACTTCTAGCTTCATAGGAGACCTTTGAGTGCCTATAAACCAAATCCTTTTAGAGAAGAGTCTCTTAGAAAGCATCCTTATTCTTACAAAGGACGTTGGGAGCCCAAGGATGGCATATCTAATGATGCCATAGAAGGAGAGCGAAGCTATTTAAAATCCATTCATGTCTTCTTCCCTTCTATTTTAGACTAGATAACTTATCCAAAGTCATTTTCAATCTCATCCTTGACCCCATTGAATCCTCTAGTGTTGTTTTTCTTGAGTCTACCTAAGATCTTAGAAATCCCAAGTATAGACATTATGAAGGATCTAAGGAAGACCAAGAAGAGCATTATCCATAGTTGGAGAACATCCATGAGCATAGGAGTTACATCCTAAATTTTCTATCCAATCCTTGCCCATGTGAGCAAACTCCTGAATTGATTACCATCTCTAATCTTGCCACCTACAAGATCTCAAACCCCTAGAGATAATTGTTCATAAGGATTTAGAAAGGGTGGTTGTTGATCTTATTGGTTTGAAAGTTGAGATTGGTGATTTAAGGGAAAACCTCTCCATCATCTTGAATCATATTTGAAGGTTTCCCAAGGATGAGCTTTTTGTCCTAAAACAAACACTCTAGGGGAAGTAATATAAGTATAGATCTTTTGCTATAGCACCCCCCTTATGTAGTGAGCATAGAGATATAATTATGAGAATATTCCTTCGGTATTTTTGTTACTAACCATTTCGGGTTTAGAACAAAGAGAATGGAGGATGACAATGTAAAGGTATGCCCAACCAATCATCATGCAACATTGAATCACTCATATAATTCTTGCCACGTTGCTACCTTATCTTGGTTGTTGCTACCTTTGAGACATGCTCAATCTACAAAATATCAATCATAACTTTCATCTCTGTTTGAATAAATTTCTTTAATGTTTTCATATTACCATTATCTACTATATTATATGATTTGGTTTTGATGTACTTTCATACACCTTCTTTAAATTAGGCATGGTGCTTAGTTTAAGTTGTTTTCTTGAATTAAATTAGACAAGGTGTCTAGTTTGATTTTTGAACTGAGGGTGTGTTGATTTTACTTCTAAAGGGTTTTAAATTAAGCATGGGGCTTAGGTTAAAATGCCTTCCTAAATCAAATTAGACGCGGTGTCTAGGTTGATTTATGAGCTGATAAGTATGCTATAGTAGATGTTGGATATTTTGTGGACTAACCCTTGCGTAAAAACTCTCAAATTCAATTCGGGTAAGTCACGAGATGAACTCGGATCGAGAGATGAAGCAAGGCATATGATGAACTCCAACCTTGTGCAAAAGACACGGTTTATTCATCATTAATGGAAGAACTGTAAGTCTCAAATCATTCACTCAATCTTTTGCCACAATTCAGCTTTTGCCTTGATCCTTATGCTAGAATGCAAAAAAACAAACAAAAAAATATGTTATAAGATATGATAATTAAAATCTGTGCTAAGAGTAATCAAAGAACCATCTTTTCATTAGCATAGGTGAGATCTTATGAACCTTGGATAACAACCCCTGTTTCAACCATGTTGTATACTCCCTCGGGTATGTGTCCACTAATATTTTGCGTAAAAAAAACCTATGCTATGTCTATTCGATGAAGAAGAGTGCCATACATCATGATCACGAAAAGTAAACACTCAACATGGATGGACAAAGCAATGGGCCACAAGAACATCAAAGACAGTAAATATAAATCATATACTTGCATACAACTTTTGTCTTATGTTCTAAAAATAAATAATAATAATAATACTAAATCTGAGCACATGAAGGCTCATGCCAAAAGAAAACAACAACATGTTCCTTGGACAAGTTCCCTTCGGGTATTCTTGGTCACTAACCTTGCAGGAACGAAAGGACGAACAACATCTAAAGACATGGTGATTGCAACACACAATTAGGGACAGTTCAGCATTCACACTAAAAAGTGCCGAGTGACAGGAAGGTTCAAGCATGGGGGAGGAAGGTCCACTCCTCTAAAGATCTGACATTACTCTTCTTCTTCTCAAGCTACCGTCATTCTGACATGCTGGTTTGCAATCCCCCTACTCACTATTACTTTGTCTCTCTAAGATTGAATGTTTATAAATGTCATACATCAAAATCAATCTTAAGATTTCCCATTAGAGAAAAAGTAAATAGTGAGCACATGTTAATTAAAATATACATCCAAAAACTTTTTGTATAATAAAAGATACCTTTAGCTCCATGACAAATCTACCCTTGTTTAAAAATTACTTGTATATTCCTTCGGGTATGTGCTGTCAACTAATACTGCAGGAATAAAATCATGAGAGGAGCAAAAATGTCCTAGCACAATTCAAAGAAAGAAGAAAGAAAGGATGATGCAATAAAGGAGACAAGTTAAGAACAAGATATACAAGAAGCCAAATGAGGAAAGCTCCAAGCAAAAGTAATAATCACTACAAGGTGTTATGGTGCCATCACACCCTGATAAAAGGTAACATCTTGAGGTAAGCTTTTATTAAATAAGTTTTTCCTAATTATGGCATGTTTATAAAAAAATCAAACATGTTGGAGTCAAAATCTTATCCATCTTGCTTAGCTTCGCATGTTTAGTTCTTTGTTCTTAAACACCACTCTCTTGATCTCATAGTCCCCAATGTAATTTAAAGTGTTGCTCATCCTTTGACTATTTATTGTGGCTTAATGATTGTTATAATACCAGCACTGTTTGGGGTCATTGCTTTAATAGTGTGTGTCGCCTAGCACTAGTGAGCGCCGTTATTTTTGAAGTGCTAGTTAGCTATATTAGTGATGTTGTTAAGCGTGTCAATACTCTCCGGGCTTTCAGTCGATGATGGAGATCCGAGGGACGTCGGTGGAGCTCCGCCGATGGGCCACGAGAGCTGCGCCTTGATGCTAGCGGCGATACCGGAGCCGGTGGCGAGGTCGTGAGCGCGCGCGGGTGAACTCCGCCCGCCCGCCGCGCGCGAAGCGCGAGGCCTCGCCCCGGGATTTCGCTGAGCGCATGGGGCGTGCCGCCCGGGCGTCGCCGCGCCGCGCACGCAGGCCACGCTCCGCCCGGCCCTCGGGAGGCGGCGGCGCCGCCCGGTGGCACCGGCGCGCCTTGGCATAGTAGCACCCTTTCCTCCATCGCCTCAGACAGCCACGCCGCGCCCCCCGAAGGTCGTCCCGTATTATTTGAAGGATTTGTAGTAATTGCGGCGACGGAGATGGTGGCATAGTACTTGCCGCAGTCCGCCAGGAAGTGACCCGGCGCTTCCCGAATCGGCTCGGCCGCCGTGGCAGGGAGCGACATTAGCCGCATCCACTTGACCAAGAGTGTGACTGTTGTGTCGCTTGGTGGTGAGCCCGCTCCTGACCCCATCCGATTCTTCCTCCGCGTCGACGCTTGTTCGCGCAGCAAAGATGCTCAATCCCCTCGGCGACCTCATCCTGCTCCATTGCTTCATCTCCATAGCTAGCTATATCCATGTAGGCCTTTATTTCTGTGGTGGAAAGAGAAACAAACAAACCCGACCCTCCTGCTCTACCACCGGCGAGCATGCCGGGGAGAAGTAGGAGGCCGACAACGACGGGTAGCGGAAGGAGGCGACGACGATATCTGGCGAGGGTGGATGGGAGGAAGGAGGAGGGGAAAAGGGAAACGGTACTACAGAGAGCTTACTACACTAGTAACCAAATCTTTTTGGGTGACAGGCAACATCGATTTTGGGTGGCGAGCATGAGCGCCCATTGTTGACACCTGTTATAGCATAATATCACTAGTCAACTAAACATGTATAAGGGCATAAAATGAATATCAACATAAGTCTAGGGGCTTAACTAACATAATTCTACGAGCTTTGGTGATTTATATCTTTTTAGGGACTTAATAGATAAATGCAGAGAAGAATGGAGAAAGTTCCGGAATATATATCACATATGATGACAAGACTTGACCGTGAAGTAACTCAACCCAAAATGTATACTAAAACACTCTAGAAGGTACCAGAGGACACCAGAAAAAACAGGAAGATGAGAACCTTCTTGACCCTAGCAGCCGCCAGAGCCATTTAGGCCGGCCGCCAGGTGGGTCCCACATGTCAGCCTCACATTTTTATGTCGGTTTACCACCGAACTTGAGGTTGTATCTACACCGTTATTGAAGGTCGGTTTGATCCAATGGTCATCGTTCATCGCCAAGGCCTATATAAGAAGACCCCCTGACCTTAGGGCTAAACCCTAATTCATTACTAACTTATTCTATCTCATTATCTCTTAGTTGTAGAGGGATCCCATGTAAGGATCACCTCTCTCTCAGGGATTAGTGAATTAGAATGTAATTAGAAGTAGATTAGATCTAATTGGATCTAATCAAGAGTAAGAGTCAAGAAGAGATTAGAGCCATAGTTCTTATGAGAGAGACTAGAGCTAATCTTGTTCCTAGAGTTAAAGTGTTGGTGATGGGAAGAGTTGCTGAGGAAGCACCGGACCTGTCGGTGAATCCTCTACATCTTGTACCATCGGAATCAAGTCCCATTAACACTGGTACTTGATCCCGAGACTTCTATGGTGGTTCAACTCCTTATTTGAGTACGTGAATGTTCTTATTGTTCTTACTTGTTCACAATTCTTGTTTGAGTACTTTAATCAGTAGGACCCTATAGATTAGAGGGATAGCTTAGGTTTAGGCGTGGTGCCTAGACTTAGGTTGCTTGTGATGACACACCTTATATTTCGGGTCGTGTGGTAGATCGCGGGAGTGACAAATCTGTTGAGTCCTTTGGAATCCACCCTCCGTCTATAAGACTAGTTGGGCGTATAAGTGCTTGGGAGGATTGCATGTTTTGTCCATGTTTTCCTTTGGTTGCTTCCCTTTAAGACAATACCAACATATGCTTACAAGGATAAGAATTAGACAACCATAGAAATCTCCTTATCTCTTTATCTTCTTCAGTTCCTTGACTACTTTGCTCGGGGGATTAGTTATATGCCTCAGTTATCTTCACACCATCCTCCCTGTGGATTCGATATTAAAACTCACTCCCGGGTGAAATGCTCACTAGTATCCGTTCGCTTGCGGATTATTATAAATATTTTTGTAGGCTTATCAAATACCAACACCCATCGCCCATAAAAGCTCACGGTAAATGCAGAACAACTGTGGTGGGTATTCTCGCCCATCGCGGTTAATAAAAAATTAAAAAAAAAACCAAAAAGCCTAGATGGGCCCGCACACTGGCCTAGGTCAGGTCTCGCGCCGCCGCCGAGGCGGACCGCCGTTGGAAGCCTTGACTCGCCTATATCCGCCGATGTAGCCCACCGACCACGCCGCCGCCGCTAGGTCGCCGGATCCACCGCCGGATGTCCGGACCCGCCGATCGGAGGCCAAACTTGCCGCCGGAAGCCCTGACCCGCCTGATCCGCCGCCATAGCTTGTCGCCGCCAGTCGCCGGATCCACCACCGGGATGTGGGATCCACCACCGGGAGGCGGACCCGCGGCCGAGATGCCGGATCCGCCGCCCGTAGCCCATGAGCCCCGCCGTCGTTCACCAGTCCTCACCCGGATCGGCGCCGCCACCTCGCGCAAGACGGATCTGCGTGCCGCCGCAACCGGAAGAGGAGGAAGAGGGCGAGGATCCGCGGGCGCCGTCGGCCCTGAGCCGCCATATCGCCATGGATCTACGCCATCGTGCGCCTCTTGAGCCGCTCCGACCATGGATCCCCTCGCTCGATTGCCTCCTTGCGCCGCCGCCGCTGTTGGGGGTCGTCGGGGAGGGCCTTGCCGCCGTTGGGTGGGAGGGGGCCGCCGTCCGTCTTTGCCGCAAGAGAGGAATGGGAGCCGGTGAAAGGGGAGGAGAGGAGCCGGGGTCGCGGGATGGGGAGGGAGAGGGATGCGCGCGTCGAGCTAGCTAGAGAGGAAGGGAGGAGCAGGGGGACCGGGCTGAATGAATGGGAGCCGGTGAAACCCCGGTTTGCTGTAATATACATGGCCCGATTGGCCCGATTGGATTTGGATTTGGGCTTGGTTGTGGGCCTCGGAGTTCTTTTGTGTGGCGGGCCTCTTTAACGTGCCCGCCACGGAAAAGGGCCACATTTTATGTGGCGTGCCTCTATAAAATGCCCGCCACGGTTAACCCCCGCCTTGAGCTAGCTTCGGCGTTGGGTACTTTGGTCAAACGTAACGCGTGCGAATTGTTGCGTAGCATACCGTGTGTGTCGCTCATTTTTAGAAGGGACGGCAAAAGCTTTGCCGTGATTTCTATTAGACGAAAAAAAAAAAAAAGGCAAGTGCCGGCCCGCTTTTAACCGAAAACCGCCGAAAAAACCATACAAATGAGGAGGGTACCCTACTCCAAAGTGTACACCTAGGTACCAAGTCAACTCAACTCGCGCCACAACGGGCGCCCACTCAACTCCTTGCTTGGTCGGATTGAGACATCGACACAAGCCTCACAACTTAGGGGAGTGTTCCACTCCGCCTACCCCAGCTACTCTCACACCGCAAGATCCACTTACCGGCCGGTCATGTGTGATTATATTCCTGCTGAGTGTGACCGTGTGCTGCCTCGCTGTCGTCGCGCAGACTCTGCTTACCGGCCGGTCATCTTCAGACAACATGTCCGACAGATTCCTAGTATACACTAACAGTACACAGTGAACGCACACATGTTCTCTCGTGTCGACGGCACATGGGGCATCATCATCAATCATGAAGTGTACTGTACTTGCATTCATGGTACCGACAGTTTTCCAGAGAAGCGCCGACAGAATTGAGCTGCAGCAAGGCGCGGGATCTTTGCGAGCTAGCTAGAACCACGTGCAGTTTTGCTCGGGTTAACAGGAGTTGTTGGATTGGCTTAGGGGCTGTTTGGTTGCTGCATCCGAGCGAACATGGCTGGCCGGATGCAAGATGGCGCCGTTTGGTTGCCTGGATGCTCTCTCCAGCCAGGCTCTGCAGATGCAACTCACCCCCTTCAGCCAGGCTCCACAGGAACGTGGAAATCGGGTGTTCCTCCAGAGCCTGGCTGGCTCGGTGCAGCTACTTAGTCAGTTAATGATGTTATTAGTATATAATTAGTGAATATTAAGTGGTATTAATATATTTTAAAAATGGTAAAAACATAATTAGATAAAATAAGGACTTTAAGATTGTATTTACACAAAATAACAAATATTATCATAATTTTTTTAAAAAAATTATCTCATGCAACATATCTCCATACTGTCAACCAAACACTATCTCTTCTCAGCCAAGCTAAGTAGATACAGCCAACCAAACATGATAGCATTGCATGCACTCAGCCTGTCCCATGTAAGCCAGGCTCTCAGATACGAGCCAGGCTCTACTGCTACACGAACCAAACAGGCCCTTAATTCTGAATTGGATTTTTAGATGAACTCGAACTCTCGAAGAACCAATTGACATCATATAACATATATATATATATAGCGTGTTCGATCGGCGAAATTCCCGATTTCGAGCATTTAGTTGGCTAGTGTGGTAGAGTGAGCACGAGCGGTAATGGAGATCAGCAAGGTAGAAGAGCACACGCCATGGCGGCGTCGGCCTTAGCTCAAAACAAAAGTACCACGTTGAACCTGCAACTACAAGCATCCATTCTCCTTTGATCTGGACCTCCTCATGAGCGCCATCATTGCATCTCTTGTATTCGTTGACTCCTTCAAGCTCCCCCGAAAGCGAGACTCATCGACTTCGCCGCCAAGACTCCGCATCACGCTGCGTGCGGTCGAATGGACTCCTAGGACGGAGCTATCGCCTTGCTGCCAAGTCCGTCTTCCAGATCCCCGACCCGGCGGCAGCCCGCCGCATCTTGCTCAACAAGTGGGAGGGCAGGCGGGAGGGTGCCGGCTCGTAGACTCGGATTCGACGATCGCAAAGAGGTTCCATAACCACTTTGAGGGCACTATTCCGCAACACAAGCGTGAGGTGGCAAACGTGTTCTTTCCCTACAGCCGCCCACGCCACGGACGCCCCTCCAAGAGGGGCCGCTAATCGTCGTCACCGCTTTTTCGTCGCACGTATGTTTTATACTTAGTACACCGCTTTAAGCTCCACCGTTATAGCCAGGGGCGGAGCTAAAGGGGGGTCAGGGGGGTCCACTGACCCCCCTGTGGCCCGCACGTCAGACCCACAGGATATTAAAAAAAATAAAAAAAACCTATTTGTACAAAAAAACCTATTTGTATATAAAATTATAAATGGTTTACTGATTTGTATATAAAAATTTTTTGTGCACCCCCAGTGCTCAACAGTTAGCTAGCTCCGCCACTGGGTGCATTTTAATCTAATCCGATCCAATGCTTCGAGTGCTTTCATCTTGCTTGGTCTCTCGTGCTTAGACTTTGACCAACCTTCTGTATGCCTCGTTGGCGGCCTATTAATCTGCCACCGATGCTTTTCTGCTTAAGCCTGCAATTGGCCAAAACAAATCTTTTATTAAGGCTCCATTTGGTACAGCTTAACTTCACTAGTGAAGCTATTTTTTTTTAGAAAATAACTTCATGAGTAACTCTCTAGATGAAGTTGAGCTGTTTTGAAAAGAATGTTTGGTAAAAATAGTTTTCCCAACAACTTCATGCATGGATATGAGAGAGAATTGAATAGGAGAGCTATACGATAAGCTACTATTTTCAGATCTCTCCCATTTCATCCCCTTGTGAGAGGAGAAGAAAAACAACTTCATAGGTGAAGCTGTTTTAGAAATAGGTGTTTAGTAAGAAAAACATCTCACAATAACTCATGAAGCTGTACCAAACAGGCCCTAATTGGTAGTCAGTGAATTCAAGCAAGCGGCTACACACATGGATGTTAGTATTTGATCTCCTCTCCTTATTGAACCCAATGGCCCAATAAGAAACTTGATCTGTTCCCCGATCGGGGAGCCCAACCCATTAGTGGTTAGAGGGCCCCCACACTCTCATGGTAATAAATAGGGGTGGGAGAGATGGGGCACAAGACACGAGTTTCTCCGCTGCCACTTCTCCCACCGCCATCCTACCCTAATCCGATCAGAGAGGGTCGCAACTAGTGAGGGGAAGTCCTCCGCCGCAGCCGCCTCGACGTCCGCGCTGCCATTACACCGATCGTCGCTGCCCTAGAGCAGAGGAGAACACCGAAGATTCCATGGCGCACTCAAGTGGTACTCCGAACTCTCTCTCTCTCTCTCTCTTACTCTAGCACTCCTCCGGTAGATCTTGTAGTAGGTTCATAAGTCTTTACTGTTATCTAAGTTGTTTACATGAGAAATACCCTCTGATCTACACTGTTAGTGATCCTCTTTTTTAACAATGGTATCACGAGCCTGATTCACTACAATCGTGTAGATCCAGATTGGGTAATGAATCGGAAATAGAAGAACAACCGATTTCAGATCGGGAAACTCAGAAATCCTAACCCAAAATCAGAAACCCTAGAAAAAGGGAGCTCAGATCAGAGGCGGCGGAGGTCCTACCTTCACCGTCACCACCGCCGTCCGTCTCACCGGCGTGCGTAAAGAAGGCCGCCGAGAGACATGCTATCGAGGGACGAATCGTCGGTACCGCACATGGCCATGGTTGCACGCATGCGCCGGTGATGCATCCCGCGACGACGCCATGCCTCCGGCCACCTCTCTTCTCCGGAGAGCAAAGCAGCTGCCACAGCCGTGCTCGTGTATGAGTGTTGTGGAAGGAGAAAGGGATAAGATCAGTATGAGAAAGGAGGCCGGGTGGAGGAGCTGGCGTGGCTGCGCGTCGTTCTTGCCGGCGCTGGTAGCAATGGTGACCGCCGACGAGTGCTCCTGGTTGCTGATGGCGGCTAGAGGAATCAGATAAGAAGGGGAGAGAAGCGGCAGGACTCCGGACGGCGCGGTCATCCCCGCCGACGCTGGTGCCCGCATGGTCACCGGCTGCCAGTCAGATGCGGCTACTCAGAGAGTGAGAGGAAGGAATCCGAAATCTTAGGGTTAGGGTTTGGAGTCCGACGGCCAGGAGGATTTATACCTTCGATTTTTCCTCAGCACCGTCGGATTTTGTTGACCCTAGATCCATGGCTCAGATCTCTCTAGGGGGTCCTTGGGCCGGCGAGTGAATTTGGCCAAGGCGGGCGCTGCAGGAGACGCCGCCAAGCAGGCCTCGGGCCGCATTGGCCGTTGGGCCGAATCGTTCGCCTTGGCCCAATAAGTAAAAAAATTAGTTTTTCCAATTTTTCAGAAAACAAAAAAAGGAAGGGGGGGCCAGACTGGACGGCCTCGTCTCGCTGCTGGGCCGCCTTGGCCGCAATGGCCGATGGGCCAAATAGTTTGGTCGGTCTCAATTTAAGAAACAGTGAAGTTTTTTTCCTATTTTCTTTACGAATTTCAGAAGTGTTTTTGGAATATTAAGTTAAGATTTAAGTTTCAACTTTCTGTTAAATTTATGAACCAACGGGATTAAATTTCCAGAGAGTAATTAAGTACAGTAAGATGATTCTATGAATTATTATAAAATTATTTATAAGCTTCCGCTGCTAAGAATTTTTAGATGTGAGAGTCTCATCCTCTATTTAAATTGGAACCAACGGAAAATTTAAATAGAGGAGTAGAAAGATATTTGTTTAAGATTTCAATTTAAAGTTTGCATCTCTGATAAATTTTGTGTCAAAGTGATAATTTTTTCACAGAGCAGATTAAGACAAAATTTCCGCTACTAAGTTAATTTTAGTTGTCTCTTTTAATTAAATTCAAACCAACGGGAGAGTTAAATTTTAAGAGCAATTATGAGTTTCAAGAAATTTATAATATTGTTATTTTCTGACCAACCTTGATTATATCAATATTATGAATGTTTTTGCTATGAGAACTTTTTATAATTCGACCACTTTTCAGAATTAGACCAATGCGTTGATTGCATTAAAGGAAGCCATTGCATGAGGGACTGAGTTCTCCTTATGGCAAAACAACTCAGTTTAAAGAATTGTCTTTTTATGTACTCTTTAACAAAAGAATTTGTTTTCACTTCATACATTATGATAAGAATTGTACTAAGTTACATGCATGTTTATTTTGACCAACGCCGATTAAGCATGTATATTACAGAATATTTGAATTTATTTCTGAATGTAATAAGAAAAAGACCCAATCTTAACACTTAAGTCCCTTTGAGGGAGTCATCTCGCATGGTGGGAAGAGTTTGAGCCAATAACTAGCATAACCCACGTGATGGGGTTTGGTTGGTATGCCACTTAATTTGTACTCATGTGCTTTTAAGATATCCCACAATGGGAGAGAAGTTTAGGAGTAGCTCTTATGTTATTCCAGCACTTCACTTCTATTGTGTCACGGTAATTTAAGCGCTCAATAAGTTTAAGAATAGTAGTAAGTTATATAAGAAAGATGATTATATACAAGCTTGACTTGCAGAAGTACTAGTAGTAAAAGACTATATTGAGTTTAGATATGGAAAAAGTACTCCCAAATGAGTTAAGAAACAGACTATTCTCAAATTTTGAGTGACCAAGAGTATTTAATTGTTTTAAAAGACTATTCTGAAATGTATCAAAATATATAATTGGACAAAGAGATTGCCGGGAGAACATTCCGAGAGCACAAAGGTCATGCAGAGAGACTGATTCCATTCTTGCTGAAGTATTTTGGAGACGAGGGTCCATGCCTGCTATTTTTTTTCCTTCAATCCACACAACATGGCAGACATTTGTACTTTTCTGTGTCTATTTTGAATCCCTGCAAACTGTTCTCTCTTCTCCTAAAGCATGAACATTAATTTCTGTAGCGATATTGGTAAACTTGTGTAGCCATATTAGTAGACGTTATGTAACTAATGTACATTTGAGTTGCCATAGAGCAGTGCTTCACTTTGCTGTCCAATTTAATATTTTTGTGTTGTCTCCTCTGCCCACAGGCCACATCAGTAGTTCATTCGTTGTCAACAGTGTGGAGTGTGGACACGGCTTCGCAAAAAAACAAAACTGTGGTCACGGAAACAAGCTAGCTAGAGAGCTGAATGATTGTTCAGCACCTGTATAAATCTGGCACGGCTGCAGCGCCATGCCTCCACACTACTACAAGCCAAGATATCGAGCGTCCCAACATTGTATAAGCGAGCACGATCGAGCAATGGAGGGCAAGGTAGTAGTAGAAGCAGTGCTGGCGGGGAAGAAGAGCAGCTTGACGGAGGGCATGGACGAGAAAGACGCCATGGCGGGGGCGGCGGCCTCTAGATCTCCAGCAGCCATCTTCGCCTTCCTCGCTTCTCCACTGTTGCTGCTGCGTCACATCGCCCGTCTCTGCGCCGGCTACCTTGGCCTCAACGGCGGCCTGAAACCTTCTGCTCCTGCTCCTGCATCGTCGTCACCGCCGTCGTCGTCAGCTGCTGCTGCCGGTTGTCATCAAGACGACGAGGTTGTTGAGGGTGCTGCATCCGTAAGCACATGAGCACATGCATCCTCGTGTTTGATTCGATCACACCTCATCTAATCTTTGTTTGCTTGCAAATTAAAATGGCTCGATGCATGATGGATTCTCAGACTAACTCCCTGTAATAATGGTGTATGGTGGCGATGCAGGAAGATTGCACGGAGGTGGTGCTTGAGGTGCGATCACGAGGAGGGTTCACGCGTCCAACGGCGAGGAGCGTTCCCAAGCAATCCAAAGTAGGCGAAGTTGGGGGACCGCATCATTAGCTTCATCTGTTAAACGGGAGAAGAAGAAGCTATAACGTATATCTGTACAAATTATTAGAAGTATTTGTGTCTGTAAAAAAGTTCGTTATGAAAATTAATTCAGTGAGTTATCTATCTATTGATACTATTTATGTATCATAAATATTATTATTTTTATAGATTTAGTCCAAACCGAAAATATTTGACCTCTAGAATAACACTCTTTCTGAGACAACGAGAGTATAATGATGTATCATGACGTCGCCTTAATAATCGAATCAAATTAAAAGCACCATTTTCTAAAAACTTGGTCTAAGACCCGCCGAGTCGCTCTCTTTCAAGAAAAACACGAATCTCGCCTTGTGAGGAGCCAAAAACAGTTTTAATTAAGTTTGATGAAATCTATAGAAAATATTTATAATATCAATTAAGCATCAACAAATTAATCATATAATTTAATATAAATTTCGTGTCAAACGTTAATAACATTTTGGAAGAACTTAATTAACTTATTATATTCTAAATTCTTGCTTATATGATTTTTGGGACAGAGATAGTATCGTGAAAGGAGGAAATTACCGTTGATATAAAATGTTGCTTATAAAAACCTTATACTCATGACACAAAGAGCCAAAAAAGAAGCATCCACGAAGTCAAATCTGGAACAGTCTGTCTTCCTCCTAAAAAGATGGATACATGTGCTCAGCCGATCCACGAGTTTAGTGCGCGCATTTTAATCTAATCCGATCCAATGCTTCGAGTGCTTTCATCTTGCTTGGTCTCTCGTGCTTAGACTTTGACCAACCTTCTGTATGCCTCGTTGGCGGCCTATTAATCTGCCACCGATGCTTTGCTGCTTAAGCTTGCAATGGGCCAAAACAAAACTTTTATTAATTGGCAGTCAGTGAATTCAAGCAAGCGGCTACACACATGGAGAGTTATACTTCACAGACATGACACGAACACTGGCCATATATATTGATAGCTTCAACTCTGAAAATGCAGATCTAGATCTATAGTTTTATATACACTCTGGAGCAGCTCCACAGTAGATTTATTAAAATTAGATCCCATGTGGGCCTGTTTGGCTTGTAGAACCGTACCGTTTCAAATCTAGGAATTATATGTTTTGGTAGGAATGACCATTTGTATCCTTAGAAACCCAAATTTAATTGGGTTTAAAATAAATTTACAAGAAATCCACCCACTACCATTCCTTAAACATTTCTGAAAAACTACAATGGATCAACACTCGTCAATCCTTTCATCCCCCTAAAATATCGACAAGTCCATAAGCGTCGGCTTCGTCTGCTGACATAAAAACAAGGTTACATGCTAGATGCATGTTTGACATATGTAGCATATATATGTTATCTATCGATATTGATTTAAATTAAATTTATAATTTTTTTGTTTATTAATGCAATAAAATAATACAAATGCAATATCTCAAGCACGAATATATATTGGTTTAAATTAACTTTATATTATTTTTTGTTTAATAGTGTAACAAAAACAATACAAATGCAATATCTTAAACACAAATGTACTGAAGCACCACAACAGATAGATAATTAGCAATGTCTATGTAATATCCCAACCAAAATGCGATTGTCCGTCGAGTATACTAGCCTTCACTATAGCATATAGGGCATGTAGGAGCGGCTCATATGCATTTGTAGGAGCTATCGGTTTTGTTGGCTGCCCCTATATGCATATGTTGCTACTAATAGCTGATTTGTAGGGGTGGTTGGCTAACTGCCCCAATAAATCGGATTTGATTTCCAAATTTTCTTAAACCCAAGCCAAAAGACCCCACCGATCAGCCACACACCACCTCCGTCAAAGTCACAAATTGTAGGATTTATACTTCGCAAACAACGGGATTTGAACCTGTGACCTCCCCCTTCGTGTGGCACTGCACCTCACACTCACTCTTATGTCTATAATAGATTTCCTTTGTCCTCATATTATCCTTAACTGAATTTAAATTAATTATTTGAGACCATAAATGAATTCAGACAAAAAATTTGTCGATTACAAAGTTGTATAACTTTTTGATACCTACAACTTTATTTTTTGTTGTTTATCCCTCCGAGGCCATTTACAAAATTGACAAACATATTTTTCTTTGACAAGATCATTTCCAATCAAAATGTTGTCAACTACATTAGGATCTACAACTTTCATTTTAATTGTTTCTCCATCCGAGGTCATTTGAAGTCAGTTAAGACTGGATGTAGGAACATAAATTTTATTCAGTTTGGAACATTATTGTCTTATTTGTGTTAATCATAGTAGTTTTGTTATTGTTTTTAATCTTTTTGTTGTACTATCGTGCTATCTTAGTCATACTATGTACTCTTCACATATTTAAAAAATAGTTTTACAGCCAAACAATTTTGTTTGCCTAAGGGATCTTAAAATTTTATATAGTCATTCACGAAAAAAAAAAAAAAAAAATTCATATAGTCAGGTAGCCCTCGGTCATATATGGTCATAAGGCCATCATTTTTTTTGAGACAATAAAAGGCCATCAGCCATGGCCTACAGCTGGACGATTTGGGCCGATCCAAGCCCGGACTGATGTATGATGTAAGAATCGTGCCTAGGCTCCTGGCACAGCGTGAGCATTAAGTCCATGAAGGCCTACTCCAGCCATGATTTTTTTTTTTTTAAAAGGCCTACTCCAGCCATACTCTAATATAGGCTAAGCCAATGAATCAAAAACCAATCTATTATTATCTTATTTTTTTGACATTTTTCTTTTACTATTTTTGCCATACATAATCTGTTCCGACCTGGGTGTTTTCATCCTTTGTCTATTACTATTATTTTTTTTTGCAATGGAGGAAGAATTATATATTACATAATAGCTGGTACACATTGCAAGCACTCTCCGGAATCGATTGACCACATAATCACGACCTGCTCATACAAAGATGTGGTCAACTAATAGATATGCACACTTGTGAGTATTCGCGAAAAAAAGACGCTTCGTATGGATGACCAGATAGTCAAACACTCGGTAACGACAATAGGCCTGAGAACACATGCCCAACCGACAATGGCCAACATCCCTGCAGGCGGAGTTGAGAAACTTCATGCGTTTTCTTTTTTCTTCCTGCTGCCACTGAAGAATGATGAAGATTGATCTAAAACTTATTCTCACTAGTCTTTAATCGTGGTCAAATCTAACCACAACAAAACGAAGAAGAGACCGGAGAAAATTATTCCACGGCGACGACATCATCTCCGTCTTGATGACACCGTCCGAAATAGAGGTCTCCATGTTGTTATGTTGATGAAGTTGCTGACGCCATAGATATTTCCCTCATCTTCAATAGATCTGCCATGGAGAAGACGATTCCACCCTGCCCCCTCACCATCGCCGCAAAGGAGCAGGAGGAAGAGATAAATCTCCAATACCAAGAAAGTTGGCATGCAGGAACTCTAGTCCTAAAGACTCAATCTTAGCCTAATGAAACACTAATTAAAAATGATAGATCCTCACTTCCCCCCTCTGGTATCGCATCGGAGGGGGAAGGAATGGGGATTAGCGGCGGCAGACGCGGCGGCGGCGGCGCTGCACGCGAGGGTGAGTCTTGGGGACGACCAGCCTATGATTTTGTCTAAGAGGATCTCTAAGAATTTGGTAAATTGGCTGCCATCCTTGTTTTTTTGTTAAAAACGTTAAATACATGCTAAGATATAGGACTAATTAACATGGGACAATGATCATGACCTTTCATTAGTGAAACGGAGCATCTCTCTCTCCTAGACATTACAAAACGCAGTAATACTAGCAAACTACGTAGAAGTCTAGCTAGAATGAGACATGCTAAGATGGCTAACATGGGACAATGAGCATGAACTTCCATTAGTGGCCTACATGCAAATTCAGCAAGTAGGCATACATCATCCCACGTCATACACTCGTACACGCGTACGTAGAGCTAATACAGCGAAGCAGAGGATGATGCCGACGGAGCATTCAGATGCTGGAAGCTCTGCAGAATGGCCGCGATCGTCATGGACTCATCGTCAGCATCAGCCTCCTCCACCGTGAGCTGACATTCATAACAACCATCCACTGTTCCGCCGCCGGACAACGGCGCTGGTGATGGCACCGGAGCATCATCATAAGGCAGCAGCTCCTGCCGCTGCCGTGCGGTGGACACGCCCGCATGGAGCCCGGCGTCGCCGTCGTCGCGTGGGTAGTAGAAGTTGGTGCGCGCAGCGGCGGGGCCGGAAATGGAGATGGCTGAGAGGTCGTAGGCGACGGCGGCCTCCTCGGCGGTGTCGAAGGTCCCCAGCCAGTGGCGTTCCTTGGTCACCGGGTTGCGGATCTCCGCCGCGTACCGGCCCCACGGCCGCCGCCGCACGCCCAGGTACTCGCTCGACGCCCGCGTACGCCGCCTCCGCTGCTGCTGCTGCTGCTGCTGCTCGTGCACGCCCATCGCTGCCACCGCCGCCTCATATGCCACCGGCGCGTCCGCCATTGCCAGCTAGCTAGGCTTTGTGACGAGTTGAGTGAACCAGCTAGGGCTTTGGTCCTATCACTTGCAGTGTTGTGGCCACTCGCGCCATGGATTTTATACAGGTTAAGTATGGTGGAGCTGCCGCGCGCTCGCTCGTGGGATGCATGGCGGAAAGGATGGCAGCTGGGAGCAAAGCGCGCGTCATGTTGTTGGCCCTGTCGTCCGCTCGGCTTTTCTCCTCGTTTTCGTCGACATGAATGGGGTTTCATGGCTGGTGACACCGCTTGCGACCACATTTGATGGCGCCATGTGTGAGTGCGACAGCGTCACCGCACCGTACTGTACTGTCCTTGCTGTTTTGTAGTGTCAGTACGGAGTAGCTTGGAAGAACAGGCTGTTTTATATGTACTGCTCCAGTTCTTTTTGCTGGCACTATCCTAAAATATATTTTTTTAGATAAAAGAAATTATCATTCCGGCCTCTGCGGTAACGCACACAGCCTAAAGACTCTGTGGGACCATACACAGCCAAAATTATTACAAAAATTGAGAATAAAAAAACTTTAGTACATGAAATAAATATACTAAAGATCTACTACATTCAAAAAGAATTGAGTTGAAAAAGAATTGAGTTTAGTACTCAACTCGATGTCGCTTTATGGTGGTCTTCGAATCAGCCACCATGTCTTGAACAACGTGCACCAAAATGAACTTCAAAGAAACTCATTGGATGGAGACAAAATTCTACTACGGTGGCAAATCGGCTCACGCTTGAAATCGCGGCGCGTGTGCCCTCACCGCTGTTTCCCACCTTGATGTATCGCTGGCGTTCGAATAGCCACCGCCGATCTTTGGTGTGGGAGGAAGACCCCGAATTGTCTTCGATCCGCCGACTCAGGCGTTGATGGGACGCCGAGGTGCATCATGACGCCAAATATTGTCATCAATGAAAAAGCATCTGCCCTAGAGAAAGAGAGGACGTTGCTCACTTTGTTAGAATGCGTGAGGAACGGCTGCAATTGCAAATGCAAGAACACCTCCGCGACGTCTTCGGAAGGAACATGACGTCCATAGGCCTCATCGTTGCAAGCTTTTAGCCCATTGATCTTGCACGCTATGGCAGCACCATCTCCGGCAGCCAAGGGAGGCGATGACATGCAAGCCCCCCCCCCCTCCCCCCCGATCCGGTCCCTCGCCCAGCCATCGGACATCGCCTCAGGGACTACACGCACACCGGGAGCTCCGCGATGCCGCTGCCACCACTGGGGGTAAAGGGCGCCGCCTCCTCCGTAGATCCGGAGAAGAAGCGCGCCCGGTGTGGACCGGGAGTCGGCGCCACACGTAAAACCAGGCCCCACGCCAACCATCTGCATGGGCGCCGCTGTTTGTAGAATGGAGGGCGCGCACCGCCTCTCCAGCCATGTGAAAGTCGGATCCGAGAGGGCGGGGTGGGCGTTGGCGGCGGACGCCTTGAGCTCGAGGCGAGGCCGTGAGGCGGCGATGTGGAATTGCTCGCCGCCGGTCGATGCTCAAGATGTCGATCGCGATAGATAGGAGGGACGGCGAAGTTCGCCGTGGCCCGCACCGGCGACGTCCCGCGGCCAAGGCTGCGTGACCGTCAATTGGTGGCCATGGATCCGCCTCTAGGCCGCCGGATCCGGTGAGAGGCGCAGTAGGCCCGCCCGGCCAAAGAGCGTGCCGGCACCGGGCGATTGGGATCGCTGCGTCGCGAGCACTTGGCGAGGAAGGCCCAGCCGCCGCTCTCACGGCCGTTCGCCGGGTTGTGCCGGTGTTGGGCTCCGCGACGACCGAGCAGGCAGGGATTGGGGCCGCTGCAAGTGGCAGCGCTTGGTGGATAACCGAGAGCCCGATGGCGATGGGCGTCTCCGTGTTTCTCTTCCCGTATTCTAAAATATATAAATGATGATTTCGATCTTGCATAGAATTTGAGCTGGCTAATTATAGGCTATTGAGAGGGACATCTCTGTTTTGTTAAACTGGACTGTATTAACCGTTGACAGATTTTGTTGTGATAAAATCTCACACATTCTAAAGGACAATCAAAAGTACAGAAATATGATAGATTTAGTAAAAAGATCTGTTAACAGATAAATAACACAAGTGTATAATCACCGTGCAGAGCATTTGATTTAGGCGCCACGCAATTTACAGGACTTTAGACTATGGGGAGGCAACTCACCAGCATTTGCCATTAAAAAAAAATCTGAAATATTAAGCTCCTAATTGGTCACTTAACTGGCTAATGACGATGCCAACGTCCAACGTGCATGCATACAGCATCTCTGCTCCACTGTCGAACTATCCACCGACACAAGTGGGATGCACATGCATCTGGGATTTTTAACCTTCAGATTGAATTGAAGTTCCCCTTTGGCATATTATGGGATTATAAATCCATTCTGGTCTGGAAGCTGCTGGCCACGAACCAGACAGCAGAACTTGGCCACCTTGAAAGCATTTTACAAAGTCAGCAACACCTCGATCAGATATGTGAATTAGAGCTTTTTCTTTTTATTTTTAGAACAACAGATAAGGGAGAGCCTTTTTTCTTTCCTGCTCTGTAAGTCAGAGATGGCCATATAAGGCAGAGGCCTGTTGTCAAAAAAAAAAAAAAAAAAAGGCAGAGGCCCATAGCATGGCCTACAATCAGACGTTTTGGACCGGCCCAAGCAGAGCACGGCCTGGGGTGGCCTGGCATGATAGGAGGGCCGTGCTTGGGCTGTGGCACAGTGTTGTCGCCATGTTGAACACTGAATTCCTTTTTAGTTAGTTAGATACTTTTTCTTGTTGGCAATAACAGCAACGCTTAAAAACATGGAAAAGTCTGAATTCCCCTCCTCCAACTATCACAAAGTTCACTTTTCCTCCCTCAACGCCAAAACCGGACAAATCACCTCCCCTCAACTTTTCAAACCATTCAAATTACCTCCCTCGAGCGGTTTTGAGGGCGGTATTGCTACTGATAACAGCGGTTTACCTTTTTCTTTTTAAAAAAATCGGTTGAATCTTTGAAAAATCATAGTAAATCATAGAAAAATCATAAAATAAAAAATCTAATTTTATTAGACTTCACATGATTATATCTACACATTGAATATATAATATGATATGATTTAGTACAAAGTTTTTGCTATGAAGGTTTTGTCTTTTTTTTAGTTTATATTTATTTGGCTGAATCTTTAAAAAATCATAGTAAATCACAGAAAAATCATAAAATAAAAATCTATTTTTTTTTTTATACTCCACATGTGCATGTCTACACAAAGGAATATATAATATGGTATGCCTCAAGACAAAATTTTTATTGTATCTTTATATCTATACTTTTGTGTAATTTATTAAAATAATTTGTAGCTGCAACTTCTATAATTATATTTTTAGACTAAAGCATACCATATTATATATTTAATGTGTAGATCTACTCGTGGGAGTCTAACAAACTTGGATTTTCTATTTTATGATTTTTCTATGATTTACTATAATTTTTTAAAGATTCAGCCAAATAAATAAAAAAAAAAAAAAAGACAAAACTTTCGTAGCAAAAAACTTATATTAAAGTATATCATATTATATATTCACTGTGTAGATCTAATCATGTGGAGTCCAAGAAAAGTGGATTTTTCATTTTATGATTTTTATGTGATTTACTATGCATTTTCAAAGATTCAATCGGATTTTTTGTTTTTGTAAAAGGAAAAGGCAAACCACGGTTATCGTAGGCAATACCGCCCCTCAAAACCACTTGAGGGAGGTAATTTGTATGGTTTGAAAAGTTGAGGAAGGTGATTTATCCAGTTTTGATGTTAAGGGAGGAAAAGTGAACTTTCGATAGTTAGGAGGGAATCTCGACTTTTTCCTAAAAACATTGATGACATAATATTGCAGCCAAATGCATTAATTATAACCACTTCACTGTATTGAATTATATATATATTCTTTATCCATTTAACACTATAGCACAGATCTCCACAACAACGCTTAAGGAAACCTATAGTTTTCTGTAAAGACAAACTGCATGCAACAAGAACACTGCAAAACAAATGGAAGGTATCCGTTCCACAAATAAAAGGACATCTAGGTTAGGGCACGAAAACCAAAGCAAAGCGGAAATGACAAAAATGCACCTATAAAGGAGACGAACGAGTGGACGTGGACTATTCGGAGCCTTCGCCATTTCCCCTGGTTTTAGGAGTACAGTTCTTTTTTTAATTTCTTGGTCCACATGAAGAGGGATGCGTGCGCGCTTCTAGGAGGCTCCGTCCATTTTGTTTAATATTTTTTTGTTGTCGGACGCACACGAACTGACGAAGCGTTGCAAACGCAGAAGCCTGCCGGACCTATATTAACACATATTTGTGGGATAAAATTTGAATCGTAGATGGACTTTTATTCATGGGACGGAGGGAGTATATTTGTGTGAGAACCCACTTCTCGAAAAAGAAATATTTGTGTGAGAAACCAAAATAAATTGTAAATATTTGTCTCGCGGAGCTACATGCACAATGGTCTTCATGTGGCGTGCACTGTGGTAATGGGAACGCTTTGAAGAACGATGGCCTCGATAGTGAGGCCGAGGCCAATGCCGAAGAGGACACCCTAGTCCGTGCCCTCCCCAGTTGTGGTGTGGCCACCCTTGGCAAACTTCTTACGCATCTCATCAAAGGTTGAAAAGGACACAGACGCTTGCCATGTTGCCATACTGTGCCAGGATATGGCGTGTGGTAGACAGTCGGGCCTTGTCAAGGCCAGCCATGGCCTCGACCAGGGTGCACCACCAAAAGATGGAGTTGCAATTAGAGATGCCTAGCGGCCCAAATGCATGGCACGATCCAATTAAGTATGGCACGGTCGGAGGACCTTGCTGACCTCCTAAGATGGTGGCCAAGGTGGAGCGTCCAAGGGATTGCTTGGTGTGTTCTCCATCTCCTTGGGGCATCCTTTCAATTGGGCCAGGGTCCCAATGAAGGATAACAAGCCCATGATGACGTTGTAGCTCTGGGCAGAAGTAGTAGCAGAATGTCTTGATGATTTGAAGGCCTTGCCGACGTGATATTGAGGTGGGACCAGATCTATTTGAAAGCTTATCAAATAATCTTTCAATCAAGTGCTCATTGACCTCAGTCGCACTCTAGATGGATGAGTTATAACCTTCCCAATGAAACATTGTTGGGCTCCCGACGAACTAAAAGTTGAATTTTGATGAGCTCGCACTTTGTGACACATTTATACCTACAATCAAACATTGACATGTACATGTGGAACAAAGTGAGTTGTACCAAAAGTCACTATGCAAATGTGGACACGAGCTCACCTTATAAACAACGGTTGTATCTGAAGGTGTCATGTTCTCATCATTCATGGAGGTTCTGTGTAGATTACAGGCATCTCAATGCTCAGACTATCAAAAACAAACATCCTATGCCCATAGTTGAGGAACTTATTGATGAGTTGGCTCGAGCTAATTGGTTCACAAAGTTGTATTTTAGGGCTGGATACCATCAGATATGTGTGGTAGCAGAAGATACCTATAAGACTGCCTTTAAGACTCATCGGGGTTTGTTTAAGTTCTTGGTTTTTTTTTGACATATGCCTTTTGGATCAACCAATGCACCTGCTACCTTTCAAAGTATAATGAACCAGGTGTTTGAGATGTTTCTTAGAAAAGGAGTACTTGTGTTCATGGATGATATTTTGATGTACTCTAAGACCCTGGAGGAACATGTCAGATTATTGCAGCAAGTATTTGACATACTAAGAGTGCACAAGTTCTACCTCAAGTTGTCCAAATGTTCTTTTGCTCAGAGAGAAGTTGAGTATCTAGGACATGTGATTTCTGAAGCTAGGGTGGCAACTGAAACCAGTAAGGTGTTGGCTGTGCAACAATGGGCTAGGTCTAGGAATGTGAAGGAGTTGAGGGGATTTCTTGGCCTCAAAGGTTATTATAGAAAGTTTGTGAGACACTATGGGGTTATTGGCAGGCCATTAACTGAATTGTTAAAGAAAGGGGTGCCCTATGTCTGAACTGAGGCATCTGAGTCAGCTTTTCAGCAATTAAAGACAACCTTGGTCCATGCACCTGTGCTAGCCATACCAGATTTCACTAAACCATTTGAATTGGAAACTGATGCCTGTGAAACTGGATTTGGGGCTGTGCTCATGCAGCAAGGTCATCCTATAGCCTATTTTAGTAAAGCGGTGGGAATTAAGAATCAATCTCTATCCACCTATGAGAAAGAGTGTATGGCCATAATCTTGGCTGTGGACAAATGGAGGCCCTATCTACAGAACATGGAGTTCTTGGTCAAAACTGATCATAGAAGCTTGCTACACTTCACTAATCAGAGGATAACCACCAATTTACAGCAGAAGGCCTTAGTTAAATTGATCGACATCAAATTCAAGATTGTTTACAGATCTGGTTCATCCAATGCAGCTGCTGATGCATTATCAAGGTGTTGTACCCCAAAACTTGTTGATGGCTATTTCCTCTTGCCAACCTGATTGGGTGGAGCAGGTTAAGCAGGGCTATCTAGAGGATGAAAGTGCCATGAAATTACCCCAGAAGTTGAAAGCATCTATTGATGGTCCTAGAGATTATGTTTTGACTGATGGCTTGATCAAATTCCAAAGAAGAGTGTGGTTGGGAGATAACAAGTTGGCTCATTCTCATATTACGCAGGCTGTTCATTGTAGTGGTGTGGGAGGCCATTCTAGGTTTAGAGCAACTTATCATAGAATCAAGCAACTGCTCTGCTGACCCAAGATGAAGGAAGGTATTGAGCAATTTGTCAAAAGTTGCACTGTGTGCCAATTGGCCAAGGTGGAACACATGAAGACTCTAGGAATGCTTCAACCTCTTCCTGTTCCTACTCAAGCTTGGCAAGTGGTCACAATGGATTTCATTGGTGGGTTACCTATATCTTAGAGGTATGACTCTATTATGGTGGTTGTTGATAAGTTCACCAAATATGCTCATTTTGTGCCACTATCCCATCCATATACTGTTTTACATGTGGCTTAAGCTTATTTGGGTAACATATACAAGTTGCATGGGTTGCCTGACAAGACAGTGTCTGATAGAGACATCATATTCACCAGCAAAGTGTGGGCCGAATTGTTCAAGTTGACTGATACTCAGCTAATGATGAGTTCATCCTATCATCCCCAATCTGATGGCCATACCGAGAGGGTAAATCAGTGCCTGGAGACTTTCCTTAGGTGTAGTATGCATGATACTCCTAAGCAGTGGAGTAAATGGTTGTCAGTGGCTGAGTTTTAGTATTAAACTAGCTATCATACAACATTTGGAAGATGTCCATTTGAGGCTCTCTATGGACATCCTCCTAAACACTTTGGCATCTGTAATGAGACACTATTTCATTCCACTGATTTGGAGCAATGGCTGCTGGAAAGAAACTTGCTGAATGATCTATTGCAGTACAACTTGTAGAGAGACAAACTCAGGATGAAAGTGCAAGCTGATAAGCATAGATCAGAGAGGGAATTCATGGTGGGGGATATGGTCTATCTGAAATTGCAACCCTATATTCAATCATCTGTAGCACCTTGGGGCAATCAGAAGCTGAGTTTTCGGTTCTTCGGTCCATTCAGAGTGCTAGCTCGGGTGGGAGATGTAGCATACAAGTTGGACCTTCTAGATGATTGTCGTATACATCCAGTGGTTCATGTCTCTCAATTGAAGAAACATGTGCCGCCATCGACGGTGGTGGAGCCTGACCTGGAATCGGTATCGATGGATCCTCTTATGGTCTTAACACCAATTGAGTTTCAAGGAACTAGGATCATCAAGAAGGGAGCGTCTTCTTTGAAGCAAGTTCATGTGATTTGGGAAGGGCTGTGAAAGGTACTAATGGCTAGAGGGGGGGTGAATAGCCTATTAAAAATTCTTGCAACAACACTAAGCAAACCGATTAGTAAATAAGATGGCGTAGCAATTAAGCAATGCTTCAAGCTAGCTATGCAAGCCTCCTAGCAATTCTAGCAATTCTATGATCTCTAATCACACTCAAGAGCTAGGTTGCTAAGTTACCCCTAGGTGAACAAAATATGCTAATTAATTCTACCACTAGGAGCTAACAAGGCTAAGCAAAGTAAACAAGCTACTCAAGCTAACAAGCTAAGCACCCTAACAAGATATACTATCAAAGTAATGCAAAGAGATGCTTAGGATACAATACCACCGGTGTAGTGTCGAGGTTGAAGCCAATCACCATGTACTAGAAATCTCCAACGAGCAAGAACAAGTGACACGATGATTTTTCACCGAGGTTCACGTGCTTGCCGGCACGCTAGTCCCCGTTGTGGTGACACACTCACTTGATGATTGCTAAGCTTAATGGTCGGTGTCAAATCCCCGGTGGGAGCTCAAGCAAATCGATCACAAGAGAGGGTCCAACAAGCCACGAGCAATCCACTAGTGCTCCTTTCGCGAATCTCCCACGAGGTAAGGAACGACCCCTCACAAATCTACCGGTGTGGCCACGAACAAGCTCCAATCGAGCTCAACACCGCCTCTTGCTCCAAGCCGCTAGGGAACCAAGCAAATTCCCAAGAGAAACGAAATCCCGCGGCTTCTCCAAGGATGAAGTGCCTCTAGAATGCAACCGACGATGCAATGCACTTCTATCACTCTCAATCTCACCAAGAATTCGAGTTATGGATGGAGAGATGAGTGGAGGGGAGTCTCACTTGCTCACAAGTATGTTAGGGTGTTCAAATGTGCAAGAGGGAGCTCCAAATACCGGCCAAACCAATATATATAGAGCCCCTCGCGAGATAGAGCCATTGGCCATTGAAAAGGGATTTCTCGCGGGGTGACCGGACGCGGCCGACCGGACGCACCAGCGGTCCGGTCGTGCTTCCGGTCGCAGGCCGACCGCGGCGTCCGGTCACAACCGACGAGCCCCATGGCCCATCTGGCGACGTCGAGCCGAGAGCACGAAGTCCGGTCGAGCACCGGATGCTTCCGGTGTGTCGCGTCCGTCAACCGTCGACCACACACCGAAAACATGCTCTCGCCGGGACTCACTAACCGGACGCTCCGGTCAAAAACCGTGAGTCCGGTCGAGGATCCGGCCAAGCGGCCCAACAGCACTTTCCTGCGTGTTCTTCAATATTGTTGTTGCCTTTGCTTCAACCTTGCTTCGCCTCTTGCCTCAAGTTGCCAACACGTCAAAGATGATCACGATATCACTTATGTTAGCATGTCAATTGATTAGGCAAGATCGAAGTTAGTGCTCTCATGTCCTAAATGCAATATGCAAGTCAATTGGACCTAGAAGCACTTCACCAAAGGATATTGTCGCGGCATTCCCTCTTGATAGTTGGATATCTATCCTATAATGTGATCACACGCTCTATCATGTCTTGATCACCAAAAGGAAAACCCTATCAAGATACCTTTGCCTTGATCTCCCGGGTTCCTCTCAAGCCGATCACCGAGCTCGACGATCCACCATGTCCATCATCATCGTCCCATGTTTATGATCACCATGCTCCTCGTCATCAATCTAATCCTATCTCATAAGTCACACTTAGAGCAAAGGATTAGTACCACAAGTGTGTCATCAATTTCCAAAACCAAACATGAGATTTCAGGTCAGCGACATCTCCGCTACGTGGGAAGAAGTGATGGATATCAAGTGTCATTTTCCTAACTTTCAAGCTTAAGGACAAGCTTAGTTCGTTCGGGGGGGCAATTGTCGGGCAATCGCGTTGGTGTGGTCATGGTTAAGGCGGAGAGTTACTCCTGTTCTTTCATTTCATTAGTTTGTTTATGCTTTGGGCCTAAGGCCGTCGTGTAATGTGCCGGATGCCGTATTGTAATCGTGGACATAGTGTTATAAGCGCCACGCGCTCAGGTGACAGGCATGAACATTTTGAACACTGAATAGTTTTGTTCCCCAATTTCTTTCTTTGTCCTCAAGTCTGTGCTCTTCCCAGTCCCAATTCCAATTCCAGTCTCTCTGATTATCTTAGGGATCCTTCTAGGACCCTAACAAATTTCCTGACTGATTTTGGTGTCATCAGTTTGATTTATCATAGATATGTAAATATTTACTTTTAAGGACCAAGCAAACTATGAGTACAATACAGTATTGATGCATACACTACATGTTTACATGGCACAATAGTTTACTTTGTGAACTCAAGGGCCCAGACGTTGGCAAAGATGTATGTAGCCATGTGGTCTTCAGAGAAGTCGGCTTCTCTGGCGAGCTCCTCGTACTCCTTCTCTGTTCTCTCCTTGCCGCCGGCGAACCCAACCATCATCCCGAGATCAAACTCGAACACTTGTCCCGCTACTAGTGTTTGTTCTAGTGTCTCTGAAAGGAAAGAATGATCACCCTCCCGTTCGCTGGGAGAGTTGTATAGCAATTCTTTAGTATCTTGACGCACTCCTTGTCTCCCAATCATGGAGAATCGACTGCGTACACCACATGTGTACATATTATATACAAAGGCCATGGTAATGTAATTAGTATATATACATAGTGGTGCTTTGTTCCCATGGGATCCTTTGTGTTTCTAAACAAACATATAAAAACGGCTGCCTAGAATACAATGTACAGTTTTTAGACCAAGAGAACGGATGGTGTCATCTACATAATGCAAAATAGATAACCCATCATCTACAAGATGAGAAATGACCCCTCTAATTTGATTGTCATGTGTGGCTCTCTTAATCAAAATTGAGAGTCCATAGAATTAGCCCAATTGACTACAATTTTCAAAAACCTAATGTTTTTACATTAATTAATTTATAGGCTCCAAATAAAAATGCCGGGTTGGAGGGAGAAACACCATTTGACAAAGCATACGGCATGCCGATGTTTGAGTACCTTGGTGCGAACGAGACAATGAACATAGTGTTCAATGAAGGGATGGCAAGCCATATTCAATGATCATAATGAAGAGGCTAGTTGAGGTCTTTCGTGGATTTGAAAATTACAGTGTGCTAGTCGATGTCGGCGGTGGCAATGGAACCACATTGAAAACAAATAGAAGTCAATATGCGAATATTGCTGGTACCCACATGCGCCACACCTGCATATATAGAAAAGCTATTAGATGATGGTACCCACATCCTCCCCAATCACATTTATTCAGATGGATATATAGGAATCCAAGCAAGGCCTTAGAAGATGATACTTTAACAAATCACAATCTTTCATTTCTATGTAAATAAAAGGCTAAATGAGTAAAACAATAATCAAGGGCAAACACCTTATTTGATAAAATAGAATGCACCAAAGTTACGACAAGTCTTTGCTCCATTAGGATTTTGTTTCGCAAAAGTTGTTCACAATAAACATGTTAACATTTAGGAATGGAACTAAAGACCTTAATGTTTACATTTCCCGAAAAACATATGTCAGCTAAGCTACGCGATAAATGTGATAATAAAGATAATCTTGTTTCTTTAAATACATAATTTAAAAATCTTATGTTGTATATTTGATACATAAAAGTTAAAACAGTTTCAAATAGATAAAAAGTCACTAACAACATTAAGTTCTAGATCTTGTTGAGTACTGCAACGTCCGTGCTGATTTTTTTCCATTTAACATTGTTAATCGTGTGCAATTTGATTCGAGAATTTATATTCAATATTTGGACTTGTAAACCATCTCAAATCAAAAGGTTGTCTACAATGTTTAGATTTCTTTAAACTCTACATTTTTTCTCGAAAACGAATCTTAATCTGATATAAAAATGTTATTACTTTTCTTTTTACAAAATAGCTTTTCTATATATGCAGGTGTGGCGCATGTGGGTACTAGCAAGATTCGCATATTGACTTCTAACCGTTTTCAATGTGGTGCCATTGCCACCGCTGACATCGACTAGCACACTGTAATTTTCAAATCCACGGAAGACCTCAACTAGCCTCTTCATTATGATCATTGAATGACTTGCCATCTCTTCATTGAACACTATGTTCATTGTCTCGTTCCCACCAAGGTACTCAAACATCGACATGTCGTATGCTTTGTCAAACGGTGTTTCTCCCTCCAACACTGCAACTTTTATGTGGAGCCTATAAATTAATTAATGTAAAAACATTAGGTTTTTGAAAAGTGTAGTCAATTGGGCTAATTCTATGGACTCTCAATTTTGATTAAGAGAGCCACACATGACAATCAAATTAGACGGGTCATTTCTCATCTTGTAGATGATGGATTATCTATTTTGCATTATGTAGATGATACCATCCGTTCTCTTGGTCCATGATATACTAGAAGTTAGAAGCCTTGTTCCAGTGAATGTAGTGAAACAATTAAACAATCACTTTCTTGGTTCGTTCATTACTTTCTTTTAACCCATCTATTTCTCACTCACCCATGTATTATTTTCTTTTTTTTATATTGTAGCTGGTCAATTTAGAACTCTACAGGTTATTGTGACTTTTGTGTTCATGGATGTATGACTCACTTTCCATCATCTCTCTCTGTCTCATGACATGGGCTGTTGTGTACAAGCTGTGTGCGGGTTGTTTAAACCTATGGCCTATGGTCATATGGAGCACTGTAGCACTTTTCGTTTGTTTGTGGTAAATATTATCCTACCATGGGGTAACTACGCTCAAAAAGAATCGCCTCGTAATGTACATCTAAACTGCGCAATTAGTTATTTTGTTTACCAACATTTCATATTCGGACATGCTTCTTTTGATACATTTAATGCTTTGATGTGATGAGAATTTTGGAAATTTTGGAGAAAAGTTGGGGAACTAAACACACCTTAACATGTAACGAAAATACCTGAAAAAGTACGAAATTTTGGTCACATATGACTTTGGACGTGCAATAATATGCTGGCAGCTCTACAAACATCAATAATAATGAGACTCTCTATATCGTTATAAATTGTTAGGAATATAGATTTTAAGAAGATATTACCCTCCAACAACTTATCTATTTGGTTATCCAAATATAACCATCTTTTGTTCCGTATTTCTCGATCGGTAGCTTAAAATAGAGAACAAGAATGACTTTCTAGAGTTCAAACAAGATACAAAAAACTATTGGAGAATGAAAAGATACATAAAGGACTTTTACACGAATAACTCTCAAGTTTGACTAGAGAGAATTATAAAGATTTCAATGGTACTTAGTTGACATCCTAAATGTTATTAGTTTATCACATAAGTTTGGTTAAACTTGAGATGCTTTGACTCTCAAAAAATCTAGGAATGACTTACAATTTGGAATGGATGGAGTATTATATTTGCTTGCTTAATGTAACTATCAGATGCTTAGAACAACTCTGCAGCTCTTATTTCCTAGAGCTATCATCCTTAGCTTTCAAGGGCAGATTTGGGCCTAGGGCCACTAGGGCCATGGCCCTAGGCATGGCCAGAAATACCCTTGGGCTGCGTTTGGATGTTGGCATTGAGACTCCCGAATTGGAATTGGCATTGGATAGCACGAAATACCACGGTTTGGACGGCTTAGGCTTCGGAATTGGAATTGAAACTCAATGCCGAAGCGGTATTCGCTCACCTAAGCACTCTCGTCCTCAATACAGAGCTGTGACCCTCTGTATTGGGCGGAATTGGAGACAAGGCAGGCGACGACGCGAGGCAGGCGCTCTCTCCCCCGCCGCTCTTTCCTTGCCTAGCTCCGCGGCGAGCCCCTGCGATGCCCCTCCATTGCCTTCCTTCGCGGCGAGCCCCGTGCCGCCCCTCCCTTGCCTCCCTCCGCGGCGAGCCCCGAGCCCCTCCTCACGCCGAGCCTTCCGATTCCTCCCCGCCTCCCTCGGCGGGCGAGCCGCCCCGCCCCGCCTACTCCCTCTGGTGCCGTGGATACGGGCGGGATATGTGCCTACTCTTGCTCCTCAGGCGGCGATGCTCTCCTTTCCATGGGTGCTGAATCGCGAGCTGGAGGTGCGCACCCCTTCTCTCTCACGGCCGGCAACCTTCTCCGACAAGGTGTTGCCAGCCTTCTCCAACAAGGTATTGGCGGCTTTCTCGCGTGATATGTGGGCGGCGCACGCAAAGGCGGCGTCGAGGTACGGGTGACGATTCTCTGGTGAGGTATGGCGCGGGGGCCGCTTTGGAAGCAACCGCTCGGACGAGCGCCGCCGCTAGCGTGGCAGAGGTGGAGGCGAAGAAGATGGCTAGAATCCGATTCCACGGTTTGGACATCCAAACATGAATCGGTATTCACCAGCTTTTTTGATTCCATCTACGAATTCCATCTTCATCCAAACAATGGCTTTGGTATTCAAAGTAATACCAATACTAGACTGATTTGGCATCGAACCCAATTCAATGCCAAGGCCTCTAATGTCGACATCCAAACAGAGTCTGTGGTATATGAAGTTGTCTGGGTTGTCTTGGCTTTGGGCCAAATCTTGTAGAAGAATACGAGCCCAGCAAAGAAAGAAGAGAAGGTGTTCAAGACAGAGCATACAGCGCCCGTTGGAGAGAGCTGCTGCGTGTCTGCCTTCCAGGGGCAGGCGGGCAGCCACCACCCACTGGCCACCAGAGCCGGCCAAAGTCAGTTAGCACAAGATGAGAAAAGTATATGCTGACTGTTGTTACTTGCTGATTGCAAATTTGCAATAGAGGAGTCCTGTAGTGGGCCAGTAGTTTCCCTGTCTCAATTCTCAAATTTAGGTTTTATGTTAAACACTTCTCAGTCTAGAAATACCAAATTTATGTGTATAAGGTTCACGTTCATATGTTGCTGTTGATGAAGAAATAAGAGGCGCCAAACCATTACATATTCCTAAACCACTTTCATTCCATGGTTTATGTTTTTGATTTAAGTATGGAATTTAGATTTCATCAAAACTTACATATTTATGAGCCAATTTTGTTGTTTATTGGTAGTAGATCCGGTGTGGATGGTAGATGGTATTTGGACCCGGCTGGGGTGATTTATATGTTTTGATAGTGGCCCTAGTCATCAAAAGTTCAAAACTGACGAGCTCCGCCAACTGGCTTTCACAGCATGTTTGTTGTTGTTAAAATTAATGATATGATTCTAATTAATCAAAATTCAATCAGGATACTACACAAACAATTCGGTGCACGGACGGACGTACCAGGCCCCAACGATAGTCTTGCTCAGCACCATCATCCCAAATGGAGCCACCGACTCCACGCCGCTGCCCATAGCAAACCACTTGCACAACGGTGTCGCCGCGTAGCGCCGGCAGCTCTTGCCGTCGGGGCCCAACTCCGACTTGGTTGCGCACTTCACCATGCTGTTCGAAGCTAGGAACCGGAGCATGCGGTCTACCATAGCAGTAGCAGTAGCAGGACATGGACATGGCATCCCTGCCGTCAGCTCCTCTGCGCTCATGGCGCGTTCGGCAGTCACGAGCTGGTCCATGATGCCGAGCTCGATGACCGCCTTGATGGTAAAAGGTACGGTGTAGCCGCAAAGGAGCTTCATAGCATGCATGCAGGTCTCGTCATCTTGCTGGTGGTTTTCTTTCCCTTGGCTAAACTACTAGTATGGCTGGCCATCAGTGAATTAATTGAATCTGCACGATGGCTATGCCTTCCCCGTACTACCGGACTGTATTTATAAGTGAATGAAGTAGCTAGGATGCATGCTGGCTTGTGTTACCTTTTGCCAAAAAATGAAGACCTGACTATTCTTTAACAAGTACTAAATCCGTTTCAAATTGTAGTTCGTTTGACTTTTTCAATGCTAAGTTCGACCACTCGTTTTATTCAAAAATTTGTGCAAAATATCACTGCTTTTGTTGTGGCATGCTTTATTAACCAAATGCCCTTAAGAATGACTTAAATTTGACTATGTTTGCATAATTTTTTTGAATAAGACGAGTGACCAAACTTGAGGTTCAAAAAAAAAAAAAATGAATTACAATTTGGAACGGAGGGAGTAACAACTCAAGAAACGTGCACCACATATTAACTGACATCTGTTCGATCGAGCAGCCATCTCTTTCTCTTTTTTTTTTTGAGGCAAAAGCTTTCACGGTCGAAGTCAAACCATGCATTTGGAATCTGTTGACATCAAGATTTGGCAAGGATACCCTGGCCGAGAAGCGTGTATTGGCATGTCTAAAGTCATTACACGTGATTTTGAAACAAGGAAGGATACGCACATTGCAACTTGAAGTCCACACACGCCTGCTGACCTCAGAGCCTTCGGCGTGTGGTGCTCATGATTAAGACCTTGGGTTTGATATAGTTATTTTATTTATTTGCTTATCCGGGGGGCACCAAGAGGGCTGAGTTTTATATGTTGGAAAGGCTATGGCTCCCGTGAATTACCCCCGGGATATCCTTTCCCGTGACTAAAAGGCCCTATCCCGTGAGGTTTGTCCTCACGGGAAATCTCCTGAGTCCGGTAGTGAACAGGAAGTTGCAATATTATTTGCTGAAACGTGCATGGACTTAATGATGGGGCCAAAAGAGTGAGTGTGCGTAATTAGACCCCACTAGCCTAGAATTGCCTATCTGTGTTGGTTCCAAACCCCCACCGCTGCCGGATTTTGAACCGGCACAACCATGTTGGCACGATGGGATCGGCCAACCCGGCAGTGGTGTTGAACTCCACTTCCAGGTCACCATATTCCACTCGGTTGTGTTGTTTCTAGACAACAATGTCGGCTTGTGTTTTCAAACCGGTAGTGAGGTATTGAGAATCTATGTCGGTTGTTTACCTAGCTGACAGTGATCTCTTGAGAATCACTACAGGTTTGAAACACAAGCCAGTAGTGATATCTTAATAACTGTCCGTACTCCGCAAGGCTTGGATAACATCCCATCATGGAAACACAAACACATCCGTCCCTTGGGAGCAGAGCAGCCGCGACGTTTGATGGCGGTGTGAATTCCAACCGGTGGCCTTTGTTGACACTATGGCAAATGAACAGCCGCAATCGCTTACTATTTATACACCCTCTGATCATGGCACTCTAATTTAATCCCTTCCAAAATCCCACACACGCACTCAACCAACCACACTCTTGATCAAGATGGCTACGAAGAACATTGGTTTCAAGCCCACGACGAAGTAGATAATGGAGACGGCCAACAGCAAGGCAATGGAGAACATGGCCGAGAAGCTCGGATGGCAGCCGACAATGACAATTCCCCCGCCCGATGCACGAGCTCTTTGAGAAGGACTTCACCGTAGAGCGTCTCAAGGATGCCCTTTCAAAGCTCAACGAGATCGCGGAGGGCCATCGTCTTCAAATGGTGACTGAACTGTTGGAAGAGAAGGACAATCATTACGCCTTCAAGCTGGCCACTTTGGCTCATACCCTCAGCTAGGGAAACTGGCCAAGAAGGGCGCCAGCGAGGAGGCAAAGGAGGACTATATCCTTTTTCATTTTTATCAGTAAATACATAAACTAGTAGAGAACACTCTTTCGGTACAGTGCATTAGTCCTAGCCATTTTGGGACCGGGACTAGAGAAAGACTTAGTACTGGTTGATATATCAAACCGGGACTAACTTTCCCTACCCAACAGATAGTGCAACAGGCTTTTTAGAGCAAACACCTTTAGTCCCAGTTGGTAGGTTAAACTAGGACTAAGGTAGATATGCAATCCTGGCTGTTGTTTCCAACCGGGACTAACATCCTTTATCCCGGTTCTAGGGTACAATCGGGACTAGAGGTTTGATCATTTGGTCCCAGTGATCTCTACAAACTGGGACTAAACAGCCACACTATACATAGTCACTTCTGCTATCCCCAAAAGCCGAATGCAGCTCAATTATTAGTCTTTGCTTGTGCGTGTATGTCGATTAGTGTTCTTGCTTGGGAGATAGTAGTTCTTGCCCAAGGCTGTGAGCTTCCTCTTCATTCTTCTAAAGGTTAGTAACTTCATCTTCCAATCTTTCAATGCTAAATGTGTAGATCATTCCATGTTTTATTAATAAACATACAAAGGATTGGGGTACAATATTCCAACATAGTCCTGCACTAGAATAGGAGCTTTGGAAGTGGTCCTTCACTATGATATTGGGACCTTATGTGAATCTATTTATGTGAACAACATAACTAATGTGGTCCATTTCGTAACTTGTATCCAACTTTAGATTCATTGTTATGTCTATATATATGTAAGGTTTTGATAACCATAACATTTTTCTCAACATTGCAGAGGAAGGCGTATGACTTAACATACGCAGGTTGTAGCTTTGAAGTCATTATAAGCCAATCTCTTTATCAATTGGGTGGTTATGGATGATGTTTTGGCGAACCTATTTTCACTACAAAGGAAATCCAACCTTGTGAACGATCTTGTAAAGCAAAGGAGAGCACACTAATAAATACATTGATCTACATTAGTGACGTTCACATGTATGAAATTAATGACCTACACTTCTTCGAGTATGTGGTCCAATGTCATGAAGTTCTAGGAATTTAAGTTAGTATTTGTTGTTGGTTTCAACGTGAACTCAAAACAAAGAAAAGTTTTCAATCCGGTTATAGAATCGAGCTAGGCTTTTTCGCGGTTGTGGAATCAAAGGCCTCACCCTAGAGAACCTAAATTTGAAGAAGTGGACCATTAGAGAGTTATTCTAAGAATCACTTGTCATAGGCCTCAAAGTAGCACTTGTTTAGAGTGAAATCTTAGAATTCCATCGAAAATCTCTCGTAATCGACCTACGTGCGAAAACAAAAAGGGAAACGACATGAAAGGTACATAGGAAGTTAGGGTGGATAGCTTAGATGATGGTAGGATCAACTAAATTGCGATCCCCAACCGTTAATATATGTTTCTGGATGTAACATTAGGGACTGCCGGTGTTGATTTCAACGCGAACTCAAAACAAAGAGAAGTTTTCAATCCGGCTATAGAATCGAGCTAGGCTTTTTCACGGTTGTGGAATCAAGGACCTCACCCTAGAGAACCTAAATTTGAATAAGTGGACCATTAGAGAGTTATTCTAAGAATCACTTGTCATAGGCCTCAAAGTAGCACTTGTTTAGAGTGAAATCTTAGAATTTCATCGAAAATCCCTGTGTCGACCTACGTACCGAAACAAGAAGGGGAACGACACGAAAGGTACATAGCAAGTTAGGGTGGATAGCTTAGATAATGGTAGGATCAAATTAAATTGCGATCCCCTAACCGTTAATATATGTTTCTGGATGTGACATTAGGGACTGCTGGTGTTGATTTCAACGCGAACTCAAAACAAAGAGAAGTTTCCAATCCGGCTATAGAATCGAGCTAGGCTTTTTCGCGGTTGTGGAATCAAAGGCCTCATCCTAGAGAACCTAAATTTGAAGAAGTGGACCATTAGAGAGTTATTCTAAGAATCACTTGTCATAGGCCTCAAAGTAGCACTTGTTTAGAGTGAAATCTTGGAATTCCATCGAAAATCTCTGTGTCGACCAACGTACCGAAACAAGAAGGGGAATGACACGAAAGGTACATAGGCAGTTAGGGTGGATAGCTTAGATGACGGTAGGATCAATTATGTGAAATTAATGACCTACACTTCTTCGAGTATGTGGTCCAATGTCATGAAATTCTAGGAATTTAAGTTAGTATTTGTTGTTGGTTGTAATGAACTATTTTGAATTGTCATTGTTTGCAATGAACTAATTTAAATTGTACGTGTAATGAACTATGATATGTTTGCATGAACTTTGGGGAGATACTAGGACGTTTTGGCTGAAGATCTCATGAATTATTGCACGAAGATCTTTCTAACTGCAAAGAAATAGAAAACAAAAGAAGAAAAAATAGAAAATAAATTAAAACAAAAAGGGATATGAAGTACCAACCTGGAGCATCATTTAGTATCGGTTCGTAGAACAAACCGGGACTAAAGGATCAACTTAAATTCTAGTTCGAACAACCAGGACTAAAGGGGAGCCTTTATTCCCGGTTGGGAAACAAAGACTAGGGGGTTTCCCAACCGGGATTATACCATGTACTAGTGATATTTGTAAGTTTTATATATTTATGTTTTAACTAGCAAAATGCCCGTGCGTTGCCACGGGTCATGGGATCATAGTTAGGTTATATATGAGAACATAGGGTACAGTCCGATATGTATATTATCCATTGTGCGCAATGCACTTGCATCTAATGATAATGAATTCCAATTATTTACTAATGATCTAGGGTGAATCTAGTTTATTTTAGAATTTCCCTGTAGTTTTTATAAAACTAATTAATTAACTTACCTTTTATTCTACTGTGCATGTTTTCCTGGGGCGTCTAGCATTTGTATGTGAATGACGCGTGGGCCTGGTCAGCTATCCAGGCTGCCCACTACTGCTCTCGTGCTCCCAAACACCGATCGGTGGGACATTGCTTGTCTCTCTCTATTCTACGTGAGCCGGACTTATAGAAGCAAGAGAGGGTGGGACACGGAGGTGTTGTCCTCCTCTTATTGGTCACTAGTATAGTGCCCGTGCTAACGCAACGGTAACATTTCTAGAATGCATATGAAACAAAAAAATGTCAATTTTATAGAAAACTTTTGTTGACTCACTAACGGAAACTCAATAACGTCTAAGAGAAAATTTATATATACACATTAATCCAGAAATGACAAGACACTAGTATATTGCCCGTGTGCTTACGCTACGGTGTCATCTGATAAAACAAATGAACCAACCAAAGAATAATACATGTTTTGATGATAAAATACAAATCAAACAACCAACAAAAGAAGTGAGAATATCAACCAACCAGCACAAGAAATTGACAAAATAGAACTTTCAAACATTTTGTATCATTAACATTTGCAAGAGCTCCCTGAACATATTGCTACGAAGAAGTATATTCAGTTTTCACACGTTTACAAATATACAGTCTAAGGGGTCCGGTCCTGGTGAAAGCATCAAAAGGCTGCGGGGTGCATCACAAGCCTGTGCCACTGACATTAGCTTATCGTTTTCTTATTTTTTTTTAACCTACTTCCTTTGCACACCAAACGATTGCGCCCTGTATGCTTATCAATATGCCATTCCCGTTTGTCCAAAAATATATGACATTGCCCAAGCGATTGACCCTGTATGCTTGTCAATTTGGAGTTGAAGGCAATAACAGAAACAGGTAACGGTATTGTGAATTTGTGATAGTGGGCATACCAAGATTAAGCTTTAAATTGTGCAGGATGAAAGCACAATCTATCATATGTTGTATTCAGCTTCAGAATTTTTGTATAAAATACCATCTGAAATTGTGCAGGATGAAATGCACAAGACATAAATCATCTGAAAGAAAAACACACTTTCCAAGATTCCATCTTCACCAAGAACCTAAAGAAGTAAGCAATTAAAATATAATTATTAAGTAAAAAATATATAACAGATCAAGACAAAGCCAAAGCATTCAAAATAACAAAGCACTGCCTAATCTTTTAGCAATAGAAAATGCTCCTCGGTGGTGTGCTTACTTGGAGATTGCCTAACAGTGTTTCAACAAAGTTGAAACTAATGTTTTACATTTACCTAAGCAATCACATGACCCCATGCTTCACGAACTTGAACAAATATTCCATATACACCTGTTCAGACATCAATAAAAAGACTTAATTCAAGAAGCAATCAATTAAAACATGGTCATGAGTTTACATGGACTGGGGATCTCGTCACTATCAAAGTTACTGATCATCAATGAAATTTGGCCTACCTAAAGCTGCAAAAATTTGGCACAACTAAGTTTGATGGGCAAATTGGCTGCCAAGATTGGACACATTTTTCAGAAAAAATGAACACAAAGTAAACAGTAGGAGAAGCATTTAGATTAGCCATCTTCATTTGCAAAGATTTCATATAACACCGGGTCTACCTCTACAATATCTTTATTTGCAATTTCAATTATTAATTTGCTACTATGTGCTTTGAATATTTTATTAATTGGACATTCTAATCCTAACTCCGTGCCCCGATCCATCCCATGAATCCACCACTGTGACAGCCTAACCATACACAATGAGATAATCAATCCATCATGGCATCAGCCCTACCAACCGTAATAGGTATGTGAATGAGAACAATACCATAAGAGTATGGGGCAAGGATGGTTTTCCTGTTTTTTCCCCGAGGAACCCTGATGTCGCACAAACCTGAACTGAAGTCCAATTACACCTGAAGATGGCGGCGTTGGAGACAACGGCGGTGAGGTCGGGGCCCAGCGGCTGCACGATGCCATAGTATTGATCTCGGCTTCTTTTCCGCACAGCCCTTGGATTTCTTGGAATGTCTCCGTTACCTAATAATCAAGAAACAAAAACATGGTAAAGATCCATCCAAAATGAACAGTTCTCTCGGATCAGTTCCATTGCACCTGTCGATGGAAATTAACAGTTTTCATACAATTAGTACAGCCAAAGATGAATGCTCCCCAAACAATATTTGGAAAAAAAAAACTTACACTTAATCAGATCATATCCGGCAATATGTTAGGGCATATATGATACACATGTAATCAGATCAGATCATGACGCATATGTCAGGGTATAGGCCCTCGGTTTTGCAGGAAGGCAGGCGAAGCAATTGGCATAAGCAGGTGCTCGTCGCCTGCACTCCTCCACCGTTGGACGAGATCCTGGGCTGGGTATGGACGACGGCCATGCAATGGAGGCCCCACCGCCCTGATTTGGAGAGAGGAGAGGAAGGGTCCGGATCCAATGAGGACCATACGCACATGCTGGAGGAGGGCAAACAGGCGGCGCCGCGCGCATGCGTTGTCGCTCCAATGATTTCCGCCGGAGGGAGGACCGGAGCCCGGAGGAGGACCTGTATGCCGCGCAGTTTGCCGAGACTGTAGCCGTGCGCCAACCGCTGACGCATTTTGCCGAGACCGCAGCCGTGTGCCTCCGTCGTAGCGAGCGAGATTTGATGGCCTGAGCGGTGGACGCCGATGGCGGCGTCGCCCTTGGCCGCCTCGAGCACGAACCTGACGATCCCAGGCGTCGTGTGTTTTTTTTGTGCGGTCTTCTGGTCGCGATCCCGGTCTTCGAACGCTGGTCGCGTCAGGTACGTCGGGGTCTTGAGCGTGGGCGTGAGATGTAAGACCTCCGCACAAACTTTGAATCCTACCCCTTGGTTGTAAGATCCATGTGAGGAAAAAAAAAAAAAAACTGAACAACTGGTAGCCCCAATATCAGGAAAATGAAGATAATAAATTCATAACCCCAATTAATTCAGTACGTATCGAACACCTGCAAATTACCAACGTGGAGAAGGCGTGGGCGCGAGGAGCGGTCTTCACGATGAAGTCCTCAGCGTCAGCGTTCAGTCATCTTGTATCTTGTGGCTACCTGCCTTGTCCTGACCGAAGCGCCATCGCCGCGAACGCCGACGGCAACTTGAGTTAGGGTTCAACGCTGGGAGAAGGGAGGGAGAGGAGGAGCCTTGACTGCCGGGCGGCCTGCCTTGGCATAGTGGACGGCAGCGGTGCCCTGCCCTAGCGCCGGTCCATGGGGGAGAGGAGAGGAGACGCCTGAATGGATCGCGACCCGCGGCCTCCGTGCCCGCACCTCTGGTGTCATCGTCGGAGGCTGTACCTGTCTGCTCCCTCGGCATCCCGCGCGGAGGCCGATCCGGAGGAGAGGTGGGGGACGGCGGCGGCAGAGAGAGAGAGAGAGCAGGGAACGAGACTCTTTCCGTTTTCTGTTCCATTTTGGTAACGCTAATGCCCGGGGAAAGACGCGAGCGTTACGAGGAAATTTGCCGCAGATGGCGGGCGGGTCGGGCAATGAGGGCTGAAGACGGGCGAGTGGGATGGGAGGTGTCCAATACTTCTGATCCTGACCGACCAATCGTGTCCGAGTAATGAGAGAGAAGATTGAGAAATGATCTGGGTTGTTCATTTTGAATGGATTTGAACGTGACGAAGTTGGTGCATTAGTAGGGTAGATACATTATGTGTGTTGCCACATTAGGCCTAGGTGCCGCTGTTGTATCCGCCTCCAACTCTGCTGGTTTAGGCGGCAGGCCACGGAGAACTTCCAGGATACGCACTAACAGGGCAGGCAGACGGAAGGCAGACGGAAAAAATGTGGATAAGAAATTTTCTTTCTTTATTAGTAGGTATAGATATAACGAAACCAAGACCTATATATATAAGTTCATGTTGTGTGTTACTCCCTCTGACCCAAATTGTGTGTTGTTTCTGGTTTTCATGCGGCAAGTTGACGTGATTTGTATATATGTTCCTTGTGCTAGAAAGCATTGTATTCTTAACCGTCGCTGGTTAAGCAACAACCCAACACTGTTAAGAATAGATCACTGCCGGTGTATGCCAAGAGCGGGACTTTCACTGCCGGATGTTGGACAGCCATGGCATGTTTTCAATTTTGAAGCGAAGAACCGACAGCGAAGGGTCATCACTGACGGTTCAGTCAAATCCAATACTGATGGTGGCGGCACTAAAGATCAATTCTAAAGTAGTGTACTTGTCCTCTAGAGCAACAATCGTCTATGTGAGAAATTAAAATCACGAGCTAGAGTTCCAGCTTGGCGGTGGAAACTGTTGGGACATTCATGGCCCAAAACATAGCTATACTCCCGGCAATAGGAGTTTCAGAAGGGATACTAAGCGCAACATTTGTTCATCTATCTATAAAACTAATGTTTGGAACCCTTACTAGCTAATTCTCTCGACATGTAAGCACGCCACCTCACCATCCCACTAACACCCCACTAAGATGTCACCCTCACTAGCCCACTAACCCTTTCTTGCGTCATGTCATCAACATGCCCCACATGTGTATGGACATAAAAAATGTTATAACTTATAAACGAAAAAATAAATCAAATTCTGATTACACCATTAAATTTATTTTAATAAATCCTTTAAAACAAGATCTCACATGGATATATTTTTGATAAAATTATATGTGGGACCCATTAGTATAGAGAGAAAAGAAAAAAAAAAAAAAGGGAAAAAAGAAGAAAGAAAAGAAAAAAAAAAATAGGAGATCAAGTGGTAGGTGAGGTTACAAGTGATGATGCCGATCGCCACCAACTGCTGCTGAATGAGGATTGTTTGTTAGTTGCGTATACGTACGTGTACGTCGTAGGCATCCCGCATTCTACCCACCTGGAACTTGCGTGATCCAATTTGCTACGTTCATGTCTCTCCGTGACACATGTAGTGGAAACTATACGTTCAGATGGTATACCGAGTTGAGGCCCTACTTGCCTACAAGCTCTATTTCCCTCGGTAAGAAAGAGCAATGGAATTTTTTTTTTTTTGACAACTAAAGAGCAATGGAATTGAAAAATACTCGATAATGCAATAGTTTGTTTTTAACACTTCTCTAAAAACTTAGTTTGTTTTTAACACTTCTCTAAAACTTTCAAATGCACCAAAAATTTAGATATGAGGCTGACAACTAAGGGAAAAAGAAACCTAACATATTTAAATTCCTTCTTCATACCCGCGGCAACGCGTGGGGAATTCTCTAGTTTCTTCAATCTAGATAACACCCATTTGACTACCAATACGGTGTCAGCTTGCTTAATAATGTTGGCAGATAATAGTAAGTGGTCCATGACTGGTAGTTATGGTGTGCAATCAAACCAAGACAAAGTTCTTTTCATGAATGTCAAAAACATATGTTGCCAGTATGGCTACTGTTGGGGATTTCAATCTGATTTATAGGGCGCAGGACAAAAATAATGTCTAGATAAATCTGACCCTACTAAATGGTTTCAATTCCACAATCGATGATCTTCTAATGGCACCAATAGATCTCTGAGAGAAGAAATATACCTGGATCGGAACAATGATCATCCGAATCCTACAATGTCAAAAATTGAATTGCTAGAAAACATACCTACATGCCCTATCCTCATTAGTGTGTGATCATTGCCCATTATTTCTACAAGGTCATATCAACTTGGACCACTGTAGGGATTTAGATTCAATCCTATTGGCCAAGTTGTCCGTGCTTCACTACTACAGAATTGTCCATCACCGCCGGGCTCCAACCCCCTTCACTATCGAAAAACTGAACCGCGAACCATAGCGGTAGTGATGTGGGGTTTGAAACACTACCTGGTCAAAACACCGGCGGTGATGCGAGGAGAGACTGCGGTTTGATATCGAACCGCAAAAGATCCGTCACCGAACACCGCCGGGTGTTCCACGACCCGGCAGCATTTTTTTTGATCCAAGCAATGCGGGTTCGAAGTCAGCCGGCAGAGTTGATATTGGGAGCACTGCCGGGCTTTAACGAACCGGCAAATCGTGGGGATAACACTATCGGGTTAGACGGAGCCGGCAAGCTGTATCGAAGAGCTAACAATGGCAGCTTACTTTGAACCCGCCGAACTTTTACGTGAACACCGTCGGCCGATCTCAACCCGGCAAATTATTAGAGTGGAGGCTATCGGTTGGTTAATGCAAATGCCCGGCGATGATGTTTCGTCGTATATGACGGTTAGTAATTCAAACCGATAGTGTTTAGTATAGTTACACTACCGGTTTGTTGCTCATTCACTGTCGGGCCCGTGCCACCCGGCGTTTTTGTTTTTAATTTTTAATTTATTCGTAGAATTCAGCTCTTTTTAAATCCGAAAAATCATCATACATTAATATCGTCAAAACATTACAGGATTTAATGGTTACATACAACAAAATCCACCTAATGTTCTAGAAACTAAGCCTACATGAACTTCTAAAATAAAAAGACCAATGACCATAGAGTCATACACATAAATAAAAGCATGACATCTTTCCAAAACCAATTAAGCAAAATTCTCGCAATCTTCATAAGTATGTGGGGTGGCTTCTCTTCAATCTCCGGGGGCGCTAGTTTGCAAAATTGTAGGCGACGATTTAAACTTCACCTTCGTGTTGTATTTTCTCAGAACAATTATTAGCGTAGCCTTGGATTTGAGCATAGCAATCTTCCCAGTTAGATAGATCCCCGCACGCGACCAACAAACACTACGCACCACGCCATGCTTGCCTATACATGTCACCAAAATAGGATGATATTGCTACGTTATTCATAAAAGTTGTACAAGAAGCCTACGCACATATATTTAAAATATCCAAACCGGATTTCGAACAACACTAACTCATGAATTTCAATCACAATTCGAAAGCACAAAGGTTGCGTGACCGAGACGGGCATTTCAACGAACACCTCAAGGGCAGTGACCGACGCACACACCAAGCTTTCATGCGCCTCGTGGCGCTCCTATCTTGTCTTGGAGGATTTGAGGAGGACAAGGTCGCGGACGGTACGGGGTCTCCGCGGTGAAGAGGAAGACGGCGTGAGGTCAGGACGGCAGAGAGGTGTGGCGGCGGTCCTCCGTCTCGGGCGGGAGGAAGACCAAGCGGGCGACGCGAGGCTAGGACAGCGGCGAATTAGTTCTCATTCTCATAGGTAAAAACTCGTACACCTAAAGGGATAATTAGTTCTCACCGTGGAAGGGGCCGGGGCGAGGATGCCGGGCGCCGGGCGTTGGGGACGCCGGAGTGGAGGAGTGCGGCGTGGGAGAACGCCGTCAAGCCTCGATTCCGCCGAGCGAACGACCGGGATGCGCCGAACGGACGGCCCGGGCGGCGTAGGGGACGACGAACGGCGACGCTGGAGTTGGTGGTGCGCCCCGCCGGTGAATCCGGGTGCTCTTCGGGCGCCGGGGGGGAACGAATGGCGCGGTGTTCAAATGGCTTGCCAAAATTTCGCTCCGAGCCACTCACCTATATATATATAGGCAAGGCTGGTTTGGGCGCGGTGGGGAATAAAATGGCGGAGGTTCAGATAGATTTGGAAAATTTCACACCAATCCTATTCGCCGGTTATTACACGCAACCGGCAGTGAAATAGAAATGCTGTCACTTCATGGATGATCATGTACCTTTGTGAAGGATGTGTAATCCTCCTTGGTGGAAATGGCTTGAATTTTTTTTCCCAGCCATGTACACCCAAAATATGACCCCACACAAGTTCTTAGGTTTTTCTGATAAATATTTTAATTACTATGATTTTCTTCTAGCTAAAATGGCGACAAGAAGGCTAATTAAACCATGGAAACACAAGAATTTTTTTTGGACCTCCACGGTGATTTGCCTCCTAGGGCACATGAGACCCTCGTGGAAAAGTCTAGCAAAGATTCGGCTCTTTTCGTGGGTACGCCCTTTCGATTCAAACTATAATTACAAGGTGGCGTCACGCCAGAAATTCAAATAAACTGGGAAAAGTATCAAACCAACTCCGAAAAATCTCAAACTTCGTGGGTGCTTCCCAATTTGCATGTGAAAGGCTCAGAAAAAGTTTGAGACCACTACAACACCGGCAAACATATGAACCACATGGAGCACAAGAACTACACTCAGATAGTCCATGTTCGATGGTAGGGATCATGTGCCTCCGTGAAGGATGTGTAATCCTCCTTGGTCGAAATGTCTTGAATTTTTTTCCCAGCCATGTGCACCCAAAATATGACCCCACACAAGTTCTTAGGTTTTTCTGATAAATATTTTAATTACTATGATTTCTTCTAGCTAAACTGGCGACAAGAAGGCTAATTAAACCATGGAAACACAAGAATTTTTCTTGGACCTCCACGGTGATTTGCCTCCTAGGGCACATGAGACCCTCGTGGAAAAGTCTAGCAAAGATTCCGGCTCTTTTCGTGGGTACGCCAGTTCAAACTATAATTACAAGGTGGCGTCGCAAGCGAAATTCAAATAAACGGGAAAAGTACCAAACCAACTCCAAAAATCTCAAACTTCGTGGGTGCTTCCCAATTTGTATGTGAAAGGCTCGAAAAAGTTTGAGACCACTACAACACCGGCAAACATATGAACCACATGGAGCACAAGAACTACACTCAGTATAGTCCATGTTCGATGGTAGGGATCATGTGCCTCCTCGTGAAGGATATGTAATCCTCCTTGGTCGAAATGCCTTGAATTTTTTTCCCCCACCATGTACACCCAAAATATGACCCCACACAAGTTCTTAGGTTTTTCTCGATAAATATTTTAATTACTATGATTTTCTTCTAGCTAAACCGGGCGACAAGAAGGCTAATTAAACCATGGAAACACAAGAATTTTTCTTGGACCTCCACGGTGATTTGCCTCCTAGGGCACATGAGACCCTCGTGGAAAAGTCTAGCAACATTCCGGCTCTTTTCGTAGGTACGCCAGTTCAAACTATAATTACAAGGTGGCGCCGCAGAAATTTAAATAAACTAGGAAAAGTACCAAACCAACTCCGAAAAATCTCAAACTTCGTGGGTGCTTCCCAATTTGCATGTGAAAGGCTTAGAAAAAGTTTGAGACCACTACAACACCGCAAAACATATGAACCACATGGAGCACAAGAACTACAATCAGATAGTCCATGTTCGATGGTAGGGATCATGTGCCTCTGTGAAGGATGTGTAATCCTCCTTGGTCGAAATGGCTTGAAATTTTTTTCCCAGCCATGTACACCTAAAATATGACCCCACACAAGTTCTTAGGTTTTTCTGATAAATATTTTAATTACTATGATTTTCTTCTAGCTAAACTGGCGACAAGAAGGCTAATTAAACCATGGAAACACAAGAGTTTTTCTTGGACCTCCATGGTGATTTGCCTCCTAGGGCACATGAGACCCCGTGGAAAAGTCTAGCAAAGATTCCCGCTCTTTTAGGTGGGTACGCCAGTTCAAACTATAATTACAAGGTGGCGCCGCCAGAAAATTCAAATAAACCGGAAAAAGTACCAAACCAACTCCGAAAAATCTCAAACTTCGTGGGTGCTTCCCAATTTGCATGTGAAAGGCTCGAAAAAAAGTTTGAGACCACATGGGCCACAAGAACATTACAAATTAATTAGAAAGTAACCATACAACCTTACAAATAATTAACATAGTAAACACACTAATCATCATCATCGCCGCCGGGATCATTATTGGGTCCAAATTTTGATCCATGCACATGAATGTAGGATTGTAGAAATATCGGGTAATTGATGTCACGGATTAAGTATCCGCTTGAGTCGATGAAGGTCAATGCCCTTATGATTGCACTCTCTCGCCCCTCGCAAGGACGTAAAAATGTTCGACCATAGATATAACCTCTTGAACGACCGGTGCCTAAGTTAGTAAACCTTATGCGATTGTCGCCCTTCCGTAGTTTGCTGGCCAAGGTGTGCAATGTAAGTCCCAATCGTACCGGGTCGGTCTCAGTAGCTTGGTCGAGAACGGCCGCCAAGCCACATGCAAAGATAAGTAAGATTGTGGAGCGAGAATCCGCAAGTGGGAGAATCAAAATGAATGAGGATGATGTGAATCTATCAAATATGCATTGCCAAAATGATGAATTTAATTTATTACCACATCATCATGGTTGTAACTCCCAACATATTCGCTATATTGCCATGGGGGGATATTATCGCCAGACAAGGCAAATATCTTGAAGTGCGAGAAATCGAGCACAATGTAGCAAATACGTCGAAAAGAATCTAAGCACAAGGAAACGGCATGGTACTCGGCGCTTTTGCATGGTCGTTCTCTCGCTTCCCCTCTCGTGGATTAGGTGGTCATTGTGTCCCGAATCCTCGAAGGGATGTAAAAACTTATTTCACACGATATAGTTGATGACCAGTGACGATGCTCTAGATGTTGTGGTCTCCACAAAACCGAGATAGAGAACCGGCTAAGTCTTTGTTTCTAGCCATTGTATTGGGGATAAAGTCTGTGAAACATACAAATGCAACAAAATGACGTTAAGTTAAACTAATTGTCCATGTATTTGTTATAGTAAAATAAGAAATAAAAAAATGTTACAAAAAATTACATACGATGGCGGATAAGGGAATGGCCTTGTGTCCACACCACAGGGCGAATGGCTCATCGCCGCGGGAAACCCGTTCTTGTGGTGGCGGCAAAGGCGGAGGACCGCCACCACCGAAATGATAAAAAAAAAAAAAAGGACAAAGCTCATAAATATATATAGTATATATATATATGTATTGTTTATATGGATATTTATATAGGAATTCTATACAAGAAAAAAATATCCTTACCAATGTAATATCCTGGAGCCATGAACAAATCTCCTAGAAAGAGAGAGAGAGAGTGAAAGAGCTGAGTGGATTTCGTGCAGAGTGACCGGAGCTCGTGGGTGCGTGCTTGGGTATGTGTGTGGATGCGGCCGGGCGCATTGATTTATAGCAGTTGATCAGTGCAGGTACATCACTGCCGGGTATTAAGATATACCCGGTAGTGATAACAACATGACTACCGGTTATTTGAATGGAGCCGGAAGGAATACAATATCACTACCGTTGTTTGTATGTATCCCAAGCAGTGAATTCACAAAAGTTGTCACTTCACTCGGTTTGCATGCATGCATTGTTGCAAAGCTCTTCCGCATACTATGTACGAGTAGATGCTTCACGCAAAGTTTGGGGTTTTGGTTATCTGCTCAAGGGGATATGGATGTGAATAAAATTTATTATCTCGTTCTTTGTTTTTGTTACATATATAACTTTATTTCATTCACATTAGATTTGGATATATCTCGTTGAATTTTCCTCACAATATGCAAAGATATTTCATTGACGCAACCGCCTTTATTGCAATCGCCTTTATTACGCTCGATGAAGGGTAAAAAAATGGAAACTCAAAGGTATCAAAGAGACAATCAAGATTCATATATCAAACAAAATACAACAGATAAGAAATTTGATTGCATATATTTCCATAACAAAGACCTTACATTACATATATTTCCATAGCAAAGACCTTACATAGAACTAAATATATGGTAACAAAGACCAATTCACGATAGGTCAATGCTACAATCAAAGTGTACAAACACATTAAAATTTAACCACCTCGAGAAGTCTCTTGTAGCATCTCCTCGGATCGAAGAAGTGGCGAGGCCGCTACGTGCACTCATTGAGGAGGTTGGAGGATGAGATTCACCGAGCTTCATCTTCAGCCCAAACTTGACCATTGGACCAAGGATGAAATCACAAAGAACTAGGTCCAATGGTCATTATTTTTCCATGGATGCACCATATGATTCGATACTATATGCCCATGTGCCCGGATATTGGCTGAACACTAGCACCCCAAAGCACAAGGACTCCTGACTCTTAATATGAGTCCGAGTTTGACCTTGAATCATGGCACCCACGTAAGCCGCATGCCCCTGTCTCTCCTTCATCGAAGAAGACTCTTCTAGCACCTTTTCTCAGAAACCATTTTCTTGGACTAGGCATATCTCAGTATGTGGAGGGTTTTCTCCCAAAGAAAATCCATATGTATGTGGAACCGAAAGTACCGCTAGCAAAGAAGATCGAGGACGAAGAACAAGAAAAATAAGGAGAAAAAGATTTCCTAGATCCAAAACCCATGACACTAAATTCAAATCTAAGCCCTCTCAGATTTTGAGGAGAGGGTTAGGAACTACCGGATGAACCAAGAATGCAAGAACAGAGAGGAGAAATCGGGTGCAAAACACGCGTCCCCTTGCCGCTTTAAATAGGCGAGATGGCTTGGTTGAGTCGACCGCTGTTGTACGGAGGACGTGGCAAAGATCCGCCAAAGATTGGTGCAAAGGGTCGCCCGGTCCGAGTTGAGAACTCGTGCGGCCGCTGAATTTTTTAGAAATCACCGCGGGTCTAAGTTTTCACCCGGCGGGATGTGGAATACCACCGCGTAAAAGATCTACACGCGGCGGTGAAACTACACCCCGCAAAGTTTTTTAACCGACATTGATTTAACCCGTCGACGCCGCAGCCTGGTGGCACAGGATTTTCTCATCGATTCCGCAGACACCGCCGGTTTCCCCTAACCGCGCTGAATGCTACCGGCAACGCGGTTCTCCAAGCAAGCAGATGCATGCAAAGACAAAAGCCACCGTGGAACACGCTAAGTGAACGTGGATGCCTACAAATATTGTGGTAAAAAAAGAAAAAACAATGATGGCTATCTGTTGGGCGGTACAAAGTTTGATTCTATAAATAGCCCTACAGTTGTTGTGGACGCGGCTACGCCTTGTTGAGTGTGTCATTTTCGTGCTCCGGCCAAAGAGAAGTCTCTCGCCTCCCTCCCTCCCTCCCCGCCTCCCTCACCCGCCGGCATCGAAGGTACGTGTGGTTGATCTTGTAGCAATGGTAAACAAAGTGAAGCATGCATTCCTTGTTTCAAAATAACAATGCTAAACTCGATCATCGTTCTTGAAAAAATAGTCAAAAAATGGCTTGTTGGGGATCGAACCGGGGATTTCGGATTGGGTGTTGGGAAACGCCGTGCCAGCCGAGGAAGCGACCATTGGAAACGCTACAAGAAACGCTGCGTAGCGGTCGGCCTTTCGTGGGGAGACGGGCCGATCGCGACGGCCATTGATGAGCCGGTCGCCGCTTGGCCGTTGGATCGCTTTTCATGGCGCCGCATCTTGGGAATGACAATGGACTGCATGCATTCCATGCTTGCTACTATATAACAACGCCCGATTTGGTACCATCTCCATCGCTAATTAGCCTCTCTTTCCATAAACCCCGTGCAGCTAGCTTCTTCTTCATCGACGATGGCCGGCGTCTACACCAACGAGGAGCTTGTCTTCACCGTGGGGCGCCTCCACGACGCCCTCCGGAAGCTCACCGCCCCGGCCGAAGAAGTCGGCCTCGCCAACGGTGGGTTGGCCGTTGGTGGAGAAGGCGAACTTCTACGCCTTCAAGGTCGAGGCCATGGCCGACATCCTCGCTAGGGGATACCGCCAGCCGGTGGAGCTCCGTGCAACCGCCGGCGGAACATGGCCGGCGGCGGAACGCTGGCGGGCGGCGCAGGACGAGGCCGGCGGCGACGCAGGCCTAGCCTATGGCGGGCGGCGAGGCGATGGCGGCCCGCTTTTTTTTATTTTTTCGTTTTGTAAAATATATTATCTAGTAATATATAATTATCTAGTAATATATAATGACTCCAAAGTCATTTTAATTCATCTCCGTTCGCTTTCTATCTTTTGTTTTACTTGTTCCTTCTTCATTCAACCCCCGCTGAGCTATCGGTTCCTTTTTGCTTCCCTCCCAAATCGCTATCGGTTCTAATTCAACCCGGCCGTGTCAATCTTCAAATCGCTTTTCGGTTCTAATTCAAACCCGCGAGTGATCTCGTGGTCCATCAAGACCACCTTTGGGGAACGATTCAACCCGGTGGTGATCTAAGTCTTCACCGCTGAATTGGTCGAATCCGTGAGTTTCGAGTTTCCAAATACCGAACGGTTCATCACCGCGGGCGAGGATCAACACCGCCCGTTGGATTAAATTCCGCAGTGATGCCGGCGTAGTGATGAAACGAATCTGTAGTGCTTCATGGACACAATCAAGGAGGTATGTGTCATAGATCGGTTGGATTCTCGGCGATCGGTGACACGCCGGCGACGAAGCCGATTCGGCAGCGGCGGCAATCGGGGTTGCCGGGAGGGATAGGCGCTGGCGGCAATCGGGGTTGCCGGGCGCCGGTAATCGGGGCGGCAATCGTGGCTGTTGGAGAATCGTGGTTGCCGGGAGTGTTGGAGAAGAGGAAGAACAAGGGAAGGCGACGGTGGCGGCGGCCGCCGCCGGGCGGCGTGGACGACAACATGGTAGTGGCGGTGGCGGGCGGGGGCAGCGGCGCCGCGGCGCGCTGCAGAGGGGAGAGAGAGCCTAGGGCTAGAGAGTCAAGCCGTTGGGTGTTACCCCTTTTTTTTTTCTTAAGTTTCAACCGATTACATCTCCCTTGTATTTATAGTCCCGAAAGACATGCATGAGAAGTATATCTGCTTTATTTCCTAATCTATCCCTATTTTATCCCTAAATAATATTACTTAATGAGGAAGCAAACGACGCGATGACGGCATGTGGCGGTGGGCGGCGGCGGCCGTGGGGGCGCGTGGCGTGCGGCCTCCCCCCCTGGGCTGCCGGGCTGGCCTCTTAGGGTTGTGACAAACCCTTTTGGGCCCCCTCTTGATGGCATGTGACAAGATGGGACGCATGACCGGTTAACACTCAAGACGCAATCTTACACGTTCATATTAAACTGTTGTGGACGGCAAAGGCGTTGAAACTATGGCATAAGAAAACATTCAATGACCGGAAAGTACACTGGGCAATCCTTAACATCGTCACGTACCCTTGCAAATTTAGAAAGAGCACAATAATCTAGACATCTAACATAGGATGAATTAAATTTCAAATAATGCTACCTCAAATCAAAGACATTGGGCCTAGTTGTTAGTCAAAAAACAAAGGCAACACAAAATTCACGATTAACATGGATTAGAAAAGAGGATACAAATACAAAGTTCTTTCCTTTACATTTACATAACAATGGAAGAAAAAAAAGGTATACACCCCTGACCTGGTTGGTACAATTTGGACCATTAGGTCTCACAAAGATGAAAAGGCCAATCTGATACATCCGCATTTCGCTCAAGTCATGGGGACACCAACATCAGAACCAAAGCAATTGTAACTTGGGAGAGCTAGGGTACACTCATTATAATCTTGAAGAACTTGATGGCCCATTCACACAAGAAAATTGTTTGATGTCATCAAAGAAATGTCGACGAAAAAAGAGGTGCCAAGACCGGACGGATTTTTAGGACTTTTCTATAACAAATGTTGGTCCCAATTGATTTGGAGTTTCTAAACACATCGAACAGCCAAGCTTAGCCGAGTAAATGAAGCAAACATCGTCCACTTACCAAAGAACAGGATGGCGCAGACACCATTTCGAGTACAAACAAATCAGTCACATCAATAGACAAATGATGTGGAGCTCGAGGTGGAGTTGCCATTCTCCAATATGCATGACACCATTGTGTGTCTCAAAATGATGTGGAAAAAAGCAAGAATCATGAAATTATTACTATACCTGTATGAAATGAAATGATGACTGGAGTTAAGATCAATTTTAACAAAAGTGAAGTTGTTGTGAATGATTATGATAATGTGGCTCCCAGATATGCTGAACTTTTTAACTGCCAGATTGGCTATTTTCCTATTAAATATTTGGAAGTTGCTTTGAGTCCTAGTAGGCTCCATGTAGCTGATTGGACACCTTTGTTGGATAAGAGTGCCAAGAGAATAGATATCTGGAAAGGATCCACACTTACAATAGCTGGAAGATCAACCCTAATTACCTCTAGTCTTAATAATGCTCCAATTTACTATATGTCCATTTATCTTTTGCCCAAAACTGTGGTAAATGTAATGGATAAGGATAGGAGGACTTTCTTTTGGCAAGGAGGCCATACGAAAAGAAAATACCACTTAGTTAAGTGGATAAAGATTTGCAAAAGTAAGAAACAGGAGGACTGAGAATTAAGGATATTAGAAAGATGAATATTAGCTTGTTGTGTAAATGGTGGTGGAGGCTTGAGAAAGAATCTGGCTTATGACAGGATATTGTGAAGGCTAAATATCTTAAAAAAGTCTCCATCACAAATGTGAAACATAAACAAAGTGATTCACCAATATGGGCAGACCTATTAAAGGTAAAGATATATATCTACAAGGTAGAAAGGTGGAGACTAGGGATGGTGCCTCTACCTCTGTTGACGGTAGTTATTGTCAAAAATTAAGTAATTATTTTTCTACAAAATCATGGATAAATAATATAAAAGATTATTATTACTAATGGATTCCACGAGTTTTGGTGCACACTCAGTTTTACAGGTGAACTCCGGAATATTCTAGAATATTGAAGAAAAGAGGAGAAATAGAGAAACAGAAGAAAAGGACCAAATCAGGGCGATTGGTATAAATTCTAGGGGTCCAAATGAGAAGAGAAGACAGCTCGCAAAGGTCGGGGCCGACCTGTTGTCAGGTGGGGCCGGGCGGCACGCACCCTGTGCCGCGCGGCACCGCTTGGAAGAACCACATGTCCATCTTCTAGAACCTTCCTACAACCGACCTATGGAGTAGATCTAGCCCATCCAATCAAGTCGGTTTGATCCAAGGGCTGTGATTCATCCTATAGAGCTATAAAAGAAGGGGCATGGCTCCCTTGAAACCCTAATTCATTAGCTATCTCATCTCATTGATTAGAGAGGGATCCCAATATGAGGAGCTCTCTCTTTTCAATGTAGATCTAGGGTTATACTTTCCAATGTAATAGATTAGATCTAGTTGAGAGTTATGGAGAGCGGAGCTGTGCTCTGGTTCTGGAGAGTCTTCAGAGTATGGTATGTCTTTGTATCTTCTCTACAAGACTTATGCTTTGATATATATTTATCTTCTCTATTTACTTTTATGCCTTTCATATATTTATGGTTAATGTAGTATTTATGCTTTAGCATAGGATCTCCTCTTTCATCGAGTGCTCTAGTTATAGACATAATTAGAGTAGTAATTAATAGTGTAGACATAGTGTCTAGACTAGAGGTTACCCGAGATTGCACCCAATCCCACGGATAGTTTGTGGTAGCCCCAAGTGGTGACAGCCCCGATGGCCGACGTATTCCACCACGTTCTGGTTGGTGTTTGTAGGACTTTAGTCAGAGCTTCCTAGCCCCCTTCTTACCTCTTTATGTGGCTAGTGGTATCCCGAAGTGTTATATTGTGTGATTGTTTGTATCTATCCATACTTCATTACCTTTGAACCAAAGTATTAGAGAAGTAATCGAACCTTTGCCTCTCCCGTTGTCCTCTTGATTAGCTAAGCTATTCATTTACCATAGTATTCTTTTTAGTTATTATTAGTAGATTACTTTTTTATGCTTAGTATTCATGGTCTTGTCTATATTTCATTTATCACTTACCCTTACTTTAGTCTAGTTGGTTTACTAAGTTTGTAGATACATGATTGTGAGTTATTAGATTCTTTACCCAAAGCTTCCCTATAGATATGATACCCTAGAATACTCCCTTAGGCAAAAGCTACATTGATGTTCCGGCGCTTGCAGAATCTTCTTATTCTTATAGCACTTAACAAACGCCAACAAGCCTTTTTAGGCGCTTTTTCGCCGGGAAGCAATTGGTGTAAAGAATTTTAATAATGATCTTGACATCTGCGATTTATTATATCACCAGCAGCTTTATTTCTTTCCATCTAAAATAGGGCCTCTTTAATTTCTTTTTCAAAAATGGTTGACAAAGATAATTATTCTCAATATCGATACTTGAGGTATCCCTCCCAAAGACTTTATCAATATGAATATCATGGGATTCCACATGACCAAACAACTCAAAGATAATACTTTCGGATGCATGTTTCAACAAGTCTTCATCTCTTTCAATAGTCAAACCATCTTTTTCAAAAGATGGTATAGTATTTCTCCTTCTTTTTTTGCCATTAGTAATCTTGTGGAAGTAGTTAATATTATTATCACCTTTCAACAACCACTATTCATGGCTTCTACTAAACCAATAGGATTCCTCCCCGCTCAAGAAGGGTATAATTTTCTTTTGAGCAATTTCAATTTGAGCATGTATTGTTCATCATTTAAGCATCCCTTTTCCTCCAGATCTTCTAATTTAGTTAATTCCTCAATATTAATATTTCTTTTTTTCCTCATTTCACCTTGAATATTAAAACCCCATCCTTTAAAATATTGTTTGAAAACTTTAGTTTTTGTTGAATTTTGTCTAAGGCAGATGAGGCTCTGCATATGGTCTCTCACAAATCTTTTTAAAAGCAGAATGAAGTCTAGGTTACTAAGCCAGCTTAGTTCAAACCTAAATTGAATATTCTTAACTGGTTTGTGAATATCGAGCATATTATTAAAGGGTTATGATCTAATATGTCTCTGGGAAGCTTTCTTACATCGACAGTTGGAAACATATTTTCCCAGGAATCTGTTACAAGAATCCTGTCAAGCTTTCCCAAAGTTGGGTTTCTTGATTATTAGTCCATGTGAATAAGCCACCAGTCATGATAATCTCTTTAAGACCATGAATATTTATCAAGGCATTAAACAAGTCAGAATGTCTATGAAGCCCATGTGCTTTATTTATCTCAAAGAAGATCCTATTATATTAAAATCCCCACCTATTAAAAAGAGGTTCCTTACAATGAGAACAAAATGCAGAAAGTTAAGTGAGAAACCTCAATTTGTTTTCTTCTTGGGAAGCACCATATACCACTAGGAGATTCCATCTGGATTTGTGTATTTTATCCCAAAGATCCACTTGTAGCATGAATTGTCCTGCATGGAAAGCACCAAGATCATAGAACTCAAGTCTAATCCCAACTAAAATACCACCAGATTTACCAATAGCAAGGTTGGTTAACCACAAGTAATCCTTGTGAGCATCAAATTTTCTAGTAATCTTTTCATCACAGAATTCCACCATGGTCTCCTGAAGACCAATGAAATTTTCTAGTAACCTTTTGTCTTCATCTATCAAGTGCTAATTTTAGTTGTGAACAAACAGAGGCAGCAGCCAATGTTGCATGATGTCAAAAGAACCTCGCCTTGTATGACCTATGTGTGTATCTCCCAACACAAACTCTCACACGGCGATCGTGCCAAGGTACCTCACACCCCACCGAAGAAAACAGTTTTCACAAAAAAAAGGGAATCAACGTAGTTGTCACCAGCCCCAAATTTCCTGACCGATCTTTCAGTTTGATTTATCACAGATACATAAATATTTACTTTTAAGGGCCAAGCAAACTACTAGTACAATACATTATTATTGATGGCATACACTATATGTTTACATTATTGATGGCATACACTACTAGTACAATACATTATTGATGGCATACAATATATGTTTACATTATTGATGGCATACACTACTAGTACAACACATTATTGATGGCATACACTATATGTTTACATGGCACAATAGTTTACTTTTTGAACTCAAGGGCCCAGACGTTGGCGAAGATGTATGTAGTCGTGTGGTCTCCAGAGAAGCCGGCCTCTCTGGCGAGCTCCTCGTACTCCTTCTCTGTTCTATCCTTTGCGCCGGCCAACGAGACCATCAGCCCAAGATCAAAGTCGAACACTTGTCCCGCATGCTCTGGTGTCTCCGGGAGGATGTACTCAATAATGATCACCGTCCCGTTCGCTGGGAGAGCTGTATAGCAATTCTTTAGGATCTTGACGCACTCCTTGTCGCCCCAATCATGGAGAACCGACTGCGTACACCACATGTATACATTATGTACTTAGGCCACGTTAATGTAATCAGTATACATATATAGTGGTGCTTTGTTCCCGTGGAAGACGGCCGCCTAGATGACAATCATCAGTTTTTAGAAAGATATATGTAGAAAAAATCAAGAACCCAACCTTTAGCAAAACTGCATTTCCAGGTGGAATATTATCAAACATGCTGCCACCCACATGCGCCACACCTGCATGTATAGAAAAAGCTATTTTGTAAAAAGAAAACTCGTAACATTTTTATATTATATTAAGATTAATTTTAGATGAAAACTGTAGAGTTTAAAGAAATCTAAACATTATAGTTGACAACTTTTTGATTTTAAATGGTTTACATGTCCAAATATTGAACATAAATTCTTGAATCAAATTTCACATAATTAATTAAATGGAAACAAAGTCATGAAAGTTGTAGTACTCAACAAGATCTACATAGCTGTTAGTGAATTTTTATTTAAATTTTTTAACTTTTTAGTGTCAAATATACAAGATAATATTCTAAATTGTGTATTTAAAGCAACAAGATTATCTTTATTGTCATATTTATCGCCTAGCTTAGCTGACATATGATCTTAGGGAAATGTGAACATTAAGGTCTTTAGTTCTATCCTAAATGTTAACATGTTTATTGTGAACAACTTTGCGAAACAAAATCATAATGGAGCAAAGACTTGTCGTAACTTTGGTGCATTCTATTTTATCAAATAAGGTTTTTGCCCTTGATTATTGTTTTATTCATTTAGCACTTTTATTTACATAGAAATCAAAGGTTGTGATTTGTTAAAGTATCACCTCATAAGGCCTTGCTTGGATGCCTATATATCCATCTCAATTTATGTGTGATGCAGTGGCTTGTGACATAATTAACTAAATTCCATCCCAACCACTCCAATGCACGTGATCGAGGTGGATACATAGGCATCCAAAAAGACTATATTTCCCCACACTGTAAACTAATAATCTAGAAAACAAATTAGTTGAACGATATAGACAAAATGATGGAACTATAGACAATCTCTTTACGATCTTGATAGATAAATTTAACTTGCTTGCATTTAAAAATAAAGAGAAAAGGAATCTACTAACCTTCAATTGGAGATGCCTGCACAATTACATGAGGAAGGTCATAGTTGATGCCACTAATATTCTCATGTTGACTTCTAATCGTTTTCAATGTGGTGCCTGTGCCACCGCCAACATCGACTAGCACACTGTAATTTTCAAATCCATGGAAGACCTCAACTAGCCTCTTCATTATGATCATTGAATGGCTTGCCATTGCTTCATTGAACAAAGTGTTCATTGTCCCGTTTGCACCAAGGTACTCAAACATCGGCATGCCATTTACTTTGTCAAATGGTGTTTCTCCCTCCAACACTGCATCTTTTATGTGGTTCCTATAAATTAATTATTGTAAAAACATTAGGTTTTTCAAAAAGTGTAGTCAATTGGGCTAATTCTATGGACTCTCAATTTTGATTACGAGAGCCACACATGACAATCAAATTAGAGGGGTCATTTCTCATCTTGTAGATTATGGATTATCTATTTTGCATTATGTAGATGACACTATCCCTTCTCTTGGTCCATGATATACTAGAAGTCAGAAGTTTTGTTTCAGTGAACGTAAACAATTAAACACCTCTTTTCTGCCATCATGCTAAGTCTATCTGGAATATTGTTCACATAGGTTCTAGGTTAACCCCACCTAGATCCGTATCTCACATTCTTGTGAATTGGCACCTCTTTTTTCTGCCATCACGCATTCACGCTAAGTCTGTTTGTCATATTGTTCACATAGCTACTAGGTTATCTCTACCTAGATCCGTCGTTCACATACTTGTGAATTGGTTAACTGGCATAAATTAAAAGATGATGGCAGCTCTTGCCGCCGGGAGCCAACTCCGACTCGGTTGCCTTTATGATGTTTGAGTCCTAAATTGCTTTTTTTTAGCATTTTGAGTCCTAATCGCTAGGAATAGAGATTTTAATGAAAAAAATACCCTTCTACTCTCTAAATCCGTATTTCTCGCCGCTAAAAATAGATAATGAGTTTCATTCTAGAGTGCAAACGAGATATAAAAAAACTACTAAAGAATAGAAAAAGATATAGATAGCGACTTTTATGCGAATGGCTCTTTAAATGATGATTTTAATTAGGATACTAGACAAACAATTCTTTGGACGGACGTACGTACCAGGGCTCAATGTAAGTCTTGCTTAGCATCATCATCCCAAATGGAGCCACCGACTCCACGCCGCCGCCCCTAGCAAACCACTTGCACACCGGTGTCGTTGCGTAGCGCCGGCAGCTCTTGCTGCCGGGGCCCAACTCCGACTCGGTTGTGCACTTCACCACGCTGTGCGAAGCCAGGAACCGGAGCATGCGGTCTACCATAGCAGTAGCAGTAGCAGGCATCCCTGCCGTGAGCTCCTCTGCGCTCATGGTGCGTTCGGCAATCAGGAGCTGGTCCATGATGCCGAGCTCGATGACCGCCTTGATGGTAAAAGGTACGGTGTAGCCGCAAAGGAGCTTCATAGCATGCATGCAAGTCTCGTCATCTTGCTGGTGGTTCCCTTTCCCTACGGCGAAACTACTAGTGTTGGCCATCAGTGAATTAAATCTGCACGATGGCTATGCCTTCCCCATAGTGCTCCGGCCGGCCTGTATTTATAAGTGAATGAAGAAGGATTCAGGTTGGTGTTACACAGTCGCAGTGGCAGAGCCAGAATTTTTGTGGAGCCTGGGTGAAATGCCATATTATAATATATTAACAAGATAAACATAACGTCATAGTAATATATTCACAATATCAGAAAATATATAGTACATATAATTATATCATAACATATATAGCAGCAAAATTAGTAAGACGTCACAAAAGTTTTAAATTTTAAATTAAACACCTTTCCTATGTCTCTGTTAAAAGAAATTTGTGAACTCCATCTTGCGACATGTGCTTTGTCTGATGTGTGCCAAGATACGTGCGCCAGCTGTGGTAAAATTGTTCAAATATGTACCTTGTGCTTTGTGCTAGGACACCACTCTCTTTTGTCCTTGTTTTTCCATAGAAAAAAAAATTATTTATTGTCTCTTGTTTGCTGTGATAAAATTGTTCAAATCTGTGTCTTGTCCTTTGTGCTAGGACACCACCCTCTTTTGTCCTTGTTTTCTATAGAAAAAAATTGTTAATTATCTCGCCTACTGTGGTAAAATTGTTCAACCCGTCTCGCTAGCTAACATTTTGTACGTACAGTGCTGATGATAGATCCCACCCTTGGATTATGATCCAAGGGTCTACCACGTTGCAAGAAATGTTGGTTATTTTCCTTGTGAAAGAGATATAGCAACTCCCCATAGCAGTGTAGAATAATCCATTCGATTTAACGAGTACATGTTAGAGAATTGAAATTTACGTGCCTGGCTAATTAAGCCACCTCCCATCAGCTGAAGAATAGAAGAGAATTTTATATCTTCAATAGTTTCTAATACTTCACTCCTAAAGTATAGAAGAGAATTTTATCTCTTGACTAGTTTGCTCAAAAACTAGTCATGACCCTTCAACAAAAGTGTAGCAGCAATCTATATATTCATTGGAGGCTCCTGTGTTGATTTTCGGCGTCAACACTATTAATGAATAACAGAGATAGTCTTTGTAAAGGGACAACTCTGCTACGTACTCCTACAATCAACAAAGGTGGGCTGATCAGCGTCCAGGAATGTTCAACGAAAGAGACCTGCGCACTGTTACAGTGTCCTCTTTCCATTGACTGATGAAATCTGTGTCAAGTTTTGTTCGGCCGCGCGCCACACTAGTCCACAATAGTGTACTAAAAAAACACGGTTTATCCTCTCTCTTTTCAAATTTTATTCCAACATTTGTCAACAAGTACTCCAAAAATTTATTGTCTACGTACAGCAGTGGACAGTTTGTAGCTAATTCGGACTGTAGCTGCACGTGACGGCGGTGTATATATGTAACATGTGGATTGTGGACCTTTTGCCAAAAAATGAAGACTTGACTATTCTTTGACAAAGTACAGTACGTGTAACAACTCAAGAAACGTGCACTATATTAATTGGGACATCTATTCGAGCGGCCATATCTGGTAAGAGGCAGTGGTCAAACCATGCATTTGGAATCTGTTGACATCAAAATTTGGCAAGGTTACTCTGGCCGAGAAGCGTGTATCGGCATGTCTAAAGTCAGTACCGTTATAAAACATGTTGTCAGTGGCTACAACCTTCCCCTCTCCATCTCTCATGATCAGCACAGTAGATGAAAAGTAGAACAAGTAGACACGAGATAGGAAGACTATTCTTTATTCATCTGAATATTGGTGATTACAATATGGAGCTCCCACATATATATATAGTCCTGCCAAGGGCTAAGTGTTTCGATAAGAGCCCACATACAAACGGACTAGGATTAGGATTCATCCTTCTCCTTTCCTTCTAGGACAGAGTCCGTGTGTTTTACAACACTCCCCCTTGGGCGATTACCACGATATGCACATGCCTCATCAAAAACTCCATCCGAAAACCCAGTGGAAAAAAAGGTTCTTGGAGAAAAGAGTGCATCGCATTCGTTAATTGCATTGCACATGTTGTCTCATTAAAAACCTTGTGTGAGAAACCTTCGAGTAAAAACTCACATGGTAAAAAAGAGTACAACGTTTAACCTTCTTGATCATATATTCTTCAGGATATTCTATTCTTCATGAATAGATATTGATCTTCATAATCCATGCATAAACTTCAGTGTTTAGCAAATATGATCTACTTGATCTTTATAATTCTAGTGGTTTATCTTAAAGGCAAATTCAATAAAATACACTCCCCCTCATAAAGCCAAACTCTGAACTTCATTGTTCAAACTACATTGTTTCATAAATGTGTGCGGATAAAAGTTGGCTATAATTCTTCTATGAATTATATGGAAGCAATATGCTTCATGCATAATGACCACCTATTAGTTGTGCAAAACAAATAAATATTATCCTTCAGAGTAATAAATCCTTTCAGAAGATTATGACTTATGAGTGTAAATAAATTAATATTTAATGTCTTCTAGATAGTGTATATCTATACCTACTAATAAAGAGAGAAAATTTCTTATCCATCTATTTTTGGGTCTGCCCTCCCACCTCTCTTTTCTTCTGCTTATTTGTGTCCGCCGGTCTTTTTCTATCCACGTGTCCTGGGACTATACGATTCATCAATCCTGGAAGTCATATCCAAATCCAAATAGTTCTGATGAAGGGCCAAAAAAAAAACTCTCCACATACATGTATACGATTTCTTATATACGATTCATCAATCCTGACTGCCGGCGTCAATCAGGTTGTACGGCGAGGGAAAGGATGCATATGTGTCGAGGCTCAATCGCGACGCCGAGACCTTCAACAGGAAGCTGAACGCCACCGTCAAGGCGCTCAAGCGGTGGCACGCCGATCTCAAGCTCGCCATCTTCGACATCTACACGCCGCTCCGCAAACTCGCCCAAGACCCGGCAACTTATGGTACGTGCTACGGTTCAATAATGCCGTGATCGAACATGCCAGTGATATGAGCGAGCTCGACGTGCTGCTGGACGGGGACGGCCAAGATGATGGTGTACCTCTGCAGCCCGACGACGGCCCGAGCGTGCCGGAACGCCAGCAGCTACGTGCGGCCCACCGTTCCTGGTCTGCGTATATACTGAGTCACGGAGGTAATAAGAAATTGCCAAGCGGCTAAGCCCCAAGATTGTGTTTGTATACGTGGTATGTCGGTATATATTCTTTAGATTTGGAATTTAGGATTCCCTTGAGTTGCAGCACGCATGTTTAGTATGACATTGAATTCTCTAAAATCCTGAAATTGAATTGAGTATTCATAATTTTCTTAAATTTTCGAAGCGCGGCTCGCAGCGACGAGGTGGAGCTCGAGCACGCTGACGACACGGATCTCAGGTGCCGGCTGCGGGCCACAGAGCGTTGCTGGGATGGCGGCAAGGTAGAGCTCGGCCATGAGAGCTAGCTAACGGCAGCGCCACCGAGACGTGAATCTCGGAGAAGAGGAGCGTAGGCGCGGGCTGCAACGATGACGCGGAGTTCGAGCATGATGGAGCTTGATATATATTTTTTATTTTCCCGTGGTAACGCACGGGCACTTTTGCTAGTCAAAACTTATACTAGAGTTTAGATACTCATATTAATCTTTAGTGTAACAACTCAAGAAACGTTCACCATAATAATTGGGACATATCTGTTCGAGCGGCCATATCTGGTAAGGCAGTGGTCAAACCATGCATTTGGAATCTGTTGACATCAAAATTTGGAAGCTGTATCGGCATGTCTAAAGTCAATACATGTGATTTTGAATCAAGGAAGGATACGGACATTGCAACAATTCCACACACGTCTGCTGGGCTCAGAGCCTTCGGTGTGTCACGTGTGGTGCATGGGTTTGAGAGTTATTTTATTTATTTGTGTTGTAAAACACACGGACTCTGTCCTAGAAGAAAAGGAGAAGGATGAATCCTAATCCTAGCCTGTTTGTATGTGGGCTCTTATCGAAATTCTTAGGCCTTGACAGGACTATATATATGTGGGAGCTCTATATGTTGTAATCACTAATATTCAGAGGAATAAAGAATAGCAGTGACAGATCCACAATACAAACATTGTTGTCCTGTGACATCAATAACCTTGTATAATTATCAGTACAATACCAGTGTAATATAGTAGAAGGTCCTAAAATTTTTGAAGATTATAGCTTAGTGACATCAATGATTAAAAATTCTGGATCCACCCCTAAAGAATAGTCTCTCTATCTTGTGTCTACTTGTTCTACTCTTTCATCGACTATGTTGATTGTGAGAGACAGAGAGGGGAAGGTACTAACGCTAGCAACATGTTTTATAACAATTCGATTATCCGGGGGCACCAAGAGGGCTTGAGTGTTTATGGTGGAAAGGCTGTGCCTCCGGAGTCAGTAGTTGCGCACGGTTATAAATGACAACAAGAAATTGCAATATTATTATTTGCGGGAACGTGCGTGGACTTAATGATGGCGGCAAAAAGGGTGACTGCGCATAATCAGATCCCACTAGCCCAGAGGCTCCGGAGACAGTAGCTAAAATTGCAATATTGTTTGCTGGAACATGCGTGGACTTAATGACAGGGCAAAAAGGTGAGTGTGCGTAATCAGATCCCACTAGTCTAGAATTACCAATCTATGTCGGTCCCAGACCCCCATCACTGGCAGATTTTGAACTGGCATAACCATGTCGGTAGTGATGGGGTCGACATCAGTGCTGGATCCTCCGACGCGGCAGTGGTGTCGAACTCCGCTGCCAGGCCGCCATTCCACCCGGTTGGGCTGTTTCTAGACAACAATGCCTGCTTGTGTTGGGCATCATGTTGGCTAGCAAGCTTTGGATGCTTGAGGTGGGTCCTCACCGCCATAGAGCCCCACTGCTCAGTTACCACAATGAAACTGATCACCTTCACCAACGTTCAGCCATGACGTACCGAAGTGATTGTCCTTGTCCTACCGGCCCCTCATGTTGGGAGGACACTACATGCAGCGCTACCATCACCACCACGCGACATCATGACCTAGGCAAGCCAGGGTCCCTGCCCTAACACCCTCGACCATGTCAACACCGTCAACACCATCTTTACCAGCAAAAGGCTGGAGGACCAGTGCACATGACACTGCCCGAGTTCACAATTATCTTCATCGATGACCTCGACAGTCTCTTATCTACATCGCCAACACCCATGTCAGTCTTCGCTACAACCAACCTCGACTCTCGCCAAACGCCCTCGATAATGGTGAGTCCTGCTCGAGGGAATTTTCAAATTGACTACACCACTGTTGACCCACATAGCTTCATCCAACCGACTACATGACTTCGCATCGACGCCATGACCGACGTATCTGCTCTACATCGACACCGGTGTCGGAAGCATCGGAATCTACCATAACATCTTCAGCTACTTCAACTTCGGCCACTACTGCTATATAAGCATCGTCAGCATTGTCAACAAACAAACCAGCCGACGATAGCATGGAGCATCTCCACCTTGGAATAGCTGGATCCTAGTTCGTGTTTCGGCATGAGGACGCGCCGAGTGGAGAAGGGGGAGTACGCACAAGTTGGGCCGCAACCTCGCGCGGAATTAACGGCCCAAGATAAGCCGTGGGAGGTCGCCCTAGGGCAGCCAACCCTATCCTAGCACTACCGCTGCCCATGAATAGTCTTATGGTACTGTAGCGCGCACCGTTGCGGCACGGCCACCACCAGCGCCGATCCCGCCATCGCCATCAAGTTACCTTATCGAGTCCAAGTAGATTTGGAATAGAATCGGTTAGAGTTCGAGTTTTTAGGAAAGAAGAAACCAATTCCTATAAGAATTTCCTATGTTGTTTAGGAGTCAAGTCTCGCTGGAACTATAAAAATAAGCGTTTTGTAACTGTTCAATCTTAAAATAGGAATAATTGAGAGACTTTAAACCCTAACTCTCGCTTCTTAAGCATGCTCCCTCTCTCTTCTCATTTTGTGCCGCCACATCCCGTGCCCTTGCCCTTGCCGCCGCCTCTTACCCTAGCCACTTTGCGCGGCCACGCCGCCAAAGAAACCCCTAGTGAACCCTCTCACCACTAGTAGAGAAGCTCACATCGATGACAAAATGCTTTCGTCACAGAAGATGCTAAATTCGTCATTGAAAACCTTCGGTGACGAATTAGTGACGAATTTGAAATCGCCATAGAACGAAAGCGCCACATTTGATGCACCATGACGAATCATGAAATTTTCGTCGAAAGTGTTTTTTTCTCATGACGAACAAACATTCGTCATGGAACGACCATCTTCTATGACTAAAACAAAAACGTCACTAATTTTGTCATGGAAGTGACTGCAACATGGCGCCACCTATAAAGTCCCACCCGAGCCCACTTACATCTAGTACTTGGGCCCAATTACATCTAGCAACTCTCTAATAAACAAGATTGTCCTCAAACATCAACACAAGTTTTTTTTACACACTTTGTCCTCACTCATGCGCATCCAGGAAGAACTTCCCGGTCGGTCACCCATCCCCAAATTTCTATAGGCCAAGCACGCTTAACTTTAGAGTTCTTTAGAATGGGGTTCCTGGAAATAAGTTGGAACTTGTTGTAATGAGTATTCTATCAATCCTATTAATCCCTAAGCCAGTATATCACATGCTCTCCCCCTTAGGAGACCTCGGTGGGACCACGGTGGGGGGCCCACCTGTGGTGGCCCACCAATTTTGTTCTATGGGACCAAGGTCGATGTGAAATGTCAGGTAGTCGTAGGTCCACCACGGCGTGGGTCTAAGGTAGTGGGGCCCACATGTGGTCTCCACTTATGCAGTTAGTGAGATCGTGGTGGTACGTAGGGCCCAGATTGACGTGGAAGGCACGTGGTCGTAGGACTATGCCCAAGTATGGTGGCCCACCGATTCTATCCGGAGAACCAAGCTAGTGGGGCCCATAATGACGTGAGTGCCATGTGGCAGTGGGACCACTACATCATCGGACCATGGTGGTAGGGTCCATGTCACCACGCGTGGACTTGCGATGCCACATTGTTATGTGGTTCTATCTGGTGGGACAGTGGTGGTGGGGCCCGATTGACGTGGAACGCCACGTGGGAGCGGGACTAGTACAGTGTGGGACCACTATAGTGGGGTCCTCGTCGATGCTGGTGGGACCGTTGAGGTGGGGCCCGCGATCGTAATGCCACGCTTGCTAACGTGGGACCGCTGGGTGGGTCCACATCGCCACGCCGACAAAAGAGTGGGACCATGGTACCAACATGTGGGACCCAGGGTCGGACCCACACATATGGGACCCAAGGTCGGACCCACACATGTGGGACCCATATTGGTGTTGAAGCATGGATATTATTGTTTTGTGACGATGAGTATGTTGTTTTGTGACGAAAGTTTACATTCATCATTGGTTCCCCACCTGATAGAGGCGGAATGAATATCTATGACGAATAGATTTGTTGTTTTGTGACGCTCTATTGCTTTTCATCATTATTTTTAGCGGTTTAGCTCCGTCACTCAATATCTCGTGACAAAGTTATAAAATTCGTCACTGAAAACTACAGTTGCATGACGAAATTTCAATTCGTCACAAGGAAATCGTCATAAAAGATCATATTTCTACTAGTGCACAAATAGTAAGGTGGAGCTCCCGCACGCTCCCTGGCTGGGCTAGAGGTGGATGGAGTCGGCTAGGCTTTGTCGTGGTGGGATGCATGGCGGAAAAGGATGGCAGGGGAGCTCGCTGGGAGCAAAGCGCGCGTTTGACTAGGCTTTTCTCCTTGTTTTCGCCAATATGATTGGGACCATGGTTACACCCGCGGCAAGACGACCGCATTTCGCTACGCCATGTGGATTTTTTTAATTTCAACCTTTTTTTTTAAAGAAATTTTAATTTTGACCCGGGTCAAAAAATCAGATCTAGGGTTTGTTTAGATTGCTAAAATTTGTAAATCAAGATGTCACATCGCATTAATCGTAGCACGTTTCGCTTGTTAGTGGTAAATATCATCCTACCATAGAGTAACTAGGATCAAAAGAATCGCCTCGCAATGTACATCTAAACTGTGTAATTAGTTATTTTTTTATCTATATTTAATACTCCAAACATATGTCTTTTGGTGTATTTAATGTGATGTGATGGAGAGAAAGTTGGAAAAAGGTTAGAAATTTTAGCAATCTAAACGAGGCCCTAACCCTTTTGTCCACGCCGTTGTTGAATGCGCAGCCTAACCGCATACCGCGCCTTACATGCCGGCACCGCCGGACTGCCCACGTGGCACAGTTGCATGCGACGCCGGCTGACGTGGCAGGTCCTGCTGCGCCACAGATCAGGGTGCGGCAGTGTCGCGCACAAATCCACGGTGCGGCGGTGCTACGCCTTGAGATCCGGGGCCGGGCGGCGTTGTATTGCTGCGCGCAGGGGATACCGTGGTACCGCGAAATGGTCCGATGGAGAGTCCTGTCACATTGAACCGACGCGGGAGCCATGGGAGACGCTGCGTGCTGCTGTTTGCCCTAGGTGTAGGTGCATGGACTGCTTTTTAGGTGTCGGCCGTGGGAGACGCGGTGTGCAGGTGCAGGGATTCCCCATCACATCACCTCCAATCATGCACCATGCAGCTTGCTGTATGACCTTGCCGGTGGAGTGCATTTTTAGACTTACTCCCTCCGTCCCAAAATAAACGACGTTTTGGGTTTTCGTATCACAAGTTTGACTCGATTTGTATAAAATACGTAGAAGATTTAAATCTCTAAATAAATTTGTTAAAAACTAGATCAAAAGATCTTTCCAATGATACTAATTATGTAATATAAATATTAATCCTATTTTAATATATAATTGCTGGCGAGATGTTTCTGGGAAGCGAAAAACGTCGTTTATTTTGGGACGGAGGGAGTACTTTATTCATAGTTGATCTAGCTAAGCAATATTAGGATTTTTCATTATATTTTTTACACTCATGTATGCAATGTAAGTTTTTACACTACTTTAGATAAAAATATTTTAAAAAATATTAATATTTATTATAATTTTGTATCTCTAAAAAGATTTTTGAATTTAGTATAGGTGATAATGCAGCCGGTACAACACTGCACACTGCAGCACTCCTCTCGTAGCAGCGTTTGGGGAGAGAGACGAGGTGGGCCTGGTGATAGCTTTACTATGAAAGGAGAGAGGTGATGTGATTGCTGACTTGCCGTGTTGAGTGTGAGATGGAGAAGGGAAGAGGTAGGGGCATGAGATAGTAGTATTGTGCCAGTGGGTCTCACAAGGAAAAGAGAGGGGAGGGAGAGAAGTAGGGTTAGTTACATTTGTACTCCGTATCTGATATATTTCTCCGCTATAAAATATTTGTCTTTTACGTTTTCTGAGACACAACTTTGATAAAAATTATATTAGCAATATAAATATTTATGTCACATAAACCAAAAGCACAACATCGTGGCCTGGCCTCCCTACATAGCATCGTTCGGTTTTTGTACCATAAATTTGACTCAATTTATAGGAAATGTATGCAACATTTGTTTCTCTCCAAATAAATTTATTAAAAAACTCAATTAAAAAATCTTCCACATATTAACTATATGACGTAAATATTCATATTTTTACTAAAGTTGTTTTCGAAACATAAAAGACAAATATTTTTTAAACAGAGATGGATATCAGATACAAATCAATCTAAATCGCCCCTACCTCTCCTCCCTTTCTTAGACGCACATGCACATGTCCCATCCCCTCCCTCTTTCTTGATACTCCCTCCGTCCCACCGAGTTTGTCACCCCGATTCCGTACCATCTTATTCGATGCTTCGTCTTATTCAAATTTTCTGCACAAATATAATTTATTTTATTATGACTTATTTTATCAATGAAGATACTTGAATATTGATTAATTTATTTTATGATTTGCATAAATATTTTAAATAAGACGGATGGTCAAACATGAAGTTTAAAAGTCAAAAAACGACGAACTCCATGGGACGAGGGAGTATATGCGTAAGCACATTACCCTCTTCTCTCTCGGGTCAAATCACTTGACCATACCTCTCTCCTTTAAATCGTAAACTTGACCATACCTCTCTCCTTTCATCGCCATTTATGCGTGGTTTCTTTCTTTAATGCCCGCGCAGTGGCCGAACAACGTGGTGCGGGAAACAAGAAGCACCCCGCCGCGTGCCAAGATCCACGGTGCGGCGGTCTTGCGCCATCTTTGGCGCGCAACAAAGGTCCGCCACGTCGGTACATGGCCGGTCCACTCTGCCGCGCCACCATGCATGGCGCGTCGGTTCAGTTTGGCCGCGTATTGAACTACGGTTGAAAGGTCCTAAATGGCTAGAGGGGGTGAATAGCCTAATAAAAAATTCTACAACAACACTAAGACAGGTTGTTAGTAGATAAGACGGCGAAGCTTCTTCTAGCACTAGCTTTTCTAGACAATGCAAGCCACCTAGCAATTCTAGTAATTCTAATATCCCTACACAAGAGCTATGTCACTATGTTACTCCTAGGTGAGCAAGATATACTAACTATTTCTAACTCTAGGAGCTAAACAAGTAAGATAATCTAAGTAAAGCGGGAATGAGCTAGAATACAATACCACCGAGAAAAGAAGAGGTTGAAGCCAATCACCAATGTCAATAAGAAATCTCCAACAAGCAAATCACACTTAACACGATGATTTTTCCTGAGGTTCACGTGCTTGCCGGCATGCTAGTCCCCATTATGGCGATACACCCACTTGATGATTCGCAAGCAAATGGCCGGTGCCAAATCCCTCAGAGGGAGCTCGCAAGAATCACTCACAAGATGGAGATCCACAAGCCACGAGCAATCCACTAACGATGCCTTTCGCGAATCTCCCGCGGGGGAAAGGCTCAAGAACCCCTCACAAATCCACCGTTGTGGCCTCGAACAATCTCCGGTCGAGCTCAACACCACTACCAACTCCAAGCTGCTAGGAAACCAAGCAAATTCCCAAGAGAAACAAGAATCCCGCAGCTCCTCCGAAGAACAAGGGCCTCTAGATGCAATCAACAAGCAAATGCACTTGAATCTCACTCAATCTCACCGAAGATCGAAGTTAGGCAAGAGAGATGAGTGGAGGGGAGTTTTCTCAGCTTACAAGAGAGTTAGAATGATCAAGAGTGCAAGAGAAAACTCCCATGGCCGGCCACACAAGTATATATATAGAGACCACTCAAAAATAGAGCGTTGGGGTTCAAAACACACTTTCGCATGAGCGACCGACGCCCGGTCGGGAGCGATTCAACCGGGCGCCCGTCGCAGCCGACCGTTGGGGGCGAGGCTCGGCGTCCGTTGCAAGCCCCGCGCACAGCCCTCTCTTGTTGTCGCGTCGGCCGCCGACGACGACGCGGGCTGCCGCGGCGTCCGGATGCATCGCTTGCCGTACCGACCGGCGCCCAAACGCGGACCGACGCTGATGGGTTTTGGCCCGGTGTCCGGCGCCGGCCGAAACGCGCCGCGCCGCGCGAGCAGCCAACATCATTCGCCTCCCACCCTATAGACGCGGCGGCGGCGGCGTCGGCGCTCCGTTCTTCAACGAAACTTCATCGTTTGTCGTTGTTCTTCATCACCTTCCATCGTTCCAAGTATTTCGCCACTTGTTCAAGTTGCCAACACGCCGAAGTGTGATTCCATAGCACGTGTGTTAGCATTTTGAAAACATTTGACAAGTGCGAAGTTAGTGCTCTCAATTCTAAATGCATATGCAAGTCAATGTGAATCTAGAGGCACTTCTAATGCGGATTAGCCGTGGATTCCCCTCATGATAGTCGGCTGTCTATCCAAAGTGTGATCACACTCTCTATAGTGTCTTGATCACCGAAAGCAAAAACCCTATCAAGTATACCTTTGCCTTGATCTCCGGGTATTTGCCTTTCCAACGTGTGAGCTCGATGATCCACCATTTCCACCATCATCGACCATGTCCATGATCACGTAGCTCCTCATCATCTATGCTATCCTATCTCATAAGCACACTTAGAGTAGAGGATTAGCATAATAGGGTGTCATGAATTGCCAAAACCAAACATGAGATTTTAATCTCCCCCTTTTTGGAAATTGATGACAACCATCACAAAGATATGAAATAAATTCAATTTGATCTTGAATTGCTTGTCCAAAGTGTTTTGGTCATGAATCAAAGTTGGACAAACATTTCAAGGTTCAGTTTTGGTAATAGTAGCTCCCCCTACACATGTGCTTTCTTGTGTTTGGATCAATTTTGCACATTTGTATGGATAGAAGTTTCGGGAGAGATAATATTACCAAAAAGGATGCTAAGGTATATAGAGTCGGACCGTTGAAGCGTGATACCAATCAGAGTGTCATTATCTACCATCCTTAGCACCATTGTAACTTTACATCCATGTTGACACCTGTTATGATATACTTTTATATGTCAACAAGATATGAAATAAAGAGCATAAAATGAACAAACACCTAGTTTAGAGGTTTATACTGATAAGTTCCACGAGTTTTGGTGATTTATATATTTTCAGGGACTTAACAGGTAAATGTAGAGAAGAACGGTGAAAAACCTACGAGTTAACATCCCATACGATGACAAGACTTGACTGTGACGTAACTCAACCCAAAATGTGGACTAAAACACTCTAGAAGACACCGTAAGAAAGGTGACACGAAGGTGCCACGGACCACACCGGCCGCCCCGAGCCAAACAACAGCCGGCCGCCGGGGGGGGTCGCCAGTCGATCTCGATTTTTATGTCGGTTTGTCACCGACCTTGAGGTTGTATCTACACCGTTATTGAAGGTCGGTTTGATCCAAGGGTCATCGTTCATCGCCAAGTGCTATATAATAAGACCCTCTACCCCCAGGGCTAACCCTGAATTCATTATTATTCATTATTAGTCATCATCAGCCAAGTCAGGCAGAAGTAGAAGAGAGTATCTCCACCAGAGATTAGGGTTAGCTACTTGTCTAGTTCTAGTTCATCTAGTTCTATAGTTCGTCTAAGTTGATTAGCAAGTCAGATTCAAGTAGAGCTGGGTGTGCCTACCCAGAGTTCTAGATCTTCAAGTTCTACGGTACGGATATTATCTTGTATCTACGACTTTGCTCTATTATAATATTATGTGTTGCTTTACTATGTTCTTACTTTATTCTAATAGTATGTTTGATATAGATGTGGTTTATGATAGATACATGTATCTATTTGTAGAGCGCCTAATTCAGTTCTCGAGAGAATTAGGTGGTAGAAATAATTATGTAAGTGTGGGGGATCGATATTTGGGACACCCATAAGCAAGCACCCAACTTCGTCGTCAATCGAACCAAAGCAACTCCGGACCTCGATTGCACGAGAAACGTAACAAGGCAAGGCGTCCCACCACGGTGCACGAAGTCTTCACCACGCGCGAAGCCTCCGAGCAAGGACCGACCTCCCCTCCTCGCTTGAGCTTCCGCACACAAGCTCTCCGGGCGAGATCCTTCTTTCCGCCGTTCGAGCTCTCCGATGACGAGCTCTCTCCCGGATCCACGCCGCGCTCGGCCTCATCCGTAGACCTCTTTTCGCCTCGCCGAGCTCTGCTGACGAGCTCTGACGCCGCCCGCCGAGCTCGTCCGCGCCGCCGTCTTGAGGAAGCCTGCGGGTACGAGTTGGTTAACCACTCTCGACAGGCTCAACAACTCTCTGTCGGCCAATGTAGCCACACTGGGCTACAGTGGTGAAAGAGCAATCAGTCGATCACCTCACCATGCCCCGTCGACTCCAACAACTCCGCTACAGTACCGCGCAGGTACGTACGGCGTACACCCTCCCCATCCACGATATGGACGCGCCCATGCCGAGAAGACGCATTCCAACTTCGATTGGAGACGGGGCGACGACTGACCACCGCCCAAACCACGATTCCCGCGTACGACGACGACAAATTTCAACACCCGGAGTGCTTCAGAGCTCGGAGGGAGCTCTCGCCCGTGTAGTGAGCTCGTCTGTGAGCTCTTTTCTGCACATACCACCCCGTAAATACGTTTCTGTTTCTTCAAGTCTTCAACCTGGGATGAGCTCATGTGCCCCGCCCCCTTGTGACTATAAAAGAGGGAGGCCAGCCACCGGGTTGAGGCAGGTTCAATCCCCAGCTTCATAGCATCCATACACACATCCACCCGATATTGGCACTTGCCTCAATCATAGAGACTTGGGAGCCTCCTCCCTCTCTCGCCCAGCTTGTACTAGCCCCGGTATGAGCGTTTGAGCTCGGATAGTGATCACACTGGACTAGGGAGCACGATTTGCCCCGAACCAGTATAAATCTTGTGTCATTATCTCTAGAGCTAGGCCAACGGAGCACGCATTAGCCAGACATTACTGTGACGGTGGTATTAGACCACGACAGTAAGCGTGGTGCTTATATATGATTTACCTGCGAGTGCACCTTATATTCCGGGACATGTGGTAGATCGCAGGGTGTGACAGATCTGTTGAATCCTTTGGAGTCCACCCTCCGTCTATAAGCCAAGTGGACAATGATTATGGGGAATATCTTGTTTCACTCTTGATTTTCCTTGATAGTCGTCCGGATACATGATCTAGAGTTTGCTATGCTATATATGATAATGTATGCCTTAGAGTAGATGTAATGACTTAGTAGATTCAATGCTATATATGGATTCTGTCTCTTAAAGTAGTCCAGCGTTAAGTTCAACTTTTAGTAGTTAATTCCTATCTCTGTGTGTGATGCCTCTGCCTTAATTTATCTTTATCATATATTATTATTATTGGCTTACCCCTGCTAAAGTTAGCACTAGTGATAGTCTCTCTCATATATTATTATTATTGGCTTAGCTACGAGCATGAGCCCGACAGGCTCGGGGGCTGGATCGAGCTCGACCGCGACGGCTCCGAAGCCTGATTGGCGGGTCCCCCTTCTACAATGGCTCAGGGAGGGTAAGCTTCCCCCCGGACAAGAGGAGTCGAGACGCCTGGCTCGGAGGGCCAAGTCCTTCGTCCTCGTCGGGGAGGAGCTCTACCATCACGCGGAGCCTCCGGCCCCCTCGGTGCATCACCTTCGAGCAAGGGGAAGAGCTCATCAAGGAGATTCACGCAGGCGAATGCAGACATCACGCGGCGCCACGAGCTCTCGTCGGAAAGGTGTTTCGTCAGGGCTTCTATTGGCCAACCGCCATCGCGGATGCCATCCGAGTCGTCCGGCGCTGCGAGGGCTGCTAGTTCTTCGCCAAGCAGACACTCCTCCCAGCACAGTCCCTCCAGACGATCCCCCTCACCTGGCCGTTCGCGGTCTGGGGGCTCGACATGGTAGGACCCTTCGAGAGGACTGCCGGGGGCTACACGCACCTCCTCGTCGCTATCGACAAGTTCTCCAAGTGGATCGAGGTCATGCCCATCGCACGGTGCCGAGTTGAGGAGACCGTCAAGTTCTTCACCGGCATCATCCACCGATTTGGGGTCCCAAACTCCATCATCACCGACAACGGCACCAACTTCGTGGGAGAGGTCTTCATCGACTGGTGCAGCGACCACGGCATCCGTGTCGACACGGCCTCCGTCAGCCACCCGAGGACTAACGGGCAGGTAGAAAGAGCTAACGGCATGATCCTGCAGGGCGTAAAGTCACGCATCTTCAAAAGGCTTGAGAAATACGCCCGCCGGTGGCTCGCTGAGCTCCCTTCGGTCGTATGGAGTCTTCGCACAACGCCAAGCAGAGCCACGGGGCGGACGCCATTCTTCCTCGTCTTCGGATCCAAGGCCGTGCTCCCCACCGACCTTGAGTATGGCTCGCCCTGCGTCCAGGCCTTCGACGAGCGCAACAACCAAACACTGCTCGAAGACGCCGCCGATCAACTCGACGAAGCTCGTGACATCGCGCTCATCCACTCCGCCAAGTACCTGCAGTCCATGAGGCGCTACCACGACCGCCACGTCAAGGGACGAGCATTCAGCGTTGGTGACTGCGTCCTACGACGAGTTCAGAGCTCGAAGGACCGCCACAAGCTATCGGCACCATGGGAAGGCCCCTTCACCATCGACCAAGTGCTGAGGCCCGGCACATACAAGCTCAAAGACCACCAAGGCCGAGTCCTCACCAACGCATGGAACATCGAACAGCTACGTCGCTTTTACCCCAAAATGTACTTCGAAATATTGTAGTTGTAAAAGCTCAATAAAGCACCAATTCGATGCAAAAATCTGTGCAAGCATTTCGAATTCTTTCCTCAGCTCGACTGAGCAACGGCTGGCCTTTGCCCCCGGCAAAGACCCACCCTTGCTCGGGGGCTACAAGGAGCGGGGTGCACACCCCACGTTTTTAACACACCGTTTTTTCGCAAAACTTACGAGCTTAAGAGCTCAACGATGAGCTCAAACTCATGAACTCGCACCCTCTTCTCTTAACTCAAACGACGTTACGAAACGACTAAGTCATGAGCTCGCCACTTCAGAGTGTGGTGCAACTGCCTAACGACCTGTCGCGCCCCCGCGGCTAGCGAGGAATGGCCCACCACTCGACTCTCGAATTATGAGTTCACAAAAAGTCAAAGTAGAAACGAAGTACAATAAGAGAAGAAGCGTGATTCCCATTAAACACGAGCTTTCATAGTTTTTACAAGTTGCCTCAACTACGAGGACTTAAAAGCTCATGACGTAAAGAGGCTTGGCCTCGAGCTCCTACTCTTGTGCGGTGGGTCTTGAACCATCGGCTCCTTGGCGAGGGTGTCTGCGCGGCTTCCTCCTCCTCTCCTCGGCGGGCTCCTCGGCCGCTCCGCCTCCACCAGCAAGGGGCTCGAAGACGTCAAGCTCCTCGGTAGCGAGCTTGAAGAGCTCGACGGACAACTCTGCGGTCGCAGCCTCGGCGGCGGCAGCCTTCCGCTCCACCTCGTCGTTGTCAGTCCCCGGCGGCCACCCCTTCTTCACAATATCGACCTTAAACTTGGGGTAGTGGGCGAAGACGACGCTGACCGCCTTGTGGACCACGCGGCTGGCGTCCTCCGTCACCCGGCGCGGGACGAGAGCCACCCGCTCGACCGGATCAGCCACGTCGTCCACCCCGAGAACGTCGCAGACGGCCTCGACTTCGGACACGAGTCCCTCGTGCGCGCGCTTGAGCACTCGGCCTCCTCCACGGCCTTGGCAGCGCGCTCTTGAAGGCTTCCGAGCTCTTTCCGCGCGTCAACGAGGTCGCTAGTCCTCTTCTTCAAGTCCGCCTCTTTAGCCTACAGCTCGAGCTGCGTGTGCTTTAGGGAGGCCTCAGCGGAGGCGAGCACCTGGCCCTTGTCCTCGAGCTCCCGCGTCAGCTTCAGAGAGTTCTGCTTCTCGCCTACAAGCAAAACAGCAGATCAGAGTGCAAGTCATAAGACCACGAGGAAACAAGGTAGAAGATAGCCGCCCGCTTACTCCATAGTTCATCATAGAGCTCATGCTCATTATACCACAGCTCGTAGTTCTCGGCTTCAAATCGAACCCACTCCGCCTCCGAGGCACGGAGGTTGCACCACAGCTTCGGAAGCCTCGTGGTCGTAAACTAAGGCTCCGCCGACAAGGACGATCAGCCCCAAGCGCTAAAGAAACAGGGCAAGAAGACGAGAGCAGAAGCACTCACCCTCAAGCTCGGTGTCGCGCTGGTGAAGCCTCTCGGCGATCTCCTCTTTGTCCTTCTGGAGCTGCTCCGCCCTCAACTCGAGCGCCGAGCGTTCGAGCTCTTTATCCTCCAGTGCTTTACGGAAGGAGTTGAGCTCCTCCATCAGCTTTTCGCGCTGCTGCTTGTACGAGAGCTCGAGCCTCTCCTGCTGCTGGGTCGCTTCCCGCAGCGCGGCGTCCACCTTCTCTTGGGCCTCCCGGGAGGCACGCTCCTCCGCGTCGCGGATGAACTCAGCGACGTCTTTCGCCCGACGCTCGAGGAACCGGGTGCCGAGGCCGCTGCCGAGCCGAGCTCGGCACACATCTCCGCACACACAGCCCCTCTCAATCTCCGACGCCGGCCCTCGAGAAACCCTCCGTCGCGGTTGTACCCCTCAATGAGCCTTCCTCGCACGCCCGGCAAGACACGAACAGGTAAGCAGGACAAAAGTACGGAGGAAGTTTCTACTACTACGGCGGGTCCAAACCTGGGCAAGGCGGCATGCACACCCTTCGCCGGCACCGGCGGCGGATGACCCCGAATCCTCCGACGACGGAAACGACCGCGGCGCGACCCGGGCAAAGGTCGGGGGCAGGACGACATCCGTGCCCTCAGGGGGAACACTCGATGCACGACAGCGCACGGATGTCATGATCCCCCCAAGCTTGAGTCTCGCCGTGGCAAGGTACAAAGATAAGCCCGAACGGACGGCGGCCAAACCAGCGCCAAGTCTCCTCCGTCTTCATCCTCGGTCCGCACGATCCTCCCTACCGCCCCGGATCCTCACCGTCGGAGACCCCGACGATCAAGCCGACGACGAGCTCGTCGGGGCGGGCTCGAGCACCGGCGTCGACGAGCCCGCTTGGGCCTACTCGCTTGGACCCGCTCCTCCACGCCCGGAGTCTCCTTTGGCGCGCCGTCTCCACAGCCGCCTCCCGAAGAAGCTCGGGCGTCACCAGGACCTCGGGGCGGCGGGCAACCTCAAAGACACGCGGTGTTGACACAGCTCGTCGATCGAGCTCAAGACCGCTTTAGCGCCTCCCATGGAGACGTTCGCTGGCCGGCGGATCCGGGCGGGCTCGCCAACCCCCGCCCTAGGTGTCGGCGCCGGCGGACAACAACCCCTTGAAGGAAAGAGCACCATCATCTTCGAGCCCGTCGTCGTGCCCGCCATCGCCGACGCCGAGCCCGCTGCCGCTCATCGCCATCGCTCCTGAGCTCGCAACGCCGCCCGAGCTCCACACGGGCACCGAGCTCAACGACGACGGCATCGTCGACTCACCACCACCGGGCTCTAGCCCGTGCCGACCGAGCTTGGCACGTCCGTCCTCAAGCGTTTCTCGGGATACGCCGCCACCACCGAACGTGATCGAGGGTCAACACATGTGGTCGACCATCGCGCCCTCAAAGAACACAGGAGGCGTAAGCTTACCGCATGGCCACCCTTTTCTTCTTCTTTGCGCCCTCGGCTGCTCCGGAGCCCCGAGCCATCCTCGATCGGCGCCCCTACCTGCGTCGGGGCTTGACCACCGGCACCGGTTGAGGGCCGAGGAGGCGGGCACCACCGGGGGGCAACGAGCTCCCGAGCCCCGACAAGGCCCCGACCTCTCCGGCCGTGGGCGTCGCCCGGCGAGGGCGCCCCCTGCAGCTTCGGCACCGGGTTCCACCTCCTCGACCGCCGCTTTGCTCGTCGCCGCCGGATGAGCCCGCCCCTCGTTCGGGATGGGGGGCTGCTGGCCGCCGGCGCCGGCCTCGGCCTCTCAGGAAGAGGGGGATGGGAGCCAACGAGATCCACCACGCCAACCTGCAGAGCTCAAGGTCGTCACGAGCTCGGGACAACAAAAGGACGAACGAAGCAGTGCAACGAGCACTTACTAGCTGCGAAGTCTCTGGATTGGGGAGGATCTGGGGAGCTCCCGGCAACCTCTCCCCCGTCTTTGTCACCTGCTTCATCCACCATTCCACCTGGTCAACGGTGAGTCCAGGAGCGTTCGCCGTCCCCACGAACGGAGCGTCCTCCTCCTTCATCTCCCGGACCCGAGAGCTCGGCGCTGAAGAGGCACCACAGCCTTGGAGAGCCAGGGCCTCGATGATGTGGTTCACCGTCAACCCGGCGTCTCGAAGCGCTTTTATCTTGCTCACCGCCCGCTCCACCTGCTCCGAGACGTGGTCATGCGGTCCCTCGCGCCACAGCTTGCTTGCGCTGGCGAAGGTGCGGCCGGTAAACTGGGGCAGAGGACGGAGGGGGTCGTTCTTGAGATAGAACCACTCCTCCCTCCACCCGGGGTTGGCAGACAGGAAGTCACCTTCCGGGAAGGACTCACGGATCTTCCCTCCGCGCAGCTGGATCATCACGCAGGCGATCGGGGCCGGGCCGCCTCCCTTGCCCTGCCTGGGGGGTTGGATCTTCGCGTAGATGAAGTGTCGAAGAGCTCCCGTTGGGAGGATCCCCAGCCACCCCCGCAAAGCATCCAAGACGCTGAAGAGCAGCACCCCGTTCGGCGTCAAGTGCTGGAGCTCGACGCCCCAGTATGAGATAAGGCCGCGGAAGAAGTCGTTGGCGGGCGTGCCGAGCCCGCGCTCGTGGAAGGCCATGAACGACGACGGCCCGTAACCCGGCGGGTCGGTCGAGAGACGCGTGGGGCGCCGGTGGAATAATCCACTCCTCCCGCGCCGGGCCGCGGATACGGAACCCCGCCGACGAGGCTGCATCTCTCCATCAATGCCTCGGCCGCCGTCGACGACGGCGACAAGAGCCCATCTCGCAACCTCTAAGGCGTGATCGCCCCAAGGCTGGGGAAGCAGGAGATTGGATCTACAAAGCAAAAGCACGGCTACGATCGACTCTCTACGGAAGGAGGCGTGAAGTGGGAAGGTGAATCCGCCTCCCATCTCGCCATTTATAGGAGCCGAGCGCGACGGAGGCCACGAGGTGAAGCCACCGGGGAGGGCCCCACTCGTCACGCCCGCTTGCAACGGACAACGTGAGATCGGCGCGTGCCCAACACCTGGCGGAAGCCGAAACGGCCACGCCGGAAAAACAGGCAACGGTAAAAATCCCCAACGGTAAGATCCCAACGGCTATTTTTTACACAGGGTGAAAATCCAAGAGCTCAGCACAACGGTCAAATTGCCGAGCTCTGAAAAGTAGAGCTCGAAACACGAGCTCCCCCGCCCCTCGTGGTTCAAGGCCGCCTCGCCTTGAGAGCTTCGAGAGCCACCCGGAGACACCACGAGCGAGGAGCGCCTTGCGAAAGCGGCATCGACGGCCCACGCCTCAAGCTCTCGAAAATGCTCTGGGGCTTTGTTCGCAAGCATCCGTCAGTCGGCGAGGGTCACGATCGACTCGAGCTAGCCTCACCGATGAGGAGCGCCGCCCCGGACATCGCTCGGGGGCTCGAGAACTACGGGAGTCGAGCTCTCAGAGCTTGAGGTCGGTCCACTAGCAGACCACACGAACGAGCTCGAGCTCGGGCCTCACCTGGACTATCCGACGGCAGCTCACCGAGCACTCGATCTCGGCTAACGAGGCAAGATCGAGCTCGAGCTCACCACCTCTGCAAAACAATCACCAGAGGAATGGGTCGACAAGCCCGCGAAAATTCTAAAAGCCTCCGCGAGAACCTACTGTTCTCACGGAACCTCGGGGGCTACACCCGTGTGCGCTCCCACGAACAAACATCAATCCTGAAACAAGGGTCCCCTCTGCGAGAGAGGCCGCCGCGCGAACAGCATCCGGGAGAGACCTCCTCTCCCCCAAATGCTCGGGGGCTACTGTGGGGGATCGATATTTGGGACACCCATAAGCAAGCACCCAACTCCCTGTCAACGAACCAAAGCAACTCCGGACCTCGATTGCATGAGAAACGTAACAAGGCAAGGCGTCCCACCACGGCGCACGAAGTCTTCACCACGCGCGAGTTCTCCGAGCAAGGACCGGCCTCCGCCTCGCTTGAGCTCCCGCACACAAGCTCTCCAGACGAGATCCTTCTTTCCGCTTCGTTCGAGCTCTGCCGATGACGAGCTCTCCAGATCCACGCCGCGCTCGGCCTCATCCGCAGACCTCTTTCCGCCTCGCTCGAGCTCCTGCGCGACGAGCTCTACGACGCCGCCCGCTGAGAGCTCGTCCGCCTGCCGTCTCGAGGAAGCCTGCGGGTACGAGAGTTGGTCAACCACTCTCTGACAGGCTCAACAACTCTCTGTCGGCCACTGTAGCCACACTGGGCTACAGTGGTGAAAGAGCAGTCAGTCGATCACCTCACCATGCCCCGTTGACTCCAACAACTCCGCTACAGTACCGCGCGGGTATGTACGGCGTACACCCTCCCCATCCATGGTATGGACGCGCCCATGCCGAGAAGACGCATTCCAACTACAATTGGAGACGGGGTGACGACTGACCACCGCCCAAACCACGATTCTGCGTACGACGACGACCAATTTCAACACCCGGAGTGCTTCAGAGCTCGGAGGGAGCTCTCGCCCGTGTAGTGAGCTCGTCTGCGAGCTCTTTTCTGCACATACCACCCCGTAAATACGTTTCTGTTTCTTCAAGTCTTCAACCTGGGATGAGCTCATGTGCCCCGCCCCCTTGTGACTATAAAAAGGGGAGGCCAGCCACCGGGTTGAGGCAGGTTCAATCCCCAGCTTCATAGCATCCATACACACATCCACCCGATATTGGCACTTGCCTCAATCATAGAGACTTGGGAGCCTCCTCCCTCCCTCGCCCAGCTTGTACTAGCCCCGGTATGAGCGTTTGAGCTCGGATAGTGATCACACCGGACCGGGAGCACGATTTTCCCCGAACCAAAGATAAAATCTTGTGTCATTATCTCTAGAGCTAGGCCATCGAGCACGCATTAGCCGGACATTACCGTGGACGGTGGTATTAGACCACGGCGAAAGAAGCGTGGTGCTTATATATGATTTACCTGCGAGTGCACCTTATATTCCGGGACGTGTGGTAGATCGCAGGAGTGACAGTCCTGTTGAATCCTTTGGAGTCCACCCTCCGTCTATAAGCCAAGTGGACAATGATTATGGGGAATATCTTGTTTCACTCTTGATTTTCCTTGATAGTCGTCCGGATACATGATCTAGAGTTTGCTATGCTATATATGATAATGTATGCCTTAGAGTAGATGTAATGACTTAGTAGATTCAATGCTATATATGGATTCTGTCTCTTAAAGTAGTCCAGCGTTAAGTCCAACTTTTAGTAGTTAATTCCTATCTCTGTGTGTGATGCCTCTGCCTTAATTTATCTTTATCATATATTATTATTATTGGCTTACCCTTGCTAAAGTTAGCACTAGTGATAGTCTCTCTCATAAGTATGCCACCTATCAACCGAATATCAGCCCATCTCCAATAATTGGTAGAATATAAATGACAAAACCTGGATTACTCCCGGTGAAATGCTACAAGTGGTATTTATATCTCGTGCGTTTGCGAATAGACCTTTTTATATTTATTTCTTAGATAGCAACACAGCACATCACGAGTATCACATATGCATTTCCTAGCATTGCTGCTGGGGGTGACAACCTAGCATTAGTAGTGCTAAGAGATGAACCACACTGAGTATCTCTGGCGGCATATAGCCTAAGGTGAGATTAACTCCACCTTTTGTTATAGTGACGTTAGAAATACCAACAAGCATTTCTGGCGCCGTTGCCGGGGACGAAATAGAAGTTAGCTAGATATCTTGATAGATGGAAACTTATGATGAGAATCCAAACTAGGAAACCGCTACTTTAGCAGGCTTACCTTTATTTGTCTTTTGTTTATTTTATACGGGGTTTATCAAATTGGAAATTGATTGTGACTCACTCCACTTCATTCATCAGAATCAAATCAATCAAAAGAGAGCAAACACCAGTTCTTGAAGCTATGGCCAAAAAATCCCTACGAGAGTTCTCTGCTCCAAGCAAAGAGAACATTTGCACAGGACCAACACTTCAACTTAACAATCTTGAGTCTGAGCTCAAGCCAAGTCTCATCAACATGGTACAAGCTACTCCATTCAGTGGAAGGATACACGAAGATGCACGCTTACACTTGCAGAATTTTCTGGAGATTGCCAACACCTTCTCACCCAAGGATGTTCCCCAAGATATCATATTACTCCGCCTATTCCCATTCTCACTGAAGGAAAAAACCGAAGTTATGGTTCTATGCCAACAAAGAAGAAATCAAGACATGGGATGAATGTTCTACAGCCTTCCTATCAAAATTCTTCCCTATGGGTAAAACCAATGCCCTACGAGGAAAAATCACCAACTTCCAATAGCAAAAAGGAGAATCAATTCCAGGTGCTTGGGAGCGCTTACAAGAATACATATCAGATTGCCCTCATCATGGAATAGAAGATTGGTTGCTCATGCAAGGATTCTATCATGGATTAACACAAAGAGCACGAGAGCAACTAGATGCAACTGCTGAAGGATCATTTTTATCACTCACTCTTGACAAAGCTGAAGCACTCATGAACAAAATATCAGAAAATCAAAGCTGGATTCAAGACACTCAACACTACCATCAGATTGAAGAAGTTCCAGAAGAAGTAAAAGCAATATCAACTAGAATGGATGTGTTATTGAATTGGCTTGAACAACGAGCCAATGACAAGAAGGATCGACAGGCTTTACAAGATTACATTGATTCCACATCAAATTCAAGCCTGGCTGTCAATAATTCAACACTTGGCTTTAAATGTGTTGCAGCCAATTGACCAAATTGCTTGGCTTAAACACGCCTCTCGTACTTTGGGGTTCATGAAGTGGACGTCCAACACTATCATGATCTTCATAGTGAATTAGGACGACAAATCCAATGTCGAATTAGCTTTTCTATCGCCCCGAGGAGTAGAAGTAGCAATTCTATACAAATCCCAGAGGCTGGAATAAAAGCACCTGCGGACCAGCCGTCGGTTGCACAAAAATATGTTGTCATGGGATGTGTATAGAAGCTTCAAGAAAATGGGTACACTCTGCCTACATTCTCCTCATTGTTGATGACAGCTAAAAGTAGGAACATGCTTCATGATGTTGCGGGATTGGTCGCAAGAATGGCTCGAGAGGAACCGAAATGATGTGGTAATCTCGATATGTTAATTTATCACCTAGCTTATATCTAGAAATGATGTGGTAATCTCGAGATGTTCTCATAATTTTTTTTTCCCAATAATTACAGGTTCAAGTGTATGACTTAACCTACGCCGGGTGTAGTTATACATCCATTCTAACCCGCACAATGTCTCAATTGGGTTATGTTTGGACATGGGCTAATCCAATGCCAACACACACTACAGATGGATATCGTGCAAAGGTGGTTGCCCGTAAGATTGTAGACCCAAATGACACGCCCAGCTTTTAAGTAAACGTCGTCAGTACACCATGTCATCGTAGTTGTGAAGCAAAGGAGGATGTATTAGTTAGAACGCTGGTCTACATTTGGGAGATCTGTACACTCAAGATCGGCGACCTACACTTCACCGAGTTATTTCTACAAGACCGGTAGCAGTGAACTTGCAGTGAAGTTGTAGTTGTAGTAGAACATGTAGTTGTAGTGACTTGTTTTAAATTATGCACGTTTTAAATTATGCAAGTTTGTATGGATGTGATATATATGTGACTTGTTTTAAATTATGCACGTTTTAAATATGGATGTGATATATATGTGACTTGTTTTAAATTATGTTTGTCAGGTGGAATGAAAAAACAGAAACAAAAAAAAATGGTCAATTTACCGAGAGCCACAAGAAGGGCAATCTTCACCGAGGGCCGGGGATGTGGCGCTCAGTAGAGTGACCATAATCTACCGAGCGTCTAACCCCGCTCTTGATAGAGTTGATGGCATAGGGGCGTTAGCCCGCTGCCAGATGCGGGGGCATCAACGCTACCGAGGACGGAGCTTTGCGGAGAGCTGGCTCTCGGTGAACTCAACCTCTACCGAGAGCCCCGAGTTACCGAGGGTTGGGCTCTCGGTAGAGGCAGCTCTACCGAGAGCTTGATTCCTCCGAGCGCGGCTGTCGGTAGAGGGAGACTCTACCGAGCGCTAGACATCGGGCTCTCGGTAGAAGTTAAGCGCTCGGTAGAGGCCCTCAGTGCGGTAGTGGATGGTGATGGCTGCTCTGTGCTTATCTGCTAGACCGTCTCCTTGCTGCCTGCCGCTGTACGTCTACTGCGCGTCGTCTCCTTCGCTACTGTTGCTGATGGCTGCTGTGCTTGTCCTGTGAGGCGCGCTGCTCTGTCTGCTTGCTGATGGCTACCTACTGGCGCAGATACTCTAGCAGTAGCAAGTGCTTCATCTAAAACAGTATTGATCATCAAATATATGAGATAAAGAAAATAAGTATTTGGTTTTTTCTTGCACGTGATTTTGTAAAATAGGTCGACCTGCAGTTTTGGCGTTGCAATCAGAGCCACGAAATATAATGTAAGACTGTTTTATTTCTGTAGACATCAGTTAAGCTTCAATTTTTTATTTGCCTCACCGGTTTTGTCAGTGATACACCACACCTTCATCAAGATGTCCTATTTTCAGGAGTGAGGTACCTCCGTACCAAGCACACACAACTCCATGGTAACTGAACTTCAATTGAACTCTGAAACTTTGGTCAGCAATAAGTGCAGAGATCGAGTTATTTTGCTGACAAGTATATATTTTTTTTAAGGAAAACAGGAGGGGAGGCACCCCTACTGTGCTTTTATTGAATCAAAAGACAGGTCCTTACAAGTAAGTTCAAGAAACAAAAAAAAAAAACAAAGAAAAATGAAGAAGATTACACAAAGAGCTCTATCCATCTATTAAACTGCTCTTTTAAGGAAGGTTTTGCTCCAAGTTTAACCAGAGCTGGCTCTCTCTTAAAGGTTTGCTTGGCACTTGAAAGTGAATGCAATTGATTCCTGAAGATGTGGTCATTTCGAGCTGACCAAATTGCCCAAGACATAGAGATGATTACTTCCAGAAAAACTGGTGTTTGCAGATGAGCTTTGAAAGCCATAACAGAGTCTTCAACCTCCATTTGGATGAGATGAGCTAAACCCAATAGATTCCAATAGGCCATCGCAAAGGGACACTGGAAGAAGAGATGATGCATACTTTCTTCCTCATTTAAGTGACAGAGAGGGCAGGAATAGTCATCAAGAGCCATGTTTTTCTACTAGATATTAGCAATCTTGTTCGATGCTTTCATTCTTTTTACAGTTGTGTCAGTTTGTATCAATGGCAGAACAATTACAAATTGAAAATTTGGTCAATTAAAATGTTAAAGCAGCCCTCAGGTATCCTGGATTTGTTGTCTTACGTTGTGTAACAGGTAGCCGAAAAAGAAGGCTAGAAGAGCAATCAAGATGACAAGCTGCTAAGAAAACACTATGGATCAGCAGTTGGTGGCCACTGATGCAAAAGCAAGCTTGCTGCCATTTACCGTGCTGTTGCCCAAGGTGGGCAAATAACCAAGGACCTTGATTTAAGCACCACTATGAATAAACATTATAGTACGTATGTAAGAATCTTGATCATAACAACAGATAATATGTTGCATTTGTATTTGTATTTATGGATTAAGTACAACAAATAATGTTGACATTGGAATTGGTAAAATACGGATTGAGTAGTAATATTACATATCAATGCGCACGATATAAAATTTTTATATTTTACCCATAGCAATGCACGGTATTAGCTAGTATATAAACAGTAAAGTGTAGAGGTGAACTGCCACGACATAAACACACGTCACGCAGAGCTCCATGCACAACGGTCATGCGGTGTGCATTGTTGTGATGGGAACGCTGTGAAGAACAATGGTCTCGACGGTGAGGCCGGGGCCGAAGCCGAAGAGGACACCCCAATCCATGCCCTCCCCAGTTGTGGTGTGTCCGTCCTTGGCAGACTTCTTTCGCATCTCGTCAAGGATGAAGAGGACACAGGCGCTTGACATGTTGCCATACTCTGCAAGGATGTGGCGGGTGGCACACAAACGGGCCTTGTCTAGGCCAGCCTTGGCCTCAACCATGTTCAGTATGGCTGCACCGCCAGGGTGTGCCACCCAAAAGATGGAGTTCCAATCAGAGATGCCTAGCGGCGTGAAAGCGTCTTGCAGCAAGCGCTCAATATTCGTGGAGATAAGCTGTGGAACCCTATCCTGGAGATGGAAGGTGAGCCCAACCTCACGGAGGTGGCCCTCGATGGCACCCTCCGAGTCTGGAAGAATGGTTTGACTCGCTGATACTAGCTGAAACAATGGCCGCTCAACAAGCTCACTAGGATCTGCGCCGACAATCACCGCAGCTGCGCCGTCACCGAAGAGAGCTTGGCCGACTAGTGAATCAAGGTGAGACTCTGAGGGCCCGCGGAACGTTACCACAGTGATCTCGGAGCACACAATGAGCACCCGGGCACCACGGTTGTTCTCGGCAAGGTCCTTGGCAAGACGGAGCACCATTCCGCCTGCGAAGCAACCTTGCTGGTACATCATCAGTCGGTTCACGGATGGACGTAGACCGAGTAGCTTGATGAGCTGGTAGTCGGCACCAGGCATGTCCACGCCGGAGGTGGTGCAGAAGACGAGGTGCGAGATCCTGGAACGTGGTTGCCCCCACTCTTTCAGCGCCTTCTCTGCTGCTGCCGCGCCCAGCTTGGGTATCTCCTCTATCAGGATATCCTGGCGTGTGTCTAGGGATGGTGCCCAGAACGAGCTCATGTTGGGGTTCTCCTGTAGCATGCCCTCAGACAAATGCATGTAACGCTTCGTAATCATCGACTTGTGGCCTGCACAAACACCAACACCAACATCAACATCCACAAAATGTAACTGTAAAAGGTTCAGGAATATATTTACATATTTATTTATTAATTTAGAAGTTTACTTGATTGGATCGTAGTACAATTTGCCAGCCTCACAATCACGATGTGAAGTGTCACGAAACATGCATGACAAAGCTAAGCCCGAGATGTGTGCTACCACGCGGCATGCATGATGCATCTCAGTCTCACCTCTAGACGTCAAGCCTATAGGAAGCAGGAACCAGGGCGACGGATGGATGAATAGGGGTAGTATACGTACATATCCTCTTGAATTTTTCCTTGAGGTCGGTAAGGTGTTCACTCTTGGTGACCCGGAAATAGTAGTCCGGGTAGTCAGCCTGATACACGCAGTTTGCGGGTGTCGCCGTGCCAATGGCCAACACCGTAGCAGGTCCCTCGGCGCGCTGCGCCTTCCTCACCGCCTCCAATGTAACCTTCCCAACCATTTTTCGACCGGATCGAGCTACTCAGCATGCACAGAGAACTAACAGCAACGAGCTAACTAGTGGGCCAAGCTTAAGTACCAACTCAGCTCGTGTGCTTTGTTGGGTGGCTGTGGTCGACATATATATAGCCTTGGACAAATCAGCTTTAGCCGGTTTATCAGTTGCAGGAACAATCAGCCAACCAGGTCGGCTTCATTTGTGGTCACGTCAATGATGTGGGCAGTGTCTAAGGCTGTATGAAATGCTTGGACTATTCATATGTTGTCTTGAAATATGAAATATATGGTTAGAACAGTGTATACGAGTAGATGATGCGGTCGTAACGGACGGATGGAGCCTCCCGACCCGTCCCCTTCCCTGGGCGACGGCGACGGCGCCCCAGCTGCCCCTCCATCGATCTCCCTCCCCACCACGCCCCCTCCAATCCAACCCCATATTCGGGTTCCCCAGCTCCGGATCTACCGGTCCATGGGTGCTCCACCCCGCCGGACGCTGCTCCAGCTCCGTCAGCCACCTCCGTCGCCCCAAGCATCCATGGCAGCCACGACAGTGCTGCCCGCCCGGTCGCTGCCTCAGCCTGCCGGCGACCATCCCGAGTCGGCAGCCACCTCCTATGCGGCCGGCGAGGCCGTGGTGGGAGCCGGTCCTTCCATGCTCGACGCTAGTGGCGGCGGCGGCGAAGTGGAAGCGGGCGCAGGTGTCACCGCAGGTTCCGGCCGTCGCGCGCCGCCGCCGCCGCTGGGCCGTCACGTCTGCTGCTGCGGCTCCCGGCCTGCAGCCCGGCGCCCGTCGAGCTGGTGGCTCCTACCGGGCGTCGCATCTGTCACGCAGGCGGACACGGCGTGAGCTGCCAGCGTCAAGCAGAGGCGTAAAGTCATCTTGAGTTGTAATTTACGTTTTCATTTAAGCCATTGACATGTGGGCCCGAGTGGTCAGGTCTGTAATAAGCTACTAAGACCCAGGCTGAGCCAGGGCGGACGTTGTCGTTCATTTGAGAAATCTAAATCGAAGCTAAGGCAGAGGGGCTTGCCCTGCCCGCTTCCTCGCCAACGATCTCTCCTGCTCTCTTCTCACGTCGCCGGCGCTCGCCGACGGCCAAGGGTCGTGACAGGTGGTATCAAAGGCAGTCTATCCTCGGCGTGCGGGTGAAGCTCTTCGATCTTCCTCGCCGTCGACTACCAGCCACGCATCCATACTACCAGGTGACGAGTCATCCCCTCCCTACCAATCCCACCCGTGCTCGCCGTCGGTGTTCCACCTCCGTTTGCTTTTCTGCTCGAGTTGCAAAACCCTAGCGGATCTCGTCGTGCTGCTCGCCGTTGGGGCAGAGACACGCTAGGTGTTCGACGAATTGTTCTAGTCGCTGTTCTTGGATTTTTGCATCTTTGGATCCGCAGTACCTTGAATTCACAAGGCTCCGGTAGGGTTCACTTCAACAAGGCGAGTGGTCTGAGTAATCCGCACTTGCCCAGTTGAAGATACCGTAAATCCGTCCACCGGATCAAGTACTCTGACCAAATTCCTTGCAGCGGCAGTGAAAGTTACAAGTTTTGATCTTTTTTTTCGGTTGATCTGGTGGCAAGGGTTGTGAGACAAGTACTCACGTAAAATTCCGTAGCCACATCGTGATCCTGACCACAATTTTTCCCCCGTCCAAACTTCAAAATTGACACTTGACTGAAGTGCGGCATCACGGCGCCACCCAAACCGTCGCCGCAGACAAACATCATCCTCGAAGCCATGGGCAGAAGCAGTCAAGAGGACAACTCCCGCTGGGAAAAAGTCATGGAGCAGTTCGACCTCCTGTTCACACAAATGAATGAAATTGGCAATCGCAGCAAAGAGGTCAAAACACAATTGGACCTTCGCGGTCGGGCAATGGATTCATACGCCGAGGAGCAGCGCCCGGATTGCCCGCCAAGTCGAGATCAACAGGGCGGTCGTAGCAGACCTCACCCTGCGCCAAATGAGAACTGAAGCGGCGTTTGATGAGGAGGCACCCTCTTCAGATACAACAAGTGTCATCTTTGAGGAAGCACCACCTTTTGAGAATGTTTTTGCAAACGGCAAAGGCTCAATGCTAGAGGGCAGCAAGAAGAAACCAGATCCCAAACCTGAGCCTAGCAGGCACAGGAGAAACGCTCATATCAGAGAGCCCAGACACCAGAACCATCAGTGGAATCTTCCAAAAATGCAGTTTCCTATCTTTGAGGGACAAGATCCAAAGATTTGGCAAGATAACTGTGAAGGGTACTTCTCCTTATACAGTTTGCCTGAAGGGATGTGGGTCACCTCAGCCACAATACACTTCAAGGAACAAGCTGCCAAATGGTGGCAAGCATACAAGCAAGGGCATACAGTGACCAATTGGACTCAATTGTGTAGGGCAGTACAAGCTGAATTTGGTGTGGATGATCTCAGATCTGCTATGAATGAGTTACTGGAATTGAAACAAACAGATACAATGGAGGAGTATACCAGCAGATTCCATACCCTTCAGTATAACATCATCATGCATAATGCCAGTTATGATGAGATGTTCTTTACTCCAAAGTATGTCATGGGGCTCAAAGCCGAGATAAGAGCAGTGGTGGAGCCTCAAATGCCAGAAACAGTACTGCGAGCTTCAACCATTGCCAAGATTCAGCAAGGCATCTTGGAGAGATCCAAAGCAAAGATGTTTAGGAACAACACAAGGCATAAGTATGTGGGCCAACCAAGAGGGGATGGCAAACCAGCACCAACACCAAACATCTCATGGCAAGATAGGCAGTTGAGGGACTATAGAAGAGCAAACAATCTCTGTTACAGCTGTGGTGAAAAATTTGAACCTGGGCATTTGGTAGTTTGTGCAAAAAGAAACAAGCCTCAGGTCAATGCATTGGCCCTGAATGATTTAGACAGGGAGTTGTCTGATGAAGTACTGAATAACTTGGAAACTGAAGATATCTTACAAGAGCAGTTTGCAGAATTGTCTATTAATGCATTGTCTAGTGCTGACACTGTGAAATGTATCAGGCTGAAGGCTAGAGTTAAAGACAAAGTGATGTTGATATTGTTGGACAGTGGTAGCACCCACAGCTTCATTAGTTCTAATTTTGTGGAGCTAGCACAACTCCAAACAGTCCCTGTGCCTCCAAGGAAAGTGCAGCTAGCAAATGGGCAGAACATCACCACTGATAGAAAAGTAAACTCTCTCCAGTGGTACTGCCAAGGCTATACTTTAACCACTACTATGATAGTACTGGACATGCATCCATATGATGCCATCCTTAGCATGGACTGGCTGGATGCACACATCCCCAAGAATTGTGACTGGGTCAACAGAAAATTGGAATTCCAGGAAGATGACAAGATGATCAAGCTCCAAGGCATACAAGACAACAAAACCAAGGTCACAGCCATCTCTGCCACCAAAGTGTATAATTTAGCAGTAGGCAATGACTTGTGGGCCTATGTCATGCTTGATAATACCAAACCAGCACCCAACCCATCCATACCCCAGGAAACACAGCCCACCACACCACCAGCCATACAAGATACACTACTCACTTATGCAGACATCTTCCAAGACCCCAAAAGCCTACCCCCACAAAGAACCCATGATCACACCATACCCCTGCTACCAGGAGCCATACCTATAAACTCTAGACCCTACCACTACTCCCCATACCACAAAACTGAAATAGAGAGATAAGTACAAGAACTACTGCAAAATGGACTCATCACACACAGCACCAGCCCATTTGCTTCCCCTGTACTCCTAGTCAAGAAGAAAGATGGCTCTTGGCGCTTCTGTGTTGATTATAGGAAGCTTAATGACCTCACCATCAAAAATAGATTCCCTATGCCAGTCATTGAAAAAATTCTTGATGAATTGGCTGGCGCCAAACATTTCACCAAACTAGACATGAGGTCAGGATACCACCAAGTGAGAATGCATACCCAGGATGAGCATAAAACTGCCTTCAAAACCCACCAAGGGCATTATCAATTCAAAGTTATGCCCTTTGGCCTCACCAATGCCCCAGCCACTTTCCAATGTCTCATGAACCACATCCTACAACCCTTCCTGAGAAAATTTGTCCTTGTTTTCCTGGATGACATACTCATTTACAGCAATTCAATGGAAGAACATGTTGACCACTTGCAGCAAGTCCTAGAGCAATTAAGGAAACACAATCTCTACCTCAAACAGAGCAAATGCTCTTTTGCCCAACCGAGTTTGGAGTACCTTGGGCACATTATTTCATCAAATGGGGTTGCAACAGATCCATCCAAGATTGCAGCCATGCAAGCATGGCCAGTACCAACATCCATCACTGAACTTAGAGCTTTTTTGGGACTCACAGGGTACTACAGAAGATTCATCAAGGGTTATGGTGTCATGACTAAACCATTAACCAACTTGTTAAGAAGTAAGCAGTTTGGCTGGAACAGTGAGGCTCAACAGGCATTTGAAACTACCAAACAAGCCATGACAAAGGCTCCAGTGCTCAAATTGCCAGACTTCCAGCAGCAATTCTCAATTGAAACAGATGCTTGCAACAATGGTATTGGAGCTGTCCTCATGCAACAAGGCCAACCAATAGCCTATTTGAGCAAGGCTTTGGGAGAAAAACACAAGAGCCTTTCAATTTATGAAAAAGAATTTCTTGCACTCATTATGGCAGTAGAGAGATGGAGGCATTACATTCAGAGACAAGAGTTTCTGATTCTGACTGATCACAAATCCCTGGCATATTTAACTGAACATAATCTCCACTCTGAGTTGCAAAGGAAAGCTATGACAAGACTTATGGGTCTACAATTCAAGATTGTCTACCGAAAAGGAAAGGACAATGCTGCTGCAGATGCCCTCTCTAGGGTAGCCCACTTACTAGCATTACAAGTGGTGTCCTCAGTCCAACCATCATGGATTCAGGAGGTGCTCAACTCATATGCAACTGACAGTCAAGCCCAAGAATTGCTCAAACAATTGTCTCTATCCAGCCCAGACTCTAAAGGATACAGTCTAGACAATGGTCTCATCAGACACAATTCCAAAGTGTGGATAGGCAACAATTCAGCAACACAAACAAGAATCATTGCATCTTTTCATGCCAGCCCACTGGGAGGACACTCAGGAATCACAGCAACATACCACAAGCTTAAGAAGCATTTTGCTTGGAAAGGGCTTAGACAACATGTTGAGAGTTACATCAAACAATGTGCAGTCTGCCAGCAGACCAAACACACCAACACTCACCCATTAGGCTTGCTTCAACCACTTCCCATTCCAGCAGGGGCCTGGCAAGAATTGACCATGGATTTTGTGGAAGGCCTTCCCAGATCTCAGGGCTACAATGTCATTGTGGTCATAGTGGACAGATTTACAAAGTATGCTCATTTCTTGGTTGTTAAACATCCATATACTACAGCAACAATTGCACAAAGCTTTATGGACAATGTGGTAAAGATTCATGGCCTTCCTAAATCCATTGTCACTGACAGAGATCCAATTTTTCTCAGTAACTTCTGGCAAGCTTTATTCAAAGTCTACAGAGTTGACTTGCATTTGTCCACCTCTTACCATCCCCAGTCTGATGGGCAGACAGAAAGAGTAAACCAGTGCCTTGAAATGTATCTCAGATGCTCTGTCCAAGAGTCACCAACACAGTGAAAATCTTGGTTATCATTGGCTCAACTATGGTATAATTCCTCCTTCCACACCTCTCTTGGCTGCTCACCATTCAAAGCACTGTTTGGTTATGATCCTAATCTTGGCATGGTACCTGAAATTCCACAAGACACACCTGCTAATGTTACTGAAGTGGTCGAGCACAGAGAACTATAGTTGGAAGCTCTGAAACAGCAGCTTGCAAGAGCACAAAACTGAATGAAACTCCAAGCTGACCGCAACCGAAAGGACTTTCAATTCACAGTGGGTGACAAGGTACTACTCAAACTTCAGCCATATACACAATCCTCTGTGGCCAAAAGACCTTACCCCAAGCTTGCATTTAAGTACTTTGGACCATACACTGTTATTGAGAGGATTGGTTCAGTTGCTTATCGTCTCGACTTGCCTGAAACTTCCCAAATCCACCCAGTTTTTCACATCTCCCAGTTGAAACCTTTCACCGATAATTACACTCCTGTTTATGATACCCTGCCAATGCTCACTGACCTGCAAGCAGCGACATCAGTCCCAGCAGCTATTCTTGATCGACGCTTGGTGAAGAAAGGTAACACAGCAGTCCCCCAGGTCAAGGTACGTTGGACCAAACTGCCATCATCCAGCACTACCTGGGAAGATTACCATGTTTTGAAGAACAGGTTCCCTGACGCGCCGGCTTGGGGACAAGCCAGTACTCCAGCGGGGGGAGGTGTCACGCAGGCGGACACGGCGTGAGCTGCCAGTCAAGCGGCGTAAAGTCATCTTGAGTTGTAATTTACGTTTTCATTTAAGTCATTGACATGTGGGCCCGAGTGGTCGTCCTGCGTAATGCTACTAAGACCCGAGCCGAGCTGGGCGGGACGTCGTTCATTTGAGAAATCTAAATCAAAGCTAAGGCGAGGGGGCTTGCCCCGCCCGCTTCCTCGCCAACGATCTCTCCCCTGCTCTCTTCTCACGTCGCCGGGCGCCGCCGACGGCCAAGGGTCGTGGATAAAGATCTGCCCATTTGCCGAGCCCGACGGGGCGGAAGTCAACGTTGGCTTCAACGAGCTTGAGGAGGGTGAAGTCGTGGGGCGGCGCTGACCCAAGCTGCCGCCCCCGGCCCGCCGCCCTGTCGCCCTCCCTCCCAGTGTCCACTCCCACTCATCGCGCCACCGCCACCGAGCCGACGCATCACGCCCCAACGCCGCCGACCATCTCGACGCCGGAGGGCGTAGTTGAGGACATCGACGATGAAGAGAACATGTGCTTGGGCACGCGCTTGCCATCCTCCCTCTCCCCGCATGCTCCCCCCTTCTTCCCGACCATCGGTCCGCCGGGTAGGGCAAGTTCCAGCCACTGGAAGATGATCCTCACGCGTCTAGCGATGACGAGCCCGCCCGGCTGCCACTGGAATCCGTCGTGCACGGATGTCGGCCGCAAAGCTATTCGGACCACCTCTCCTTCGACCGATGCGGGTCTTTGCCGGGAGGGGCGGGGGCACACGCCTTGCTCCTCGCTGGGAAGAGGCGGCGTCATCGTCGGAGCGCGGCCCGCGCCCGCTAGAGCCGCGCAGCGAGGTGCTGCGTGGGCTTCGCCCTCCCGCAACCGACGCCAGGATCCGAGCCCACCGACGCGCCGGGGCCGCGGCAACCCCCACCGCCCGATGTCGACGCCGATGGCTTCCGAACCGTCCGCTCGTCGTCGGCAACGACTCAACCCGCAACTCGCTTCACCAAGACGCCGCCGCCCGTCCCACCGGTTGGTGGGCCTTTGCTTCAACCGGCGGGCGGCGTGTGACCACATTGCCGCTCGTGCCACTCCCCGCCGCGTTGTCTTCGTTGTCGAGGCTCCGGCCATCGGGCCGGAGGTGCCTTGGGCGTGATCGCGCCGCCAGCAAGCATGACCCCCCCGCAGCGTCGCCGTCCTCAACGGGCCAAGAACAAGGGAAGTTACGGCCCCTCCCGTGCCGCCGCTTTGGGGCGTCGGTAGCGTCCACAAGCGCCGGCGTGGCCCCTCCGTGCCGCCGCCAGGGGCGTCGGTAGCGTCCACAAGCGCCGCCCGGCGCCCGGCCCGGCGTGCGATATCAAAGTTGGCAAACTTTGATGCTTACGATGCCTCTCGGGACCCACTAGCGCTTACGTCGGGCGAGGGTGCGGACCTGTGATATGGGTTGACCCGATGCTCGATGAGCTTGTGGCCTCCTTCGCCGCACGCCCTTGTGCCTGGAGGACCCGGTCGGAGCCGGTCGATCCCCCTCGCCGCCCGCGTGTGGTGCACCTCACCTTCACGGATGTTGAGGTCGCCACGACGGGGAACCGACACCCCACCGCTACCACCTCGACCGCGCCAACACGCACGACGCCGCACCGACGACGCAGCGGTGCTTTCGGTTGTCGCCTCGACACTATTGCTGCTCCGCGCCCGCAGTCCGAGGACGCCCGCTCGGTGCGGGGATGCGCTCGTGGCGGATGTCTGGTCGCCAATTGCAACCCCCTTGTTAAGCGACCAAAGGTAAGGCATGCCAAAACTCCGGTTTCACTACAAACCGCAGTGGCCGCCTTGCGGCCAAGCCCCGGAGCCCAACGCGACGTTGCAGGTGCAAAAGGTTTTGCTGCAGAAGCTTGGAGTTCGGGTGGATGAAAACGCCGTGCCGGCTGACATTGTGGCCCAATTCAATGCGGCATTCAAGGGGGAGATGACGGTGCGCAAGCGGAGCGCTTGAATAAGCTGCTGGGGGGAGGTTTCGATGTGACCGTGTTGGACCTCAACCTTAGTGGTCTGGAGGAGGAGCTAAGCGCCTGAGTGCTTCGCTTGGTCCACTAGCAACCGGTCGCACATTTGTTAAAATGTAATCCCAGTACTTTAGATCCAGTAGTTGGTAGGTTCTCGGGTGGTAACCTTGGTTACCATGTAAGACTCTTGTCACTTTGTTCTCGTTTCCTCTCGCTTAATGAAAACGCTACCTGAAGGGCGTGATCTCGAAAAAAAAAGAAATATATGGTTAGAGGAGACAAAATAGACTTTCTAATTAACACATTGGGGATTTTTTAACAGCCACTTCTATTATGGTTCCCAAGGAAATATTTGCCACCAAAAATACCTATTAACATCTCCAGAGTACTTGTATTTTTTTCCAAAAAACATAACATTTTTCAACCTCCAAAAAGGTATTGGAAGCAAAAAAAATAAAGTCCATCAAATTTTAGTCCCACAAGGAATTTTTTTTTGCGGCATCTTTTTTTTCGAGGGACATTGCGGGTCGAGCCGACCCTTCTTTGGCGCCACCTCCTTGCCGGTTGAAAATCCTAGAACCCACATAAATGAAATTGAGGCAAACTTCACAAGAGACCAATGGATTACCATCACCGGCGGCGAAGATCGGCTTCCCGGCGGCGTCTAGGTGATGGCGTAAAGGGAGATGTGTCACGGCCACCTTGGGAGGAGCGGCGATGACAATGGCGGGAGCTCGACGCGACGGTTGGGGGGATGGCCACGGTGGCGGCGCTAGGGCACGGCGTGGGCACAGGAGCCGAAGCAAAAGCGGAAAGATTTGTTTATTTCTTGTTGTCGTGAGATTACACCCGCCCTATTTTTATAGTCCATATTGGAATTTGTTGCAAGCAAGAATCTAGGGAGTTTCCTTATAGACTTAGAACTCTTTTTCCTAAACAAAAGATATCCTTATCCTAATCAAATCCAATCTAGAAATAAAATGGGAAACACACTATAAATATTTTATTTGCTAGATAACTTTAGTTTCTCAAGAATCCGTGGAACGGCGGCGGCGCTGGCTGCGTGCGTCTTGGCGCTGGGGGGCCTCCCGGCCGGCCGCACCCTACTTGGGCGGTGGCCCCTCCATCGGGCCCTATTTCCTATACTTGTGACATCTCCCTCCCTTTCTACGACCGCCACATCCTTGTTGGTATAAATTATATGCACACAATATCGTCGTAGAAATATCCGCAAGCGCACAGATAGAAATACCGTTGTAGCACTTCACCAAAAGATGAACTCCCGGTTTTAAAATATCAAACCCACGAGAACAGTAGATGAATATAACTAGTGTTTATCCAATCTATTTCACAATCAAAGTACTTAAGAAACTAGCTAGAATTAGGTGATAACACTGACTTCTTGTTCTAATCTCGATAACCCCAGTCTATTTATTCTATCGTGGACGCTAATTCTTAATAAAGCAAAGCGAAATCACTCTACTAAGAACAGATAAAGTCTACCATTCACTTCTTGGCGGGAAGTGGGCTGCAGAGGATTCAATAAAGCTATTAAAGTCACCTTTATGATGCTACCACTGATTCCAAGCCAAAAGGGGGCATTCACAGAGAACTCTAGTCTAAGCACCGTGCATACACTAGAAACTATCCCTCTAATCAAGAGAAACCAAGATTAAAGTACTCTAAATGAGTTACAAACTTGAAGAATAGAATAAACCAAAACTTACTTTAATTATGAAGTCGAAAAACCGGATAACCTCTCGAATACACTCCTCTCGTGAAGAGAATGATCCCTCGTAATAAAAGAAGAAGATTCCGATAGGCCGAAACTCCTCCAAAGCACTCCTCACTAATCTCTCTATTTCTAATAAACTCGGTTGCTAATCAAGATCCTTTGTAGCTAATCTAGAAGTGCCTATGCTCTAATCATAGGATCTTGACTTCTCTAACCCTAAACTTCTCAGAGAGAAGGAAATCTGTCTAATGAATACTAGATACTTAATTAGGGTTTAAGGGGTAGCCCCGCCCCTTTTTTTATAGCCTCATAGGATGAATCTCAGCCCTTGGATCAAATCGACTTGATTGGACGGACTAGATCAACTCCATAGGTCGGTTGTAGGAACATTCCGTAGCGTGACACGTGGTTTCAACAGGGGGGCCGCTAGCGGCCCCCCCCCCCCCCGTGTCCCGGCCCTACCCGGAAATTGTAATAATCGCCTTGATTTGGTCCTTTTCTTCGGTGTCTTGATTTATCCCCTTTTCTCTTTTCTCTCCGATTTCCTAGGGTTTTCTGGAGTTCTCTTGTAAAACTGAGTGTGCACCAAAACTCGTGGAATTCATTAGCAATAATAATATTTATCTAACATTTATCCTTAGTTGATGGTTTTCCATATATATAAAATGAGCAATAACTACCATCAACAATCCTCGCACTGGATGAAGGTCCATTCCATGAGACCTGGAACGGGGTCTGGCGAGCCTTGAAGCATGAGCTCGACTCGTAACACCAATCGATCATCCTTGGACCGTGTTGGCGAGGATCATGTTGTTGCGGGTGCGCTCTAGTGCAAACTCCATGAGGTAGTGGAGGTTGCCGATGTAGTCGTGGTAGATGTACTGATGCATCACGTGTCCTTGTGGTGCCGTCGTATGTCGTCGAGCCGCTAGGAGAAACTCGAGCAGAATGCCGGGGCAAGGTGCTGGTGGAGCATGTCGCGGGGTGGACTCACCAGGAACATGAAGCGATCATGGAGCAGTGTTCTGATGTAGACTGGTATGAGGTGCCAGATTGTGGCATCCCGTCATGTTGTCGAAGAAGCTACAAGGTTGAGCTCGGTACCGTACATGAAGATGCCGATATCAAACTCATGTGGGGATAGCTAGTGGTCGGGTCGTGCGGCGTCGTAGTCGATGTAGACATTGTCCACGCAGAAGAATTGGCGGTCCATGTTGTCAAAGAAGACAATGCGGGCAGCTCCCACTTGGCGGCGTCGTGGCCATACTCCTCCGAGAAAAATGGTTTTCGGTGCCACCATCATCGAGGGCGCTGTATAAGCGCCTAGGGACAGGTGGGTCATCCTTCGAGGTCCACCCTGAAGTAGGACTTCTACGAGATCTGGTAGCAGTGGCGATGAGGCAGGAAGGTAGAAACGTCCATCGAAGCGGACAAGGCAATCCTCCAGCGACCATGTTGGTGCCGCCGTTCCCGTGGTGATGTCGAGGGCAATCCAGCGGAGGTGCTACTGCTCCAGTGTCACTTGACATAGGTGGATGAAGACTCTGTTGGTCGTGTCATAGTGGTCGAGGACAACGGCGTGTTTGGAGTGCCTCTGGATTTTGTTATCGCTCATTACTGTCTAGGAAACTATGCAAAGGCAAGTGTGGAGCACTGATGGTCATAGTCGTATTATATAGGCAACACACCCCCGCCGTGCCTCCCGGGAGTCGCCGAGGTGGGACTAATCACCTTGACCGGCACTGCATGGCCGCATCTGGCTTCATACGGCGCTATTATTGCATTGCATATGATTGGCCCGACCGAAAGATAGAGAGCTTAGAAGGGCCAAAATGATAAGTTTGCTCTCTTGCACTTGAAATTTGCTAAAATGACACTTATTAATTTTTATGCATTGTGGGTCGATATTCCATATTGAATTTTCTTATACTAACCGTGTTCGACGTAAGTCCGCTTGAATTAATTACTTTTCAAAATTTTGTAAGTTTACGTTTGTTTTCGTGTTTGGTTTAAATGTAAAAGTAGAAAACGGTTGTCGAGATTTTCCGAGTCCCGAGTCCGACCGTTTTCATCCGTAGTGGTCTTGATGGCTCTTGTGCTTTTCTCGCTAGATCGCCTCCTTGCCGCCTCGTTTTGTCTATTGCGCGTCGTCTCATTTGCTACTTGTTGCCGATGGTTGACAAATGGATCGGGTTTGGGGCGGGTATCCGCAGGTTTCGGTTTTTCGGGTTTGGTGCTGGTTTTTTGCCCATAGTTTTAAGGTTCAGGTTCGGGTTTGGTTTCGGGTTTAGTTTTTCACCCGTGGATATCCAATCGACCTGCGAAATAAATTATTTGGAATTAAAACTCATGTTTTATAATATGTTAATAATAACTTGTTTAGTTAGATTATTAAATTTATTCAAATTTGACTCATGAAAATATTTATTAAAAATATTTATACATGTGAATATGTGTATATATATTGCGGGTTTTGGGTAACCACTGGGTTTCGAGTATCCGCTCGGGTTTCGTATCCATGGGTTTGGTTTTGGCTATGGATTTCCACCTGAATCGGTTTCGGTTTCGGGTTTGGGTATTGACTTTCGGTTTCGGTTTTGGGTGCACGAGACTCCACCCAATCCGAGCCTGATCCGATGCCATCCTTAATGGTTGTTGTGCTTGTCCAGTGTGTCACTACTTTGTCCGCTTGCTGATGGCTAGCTATTGGATGACGCCTTCGGGAAGCGTAGAAGTCGAACTTTGACTAGGTTTGTAGAAAATTTCGTGCAACATTTATACCTCTAAATAAATTTGGGGAGGGAGGGAGGGGAGGGAGGGGAAGGGAAGGGAAGGGAAGAGAAGAGGGTTGACTGGCTGAGGGACTAAGGGAGAGCGGTGGTGGCGGACTCTAAGATCGTTGTGGACTAGAGAATGGAGACGCGGTTGCGTTCGCACAAGCGTAACCCTTGCGCGATGTCGGATTTCCCCTGGCGGTGGCTAGGTTGAGAAGGGATAAGAGAAAGGGGAGAGAGTGAAGTGAAGGGGCTAGGGTTCAAGATTATATATACCTGAAGTATTTGGGGTTGCTTTGCGGGTATGTGTTACCCATGGGTAGGCGGGTATGGGTACTATACATCCACATCCGTACCCGGCATACCCGACGGGTAAAGGATTTGTCCAATAACGTACCCGCGGGTAGAAAAATCATTCCACACCCGTATTTTTATCGGGTAAAACTCGTCGGGTTCTCGGGTTTGCAAGTTGAATCATGTCTTGTCATTGCAATCAGCAACTCAATGTCGTCTCCATCTGCATCTACCACACCATGACTAACAATCTTCCTTTTCTTCACCTTAATCTTTTCAAGATTGCATCTTGTGCCGGGCTGGCCACACTAACATATATCCTCCTACGTACCCCTGCTTCTTCTACACCTGCATCGAGCACCAAGGAGGTCATCCTCCATGGCTAACCTCTGCACCGGCACCGATAGATGACGGCCTTCTCCTCCAATCAACTCCTGGACCTTAATCTTGCAACGGACAACACTAGTGCACAATTTATCTTGGCTCGTTTCCTACTATATGTCCACCACTCTGCTCATCTGTCATCTCTCCATTCAGCACCTGACAGACAGCAAAGTACCTGTTGTACACAAAGCCATTTGCGTGGAACTCACCCTTCAAAGCTGCGGCATCGCGTTGCCATCTCCGGTGAGGAGCCAAGGCACAGAAGGTGTTAGGACTTCGGCCTTCTCCTTCTCACCGTCCTCTCTCTCGGTGAGAGATCAGCATGGCGACGGTGGAAGAGCGGCAGCAGCCTGGTGGCGCTGCGTGTGCGTGGGCAGGAAATTAAATAGGCCGCTGGCAATCTTTGTGCTCTTTTTTTTTTTTTTTGGTAAATTTTGCAATCTTTGGGCTGCTATGCACACGAGAATAGTGGGCTAACCAATGGGCTGATGTTAACATTAAGGAAAATGTTCCGCTTTTTGCTCTCCAACTTTAACATAAGTCCACTTTTCCTCACACAACTCTAAAATCGAGCAAACTACCTTCTTCAATTTTTTTCAAACAGTACATTTTGCCTCCCTATAGTGGTTTTGAAGGCGGTTTTGCTAAAGTAAAGGGTGGATTGCTACAGTGACAATGGTTTTGTCCTTTTCTTTTTTTACTTATTTTGGCTGAATTTTTGAAAAAAAAAAATCATAAGAATCATTAAAAATTATAAAATAAAAAATCAAATTTTTGGACTCCACATGAGCAGATATACACAGTGAACATATAATATAGTATGCTTTAGTATAAAGTTTTTTATATGAAGGTTGTGCCTTTTCTTTTTATTATTTTTTGCTAAATCCTTGAATAATCATAGTAAAACTATAAAAAAAATCATAAAATAGAAAATCTAAATTTTTTTAGACTCTACATGAGCATATCTACTGAATAAACATATAATATAGTATGCATTATTGTGTTTGGCTTCAAGCTTGCACATATGCAAGATTTGAGTTATAAGATTACCATTCAAAGATACCACTTGATAATCATCGAAGGTCACCCGTTTAGCTTCATCCTTAACATCATGGTTAGCTAAAAACAATCACACACTAGATACTTTGTGAGATCAACATTAAAAGCAAGGTGTCTAGATGTCACTTAAAGGCGGCGCCATGGAGGAGAAACATGACACAGATAAGCTAGGGTTAGGAGTCTTTGGTATATATGTTGCCTAGCATAGCAGGCCAGCTGGGCCTCGGCCTCATTTCCATAGGCGAGCTTCTTAGGAGGCCAATTAATAAAAAAACGACTATATCTTTTGAGGTCGTAGTTTTTTTTTTTTTGAAACATCCAAGTATTTTTAAAAAAAAAAAGTTGTAGTGTTTTTTTTTTGTCTCGGTATGGCTTGACCATCTCTGAAATAGCCAAGTATTTTTGAGATTTGTCACTTTTAGTCCGAGAAAACATGGTGTCTCCAAAAATTATTTTTCTAGTAATGACACTCTAGAAACCCCATTTTACATTTAAATAAAACCTCACAAAAGCAACAAGTAACCAAGATCGGCTGGCCTAACTTTGTGAAATCTCTGAAATGGACACTACCGAGAAAGGGAAGAAATAACAGTAGAGCTCACACCTTTTAAGGCCAATTTTAAAAACTCAGCAAACCATACAGTTAGATCAACCCAACGTTACTACTCCCTCCGTCCTATGGAGTTGGACGTTTTTAACTTTTGAATTTTATATTTGATCATCCGTCTTATTTAAAATATTTATATAAATAATAAAATAAATTAATCAATATTTAAGTATCTTTATTGATAAAAAGGTAAAATGCACGCAGGGTCCTCAAACTATTGGTCTCCTCCCATCTAGATACTCGAACTATCAAAACGACTAAATGGGTCTCTCGAACTATTGCCGATGCACACCAAAGGTCTAAAAACGAGCCACGTCGGGGGTAGTTTTTCAAAAAAAAAGCCTATCTATTTTCTCTTTCTCGCATCTAGCTCCTTCCTTTGCCTCGGTCCCCGCGCTCCTCCTCCACGCGCTTGTTCTGCAGCTTGCCGCGTCGTTCCCGGTGCTTGTGGCGGCGTGCTCCTCCACCGAGGTCTGCGTGCACTTGGGAAGCCGGCTGCTTGACCCACCCGCTGGACCTCATCAAGGTCTGCATGCATTTGCGGGGTCGTCGTCACGGCAAAAAAGCCAAGGCGCCGCACGCTGGCGCTCCCCTGCCACCACGGACGCACGCACGGGGCTGCTCCCCCTGGCTACCGCGGTGAACCGTTTGCCTCCTCCCGATCGCAATATGACCCTAATCATACACTGCCGCTAAAACTGGAAATTCTGATCAAAATATGATGCTCGGCCCACTCAGTACACCGCCGCTGTCGGGCCGCTCGTGCCCTCACCAACCGACCTGCGCTGGGTGGCCTCCGGCGCGCGTGCCTCTCACCGGGCTAGGGCGCACGCTGACGCGAGTCGGGCGCTCACCGGTGAGGGCGCGACGATGTGCGCCCGCCTCCCGGCGGCGCCTCCCGTCGAGGGCGCGACGGGCGAGCCCAACGGCTCGGCGAGGGCACGAGCGGCCACGTGGTGCTGCCGTGGCGGCGGCGCAGAGGGGAGAAGTAGGCACCGAGGAAGGACATCCGCCGCGCACTCGTCCCTCCGCCTCGGCGCGTTCGAGGCCCACTTCCTCCTTGTTCCCCACCTCCCCCGTTCTCCTTCCCGCAGGCAGACGACGCTGGGGTGCCCTTCGCTTCGGCGCCGCGAGGCGCGAGACGGGACCTCCGCCCGGCCGCCGCGCGCCGCCGCGAGGTAGGTCCACCACGGCATGGGCGCGGACATGGCGAGAGAGCCCTTCCCAGCTTCTCGTACTAGCACGGCGAGGTCCGCGCCCCAGGGATGGGGCGGTAAGGCTCCCTGGCGTAGGGTAGATGCACGGCACGGCACCGTGGCGAGGTCATAGCGAGGAGGAGGAAGGAGCTAATTGCGAAAAGAGAAAATAGATAGGGTCTTCTTTGAAAAATTGCCCCCGACGTGGCAAGTTGTAGACCTTCGGTGTGCATCGGCAATAGTTTAGATAATCGTTTTGATAGTTTGAGTACCTAGACGGGAGGAGGTCAATAGTTCGAGGACCCCGGGTGCATTTTACTCTTGATAAAATAAGTTATAACAAAATAAATTATATTTGTATAAAAAATTTGAATAAGACGAATCATCAAATAAGATGGCACGGAATTTAGGGTGACCAAGACGGAGGGAACAGTACATGTCGAGCAGTCAAGCCTAGTATTTTTTTTAATGGGAAGTCAAGCCTAGTATGTGTAGTACTACCACTGTAGGCCATCGAAGCCCGGCCCAAATATATTTAACAGGCCCAGTAAATAGCAGAAGTGACACTTCATAGTCCATACAACATCGGGCTCCAGATAACTGGGCTTTGCTTTTTCCAACTTGATGAATGATGACCCAGTCTGCATGCTACGTACAGTACTATTGATCTTTTTTGAAATCATTGCTGCTAGTATTCCCTCTATCTCAAAATTTAAGTCATTCCATGAATCTTGAAGACTCCAAGTTTCTCATTTTAACCAAAATTTATATGACAAGATAATAACATTTATGATGTCAACTAAAGTATCATATTAAACATGATGTCATAATTGCCTATTTCATGTCACAAATATTTTTCTATAATTTTGGTCAAACTTATACTTTGACTCTCCAAGAATAGCTTGACGCCCATGATATACGATCCATACAAACATATACGTACCCACATCCTCAAATATAAGGGTAAATTTAGATGCTAGCTCAACTAGCCCCTTCACTCGCCACATCTCGGTTACGGCGGTGCACACCTGTGGTGGACAAAATCATCGATGCAAACTATGGAAGAATAAAGAGGAGAGTTGTGGTTGCCTAACAATAGTCTTCGACTAAATGGTAACCAAAGTTGTTATGGCCACCATGGACTTGGTGTGACTGATTGAGGCAGGGAAGTGTGTGGGTCAAACTTTCTTAAGTTTGATTATATTTATAGATAATATTAGCAATATTTGTATCTCCAAATAAGTTTATTACGAAAATAGGTTCAATAATCTATCTAAGAATAATAATAATGTATTATAAACATTACTGTTTTGTATATATTTAGGTAAACTTCAATATGTTTGATTTCTCGAGAAACGAAAATGACAAAGTCGGTGGCAGAGGAAGTACATCATAATCTATTGTCAACCCAACCACCAAAGTCAAAACAGCATACCTTACATTTCGTTGAAGTACAGCATATGTAACTTTTTTTTTTTTTTTGAAACGTATACTATAACAAGCATGTTCATATACATGTAACTACGTACCACAATCTCCTTATAAACACTTACTCTGAATTTTATAAAATAAAAAATATGAGCACCTATGTCAAATCGATGATTTAATCTTATGAGCACCTATTTCAAGAAACCTAACTGTTTTCACTCTTGGATAGTTGGATGCGGAACTTGAGTAGTGAAGAATTGATATAAGAATACTAAGAGCATCTTCAGGAGTTGTGATTTGCCAACTCGTAAAAGTATATGTGAAGTAAAAAATGCTCATCTCCAACAGGTTGGCATATATCTTTATCTAAAAAAAAAACAGGTTGGCATATATATTTCACTCCTCAAAATTATTGTCTCAGCTATTTAGATTCAATAAAGGAAAATGATAAAAGAAAAATACTTTTGTAAAGTGAACACAAACTATTTGCAAATTAACCAAGCCTATATTTAAAATTTATTGTGTCTTACACTTTTGCCTCTGGACCAAGCGAAGAGTTTCTATTTGAATTTCTACCATTTCTTCCTCTTCTTCACTGAGAGACACGATCACACCGCCACCGCCATCCACGAGTACGGCGACATGGGCGAGCTTTGGTGCAGACTCAGAAGCACTATTCATGCCACCGAGAAGGTCTTCTTCTCTTCGGCGCGCGAACCTACGGTCGCAGGCTAGTTATTTTGTCTATCACAAACACTGCACGAGTAATCATGCACATCAGCAGTAATCCAGAGCACAGCAGCAGTCAGCGCTAACGCATGCAAATCATTGAGCTCAGCACGCAATTCAGGACGAGGAGCAACGATGGTGATCTCATCAGAAATCGTGTGTGCCGGCAAGAACAGGACGTCCGAACATCACAATGATCAGCAGTGGCAGTGATCTCATCACAATCGAGACAAGCAATCCCAGGCTGCATGATGAACCAGAAGCCAGCAGAAAATTGCCCTTCGCGCGCAAAGGAGCTGGTGGCGATTGCGGAAACAGCAGACGGCGCGCCAAGGCCTAAGATGCCAAATCGATGGTCCGCGCATATATGCGCGCTGAGGTAGAGAGTTTTCGTACATGCCAAAATATGTCAAGTGCTATGTTTTTTAAAAAAGATCCGGCAAGCCAGCTTTTATTAATAATAGGATAGGAGAAGCATATATACAACTTAGTCAACGCAAGAAGTGGCCATCCCCTAACCCCGCCGAGGTTGAGCTGGGGGCACAAAGTCTAAAGTCGATTACTCGCTTACAATATTAGCAACATATAAAGACCTAAGGGCTTTACACCCCGCTAGAGACCAGATGTGTTGTATCTTTGATTTCCCGGAAAGTGGTATATATGTTCCACTAAAGACGATCGCATTGCGGTGGTTGTAGATAGTTCATAGAGTCAAGATTAGTAGTGAGTGTTCCTGCCACCCTCCAAAACCCAAAGCCTGGCTGAACCAATCTATTGGACATCAAGTGCCATGTCAAACTATTGGAGATTTGATAAGTTTTTATGTTTTTGGCAAAAAAAATCAAGGATGCCAAGACAATTTGGCAAATTTTTGGAGATGCTCTAAAATATCGGTCTCCCAACTCTTTATTGATGAAATGGCACTATTTAGAGTGCTCTTTTTACCACATAGGGCAAATAAAAAAGGACTCATGCATACCCTAGATTTTTTAGAATATTTCTATCCTAATAAAAAGAGTGTTTCGGTTATTTTTGGTATACATTATAGTCAAAATCAGATTTTACTGTCCAGGAACAGCCCTTCCTTCACAAACTAATACTTATTTGTTAGCCGCCCTTAACTGTAAGACACGTCAACTTGTACAAAATAGTTGATTTCTGAAGACCAATATGGATAGTGACCTATCAATTTGGACCGTGGTGGTGTTCATTTTCTTCTAGATACGCTCTACAAGAATCGTAGAAAGCCTCGATCGTCCATATGATGGAGATCGTCCATGCGGAAGCTGTCAGAAAGTGACACGGTGATATACTAGTTTTGGACAGACATGTAGGGACAAACAACTTAAAGCGCACATATACGTCAACCATGACGATTCCCATTTTGGAGCCAACCTAGGTAGCTGCTACCAGGGCCTACTAGGGACGAAATTGGAAAACTTGGAAGCATCGTCTAGATCCATGGCGAAGCCGGCAACACGTCAACAACATAATATATTTCATCATGAACAAATAGTTGCACGTTCTTGGAAAAACTATTCCTCGAAAGGAAAAACTTATTAGTTCCATCGACAATAGCTAGCTGCACGGATGATGCTCAATTTGTTCACATGATCTGTATGTCTCTTGTCCATCACACGCACGCCTTCATCGTGTCGATCAGTTGGTGGCCTTCTCCACCTCCACCTCCACCTCCACCGACGACGGCGCCGACGATGCGAAGACGTGCGCCTTGAACTCCTCCATTCGCGCGGGGTCGAGCGACACGGACAGCTGCACCTCGCCGTCGTTCCTCCCGCCGACGAGCACCATCTCGCCGTCATGGTTCATGGACACGAGCTCGACGCGCTTAGGCCTTCCGAACCCGAAGTCTGACGCCTCGTAGACGCGGAACCTCGGGCTGGCGGCGACGTTGGCGAGCCGCGTGAATGGCAAGCCCATCATCTGCTCCAGCCACCGCTCCGTGCCGGCCAGCGGCGCCGCCTCCATCTCCGCCACGGCGGCCTGGATCGCGCGCGACGCCGCCAGCAGGCCGCGCTCGCCGAGGAGGTCACCGGCGTCCGCTTTCGCCAGGACGCCCTTGATGCAGTTGCCCAGGTAACCGGCCCCCACCGGCGGGTCCAGGCGTGACCGCAGGTCCGCCAGGAACACCAGGTACGTGTCGTCGCCGGCCACCAGGCCCTTGGCACGCACGAACGACGTCCAGCCCAGTGCTGACAGCGCCACGAACGTCGACACCGGCTTCTTCTTGCTGCCGTCGGCGACGGCGGCGGTGGCGGCGTCCTCGGCCGAGGCGAGCGCGTTGATGCGGCCTTTCAGCGCCCGGATGTCGTCGCTGGCGAGGTAGAACGTCCGGCGAGCCAGACGGAAACGCTGGCTGAAATCGTAGTCCGCCACGGTGCTGGCCTGCATGCACACACAAAACCCGTGCAGGTACTCCGTATAAGTGTACATATACAAACACCAAAAGTTGTAAAAAGCTTGGTACTGTACAAATACAAAAGTTTGTAAGATTGGTAGTGTACGTACCACGGGCAGGTTGGGCGCGATCATCTTGAGCATCTGGCGAGCGGACTCATCGCCGTTGGGGACATGGATGACATCGCGTCCGTAGTGCGGCGCAGGGAGGGACTTGGTGACCGGCGACCCCTCGCGGGCGGCGAAGACCCAAGCAGCCATGAACCGCCACACGGCCTGGCCATCAGCGACGGCGTGGTGGACGGAGAGCCCCAGCGCGAGTCCTCCTCCTCCTCCCTCCTCCTCCACCGCGGCAGGGGAGCCGTGTGACCTGCACGGACAGGACGGGCGCGGGAGCACCTTGGGGGGAGTTCCGGGACCAGCTTCAGGAACGCCGGGATGTCGTGCGCCTCATCACCCGCGAGCCGGCCCACGTCCATGTCCTCGGCGTCGTCGGCCTCCGCCTCGACGAACGTCACGCCGGGGTCGTCGGAGACGCAGTCCACGACCACGTCCCCGGTGTCCGCCACGTACGCCAGTTTCCCGGCATAGGGCAGGTACGCCGCCAGCGTTGCGGCGAGGGAGGTCTTGAGTCGCGCCACCGCCGCGGCGAACTCGGCGTCGTCGACGCCTGGAAGCTCGTAGAGGAACACTCGTTGGATCGGCGGTAGCACGACCCACGGCGCGTCGAAGAAGGACAGCTTGACCACGACGGGTTCGGCTGTGCTCTCCGCCGGCGCTGGCACCGGAACGACGCGCGACACGGACAGCACGCGCACCGCTGGAGCAGCGGCGGCGGCGGGTGGCGCGCCGCCTGTCTCGTTGGCCTCGCCCATCGGTGGCGTTGGTAGCTAGCTAGCTAGCTGCCGAAGAGGACAGGTGGTTCTTGGAGCACACCACGACGACGACAACGACGACGGATGATTATAAACAAGCCGCGCGCGCCGGCCGGCCAGGCAGCCGGTGTTTTCGAGGACGAGGAAGACAAGTCCAAGTGCGCGCGCTAGGTTTGCCTTTGCGCGGCTCGTCGTCTATCTCGGCTATATATGTAGTATACAAGTACAAGGCTGGATAAATATATGCCGATTCGATCGTACTGAACCGAGGTTTATGCCCCAAGCAAATAAACCACTACGGACAACGTATCCGTAACGATCGCCATGTGCCGATGCATGTCTCTGTCTGTACTAGATTGGATCTGACCAACAATCATGCAAGAATTCGTAGCAAACTAATCAGGATCGAACTGGACATAGATTAATTAATCTCCTTGCCGGCCCCGTGTATTAGTATATACTGCACGCGCGTCAACGTGATGGAAACATATAATCAAGCAGTGTCCTGTCCGGCGGCCGGCCGCCGGCCGCCGGCACGATGTGATACGAGGATGGGTGTGCGACGAAAGGACGCCAGACGTACGAAAGCAAAACTAGATGGATCCGGCTCCGGGGTGGCGGTGGATTAGATACGCGCACGCAGAGACATGTACACACACGTCGACAGCGTGAGCGAGATCAAGTTGTACGACGTGGCACGTCTCTGGACTGGACCGCTGCAAACCTCTCAGCACCTCTCCCGCTTGCTTTCACTCGTTCGTTTGTTCAAAAACCTCGTGGTTTCTGTTTGCCGAACGGGGCGTACCACACGCTGGTGGGCAGCGGGCTGCTGCTGGCCGTGGTCGGCCGGCGGCCGCGTTCGGCTTCCTGCTGATGCTAGCCTGAAGCTACACGACGACACCGTGTGCGAGCCAGCCAGTGGCAGAGCAGAGGAGAGCGAACGAGGAGCTCACGGACAGCGCCGTTGTTTGGAAGCTAGCTAGCTAGATAGATAGATTTTACCGGAGGGAAAACTAAAACATCGTAGTCGAGGACTTTTGCATTGGTGATCGACAATGGAGCTAGGGAGCAGAGAGGCCGGAAGCGCGACGGCAAAGTGTCACGACGGCGATGGCTTAGAGGGCTCCGGCGGTTGTACGTACGTACACTGATGCTTAATTTGCTTGGGTAAGAGATGGCGTCACATTTTTCTTCAGTACAAGTTTCTTCAGGGAAACTATCAGAGCACCATATGCAGACACTCTCCTTTGGAATGACGCCGACACGGACGGTCCACCTTGAGTCACAGAGTTGCTCGGGTAATTCTCTTCTGATTCTGACTTCCTCTGCCAGATCCTTCCACGATTTGGATTGAATCCACTGCCCTGTCGGCCTCCACCTTGGCCTCGGCCACCAACATGGCCTCCGCGCTCGCCACCCTACCGACCTATGTTACACAAGTACGGATATCCGATACAATACGTATCGGATACGCGGATATGCACTTTCTTAAAAGAAAACCCACTAAAATAGTGTATCCGAGTATCCGTATCCATGTATCCGACGAGTATCGGATACGGATACGTCACCCCCCTTGGAGTATCCGTGTAACATAGCTGCCGACCTCCCCCACGACCCCGACCACCCTCTTTCGAGCGGTCCGTATCTCCACCTTGATCGAACCGCCCGCCACCACACCCGTTCCAGGCACCCCGGTTCCTCCTCCCTCCGCGGCCGCGCCAGTCATTGCGACGACCACCTCCATGAGGAAACATCTCCACCACAACCGAAGGGGCTAGGTTGGATCTCACAGCTTCAACAAACGATTTAGGGGTTGGACTTTTCCAAAAGTGCCCAACGAATCTCCTGAGATTGGAGATCAAAGTGGGTAGGGTTCTGGGGCGGATCTGAGCTTGTCACCAAATCCCCATCGGAGGAGGAGTGCCATGCTTCCCGGTCACTCATCTCCTTGTGATTACCATCTGGATTTTCCAACGATTGGACGACGCGTGTCGCCTGATTTGGAATTGGTCCAAGGACCCCTGGAATAATCTGAACCATGGGAGGTGATCGGAACCACCAAGACTGCTGACCCACCTGCAGATTGTCGGTCTCTACCCTCCCCTGTTTTGCTTTCATCTGATTCGCGCCCTTAGGTGAATCCTGTTCATCGCACCCCCATTTGAGCTCGATTGGGGCATGTTTAAGCTTTACAACTGAATCAGAGATCATCTCGAATGAGAATTTGGTAGCCTTAGCCATCTGATTGAGATTCCGCGGTGAAGGGTCCATAGGAAAAGCATATGGCATCGAACTCGAATTCACGCCATGAGAGGCATGCAAAACAGAGCGCGCAGCATAGCAGGGCTTCCCTCTTAAGAGTGTATCATGTGTGATCTGAGCCCGGAAACCATGGACCATATCATGCTTGGATGCCCCTTCAGCAAGGAGGTTTGGTTCATCGTCCTTTCAAAGCTACAGCTGCAGCACCTTGTTGTCGTGGCTGAGGAGAGGGTCTTTGCGTGGTGGAGGCTGAACCGCAAAAAAATTCAGAAGCCGCTACGTCGTGGATTCGACTCACTCTTCTTCCTAGTAGGGTGGCTCCTATGGAAGGAACGTAATGCGAGGACCTTCAACCGGAGTTCGACCACGGCAGTTCAGCTAGCGTTCGCCATCCGTGACGAAGTTGTGGCCTGGTGTTTGGCAGGTAACAGACACCTCGGAGACCTCCTGGCGAGTGCAGGAATCTGCCTCAACTCTGGAGCAACTACTCCTGTTATGTAATAAAACTTGTGATGCATCCAGTAGATTAGGAGGCCGTTGGTAACATGATGTTACCAGACGACATTTTGTATTCGTGTTTCAAACTCTTCCTGCTTAATGAAATACGCGACTCGCGTGGTTAAAAAAAATAGCAGGGCTACCCCGATGCTGGAGATAGATGAGAGAGAGGATGGAAAGTAGGGATGCGATGGGAACGTGCACGATGGCGACGGGCTAGTCAGAGGCTCCAGCGGTTGTATATACGTCCTACACACTACTGATATATATGCTTGGGTAAGAGATGGCGTCACGCACATTGTCACATGCATGCAAAACAGTGCGGCCATATATATATGGTACACAAACACAACATCTTTACACGCATGCCTACTGTACATGCATGTTTCTTCAGGGAAAAAGAACACACATGCAGACACTCTTCTTAATTTGGAAGGAAGCCGACACGGACCGCAAAGGACGACTACAGTACAACACAGATTACACGAGAATCCACATGCGTGTACTAGGAGTGGGCCAAGATGGATGTATTTTATATATCTTAGGTCTCGTTTAGTTGCAGATTTTTGTAAACCAAATTTCAAGTTTTTAGACTCTCTCTATATCACATCACATTAAATACACCAAAATACATATGTTCAGAACAGTAAATATAGGTAAAAAAAATTACCTACACAGTTTTGTTGTACATCACGAGACGAATCTTTTGAGCCTAGTTAATCTATATTTGGACAATGTTTACCAAATACAAACAAAATGCTACAGAAGTATTACAGAAGTTCTAACAATACTTTTGACAAGTTTTTTGCCAACTAAACAAGGCCACGATGAGGCAATGTTCTGCACTAACGACAGCGAATTTATGGCGGTTAAATATAACAATCTTCCTTTCGTATTGATTCGCACAGCCTCTCGTGCTTACTATTGAATACTCCTTCCGTCCCAAATTATCGTTTCCGGTTTCCGTGTCACAAGTTTGATTCGATTTGTATAAATTTATTAAAAAACTAGATTCAAATATCTTTCCAATGATACTAATTATGTGTCATAAATATTAATACTTTATAAAATATTATTTATCAAAATTATTTTTCGAGAAGCGCAAGCGACAAACATTTTGGAAGCAAATGCAAATGAAAAGCTGGTGACTACATGCCGTGCGTACAAATAAATGCCACACCTTCTATTTGTTTTCTTGTCTCCATTTAGATTTCCTCTGTAAACATTGTGTTTTCAACCTTTTTTTTTGCAGCCATATCTTTTTCATGTCAATATTTTTCTGAAGAAAGTATTCATGCTTGCACAATGTTCTGCGCAATTCCTAGCAGCCATATCTTTTTGCAGCCATACTGTACAGCAAGCAGTTACATCCGACCTCCATGGAGCCTTTATTAATCGTTTGTCTCCACAAGCACAGCATCACGAGTTGCAGCTGCTACAGTGATTGTTTTTTTACAAGAATGCTACAGTGATTGTTGAACAAACAACCCTCTCTACCTAGCAGGAATTGCGCCTGTCCCCTGACACATAATTGCTCAAAGATAAAATGCAGCGCCTCCGAGAGTCCATCTGTTCATTTTGTTGCTGTCCAAGGAGCGAATTCAGTGCAGATCCAACCTTTGCAAGAAAAGGGTGGTCCAAATTGTTTCGTGTGTGGTGCTGTTGAAGAGTCCCCAGATCACATTATCTTTGAATGCTCAATTGGTGTACAGTTCTGGAGTGCTTTGGGAGTACAGGTAAGTCAACACAATCATACAAATCAACTGCATTGTATGGCACCCCTACCGCAGTGAACCCCAAGATCAATTCATTGTGTTTGTTGCCTTATGCTGTTGGCAACTATGGAAGAGAAGAAATGGCGTCGTATTCAAGGATGAGCTTCTGAACCTAGCTACGAAATCTCCTCCTGTCTTGCAAAACGGAGTCTGCAAAATGGAAGGCAAGGATGCCTGAAAAGAGCAAGAGGGTGACTGAATCTTGGAGCTCTATCTTGGAGCTTTCGGTGAACAATATCTCTGATGTAGTATAGTGCCTATACTCAGTTCAGTTCAGTTCCAACCACCAAAGGTACTATGCTTCTTTTCAATAAAATCAGGTGGGGAGTAATCCCCACCCGTAAAGTTCAAAAAAAAAAAAAAAAAAAAAAAGATATTTGAAGCCAAAAGTCAGTAGTCTTCTCGTTGGCCACAATATTTGACGAGTTTATGACCTCACAGGCACTGTTTGTTCACGATGCATCACTGACTCAAAATGATCATGATATTGTTTACCTTGACCAAAAGAAGATTTATATTGTTGGAAGAACAGGGCATCTTTTGCATGTAATCTGGAATGACACATCTTTCCTCACTGTAAGTATAAAAGCACATTTTTGCCGCAATTACTGACAGTTCTGTTTTGCAATCTTACTATTACTAATTGGAGGCTCCACGTTAACTCTCACGAGATGCGCTAATAAAAAAGATAAATGCTAGAAATTCTCACGTTAATCATAAACATCCGACCATCGAATCTAAAGTGTATAACCATCCATAGCCATTGGATTTGTTTTGCTATCTAAAAATTACCCACCACTGCCATTATATAAAAATTAATTTATAGATCAAATATACCTTTTCACAAAAAATAAAATCAGAAAATCATCCAGAAAATCCATCCAGGTTATTATACGGTTGATACTTGCATGGTTAATTTTTTTTTCGGCGTTTTTTTGACGAAACCAAAGTATTGTTATAACAAATGTATATATTTTTTTGAAACAAAAGTATTATTATTATTATGACAAAAAGTATATATCGAAGGCAATCTATCTAATCTATGTATGCCAACAGATTCAGCCTTGCCCTGCAACGTCGCCGTCGAGGACAGCTTCGCCGCGGCTGTTGGAACTTGGATGCATGCACGGCCGGCTGGACATCATGCTCGGCTTGGTGTGGGCCAGCTGTCCCCAGGTACGAAGCAGATCGCCATCCTGGACTTCGTGCAGTTATACGCCATCATGTCCTTGAACGTGCGCAGGAATGCAGGATGCTGGCCGGGATAAAGCAGCTTGCAGGATCCGCCGATGGACGGTTTCATCCTCTGCATGGCGAAGATCAGCGGCAATCTCGGCGAGTTACGGAAGTACCCATACTCGGTGTCGAAGTTCGCCATCGCCGTTATCGTGAAGGCCGCCACGGCCGAGCGTGAGCACAACGACTCCATATCAACTGCATCACGGGTGCCCACGCTGATGGTGGTGGACCAGTTCTCGGTGATGATGGGGAGAGCTCTAGGGCACTACCTGCGAGGCGGCCGTGGACATATTGCTAGGGCCATTGTGTACCTGCTACTTGGCCTCCAACTGACTCCAAGTGCGTGTCTAGGCACAACCATGTAGTTGACGATGGATTCCCGAGCTACAGCTACAAGCACATGAACCTGCCTTTCCCCGTTTCACTACCAAGCCAAAGGAGTCACTTGGCACAGCTCAGGTGTTACATGATTTCATTCTACTCTATTGCTGTGATACGGACATTCAAATGGTTTTGATGTGAAGGTTGCACCTTGCATCTCATCCATCTGACGTCATCCTCCAAGATGGGCAAGATGCATCAAACAACAATGGGCAATCGTGCAAATTGAAGGTTGCTTTGACTGAGAAAACTCATCAAGACCATAATCATTTTTGTGCCCTTTTTGTATAAACAAATAACATGTTTTGTTACTATCTTATGCTTATTTTTCCTATTACAGGTAATATTCGAAGCAAACCTAATCTAACTAGGCAGATCAGAGATTGGACCTATAAATAGGAAATATAATAGTTGATTTGCGATGAGTGTACGAGGTTCCGGTCAATAAGGTAATACATCCATGTATCTCTACATAAATAATGTAAATAAAATATTCAATTTTTAACTTTTTATGTGAAAAAGAAAACGGTTCTACCTTTGAGTAGGAGCCTCTGGCTCCTGATTCTTCAAAAATCACTTAGAAGTTAAACAACCTAGGAAGAAAGTGCTTCAATGATCAGAACATTTCGCAAAATAGTTTCCCTATCCATCCTCTTAAGGCCTTAATGGGTATGCATTAAAATTCACCATCCAATAGTGTCTCCATTAACATACTATATTTAGTGATATTCTAAATCTTCATTTATGTCCGTTCAATTTGGGGCAACACTGACATATATTGTCCATCCTATCTATTATTTGAGATTGGGCAATCCTGGAGGAAGGAAATATTTGATGGAGATTCTTTTTAAAAGACTCACCCTATGGGGATAAGTTTAATTTAGAAGGTCTCTTGGATGTGAGGAGATACCTATTTTTTTGTGTCATAAATTAGAACAATATGAATTTGTTAAGCCACTTTATGAAATTTCATGAAACATGTGATCTTTGTTATTGTGTTAGTTTCTCTATGTGATTGTGAAGGGATATGTTTGGACAAGGGACAAAGGATATTTTTTAAAACAAAATAGTAACAATCTGTTGCAAATTACCATATACGAGTAATAAGGAAAAATATAAAAAACAAGTCGATTACTACAGCACGAACATGACCATTCCAAATATTTGGTCTTAGAGCAACTCCAAGAGACACTTTATAATTTTCCTAAAATATAGTAATGAAGATTTTGGTGAAAAAAATTTGCATCCAATGGTCTCTTTAATTAAATCTTCTAATATAGACGTTCTCTATTGTGAATTTTTGCTAGCCAAAGATTGAGAAAGAGGATGACTTTATAGAGTGCACACAAGTTTTTTACACATGATGTTCCAAAAGCAGTTGCAGGGTACAAAACAAGTTTCACCCAAGATCTTCAAATAATGATTAATAAAGTAAATCTTAGAAAGTCTCTTCAAGATCCTCTTATATTGTAGCCCTACAAAAATATTGGATGCTCGCTTTATTGGGTATTCTTCTGCTGCTACAACAAAAAACTGCTCAACTAAAGTATGGTTAATGATGTTTGTACTGCTTTCAGACGTTCATGCTTGAGCAAATTCATCGAAATGTGACTAAGCTGTTTGGGCACTCTATGTATAAGTGCATACTTATCTTTTTTCCCAGCTTAAAAAAGTGTACTTAATGTATTCTAGAGCTAGAGGGAGAATAAGGTTTTACTAATTGAGGGGCTTATATTTTTTATATAGTTTTCATATGGTGCCACTACATTTTTTTTAAATAGTATATACCCAAATTTTAGTGGAAACTTTATTTGTTCATGACCTATTAATTATGGAATCTATTGTCTTTAAAAAATAAATAAATATATTTACATATTGTTAGCCCATGCAAGTGCTCGGCTTTGTGTTAGAAAATGAATAAAGTCAAAATGTACAGTTTAATATTAGTAAATTGTATTAAGTAGTCACTAATTCTTACCCGTGCGGGAGCACGGGTTGATGCACTAGTAGAAAAAATTGTGAACATAATTACTGTACTTGCAGTCGATGGATGTCATGGATTATTCTCTCCATGTGGGCTGGGCATCATCACCGGTAGATTATTCTCTCCTTGTGGGCGTCATCACCGGTAGACTAAGTGCCAGTTTGGAACGCGGAATTTTTTTTTCCTGTTCGTGCGTTTTTCCTGTGAAATTCATGTGTGATTCGTGTGGAAATTCTGCGTTCCGAACATGTCAGTTTGGAACAGAGGTATCATTTTTCAGACCAGAGCTACAAATTTTGAACGAACAGAGTTACAGATACAGAGCTACCATTTCTCCCTGCAATCGCTGGTTGCATATATGGGTAGTCCTGGCGAGGTGAGCGAGGGAAGAAGCAAGTGGGCGTGGATCTCACCGCTGTCACCGAGCCGCTTGACCACCGACCTCCGTCTTCGCCTTCTCCAAAGCGGCAGGCCACTGAGGCCCGGCTGGGAGCACATGGAGCTGACACAGTGACACGAGTACATTGTCGGCGACATTTCTTTCCTCAGCCATCGCGTCGTCGTCCTCTTCTTCTGATCTGCTCAGCAAACACCATACCAACAACAACCCATTTTGCGTGCCGGCCATCGCCATGCCACTATCCATCAAGATCATCGAAGAGGCCCGCGTGGCCGTGCCGCCGACCGCCGCGCTGCCACCACGGGACCCCATCCGTCTCTCCGCGCTCGACGCGCAGTGGATCACGCTCCCCTCATCCAGCGCGTGCTCATCTTCGTCACCAACGACGACGACGGAAACAGCACCATGCCGCCGTCGTTCGCGTCCGCCGTGGCCGCCCTCCGCGCGTCACTCGCCGAGACGCTCGCGCGGTTCCCGACGCTATCCGGACGCATCGTGCACGTCCCGCCACGGGCGACGCCGCCTTCGACTGCGGCTGCACCGCCACCACCGCGGGCGGTGGCGGCGGGTCAGGTTCCTGGTCGCGGAGTCGAGCGACGCCACCGCCCACCGGCTCGCGGAGGACGAGGTCCACGACGTGGAGGCGTTGGCGTGGCTCGTGCCGGCGCTCGACACGGGTGTGCTCCCCGCGGAGACGATGGCGGCGCAGGTCACGTGGCTGCGGGGCGGTGGAGGCGGAGCTGGGAACGGGATGGCGGTCGGCGTGGCGATGCACCACGCCGCGGTCGATGGACGGTCCGTGTGGAGGTTCCTACGCGCGTGGGCGGCGGCGTGCCGCGGGGAAGGCGACGCTGATGCGGCACTTGGGCCGACGACGACGTTCGATCGCGCTGTGATCAGGGTACCTGGCGGCGAGGAGCTGGCGAGGAACGTGCTGCGGAAGTGCGCGCCCGAGCTGCCGGTGGTACGTACATATGCCTTCCCTGCGGTTTCTGTTGGTTTTTTTTTTTTTGAAGTAAGCGGTTTCTGTTGGTTGGTCGGACTTGTTTCTTCTTCTCTCTTCCCGGGCAGTTTGGTTCTTGCGTACGCTGCACTGGCTGCCGGCGGCGCTGCATGCCGCCGTCTGCCGCCGCCGCCGCCCGGCAGGCTAGGAGCTAGCATTCAACAGTCAAGCAAGGTGGCTGCGTACGTTGGCGTGCCACTATACGACACGAGTGTGTGTGGCTGGCGGTGGCTAGATAGGGTCTCCGTTCAAAGCCAAACCACCCCACCGGCCACCGCACGTGAGCACGTCAACAATCAAATCAATCAGATGAGCTAAATTACCGTTTTTGGCTCTGTTGTCTTGTTATTTTGTCACTATGCAGTGCTGTCTGCCTCTATTTTGTCACTTTGCAGTTTTTTCTACCTCTATCCTATCTCTTCAGATACCTTAGTTTTTCACAACAGATATCATACAAATATACGTATAGTTAATACTCCCTCTGTTCCAAAAAACAAGCAATTATATGGGTTGCGTGTCCGATAAAATAGCTCACGTTTGACCAAGTCTCTAGCGAATACTATTCATATTTATAGCTCCAAATTAATTTATTATGAAAGTATACTTTGTAAATAATCTAATGATATTTATTTGGTATTGTAATTATTTATAGTTTTTTTTATCTATAATTGGTCAAACTTGGTGGACTTAAACAAAGTATTGTGCTAGAATTGCATATTTTATAGAACGGAGGGAGTAATTGGTAGCAAATCCAGTACAGTGTGATTATAGTCAAAGGTCACCGGTAATGAATAGAGGACCAATTCAAAATGAAATTATACAAATAACAGATTCATTCTATGAATTACAAATGTTAAGTTATGGATGGATGAACAAACATATCACAGATCAATTATGTTCACTACTATAGTAAGTAATAACACGTGGAATTTCACAAGGATCCATATATAGGATCTGCAACCTAGCACTCACTAATACTAGCAATTGCACAGGCAGTTCACACTTCAGTACTTCACAAACGAAGCAGCCACCATTGACCATTCCAATGGCCAAAGACTCTACCAAACACCAACCCACTTGTTGTCGTGTGTTCTCATTGAACAAAAATAATAAGAGGATACACCGACTATTGCAAGAGGTCAAAGTTCATGGTTTTTAATTAGTTTCAGCTGCCTACATTAATCCCAATAGTTATGGCTTTAAATTAGTTTCATTAGTTGCCATGATAATCATAACTCCATCAGTGTGTGGGCTGTTTCATAGCGTTGTTTTCAAAACTGTCATGTCACGTAGAAGAAAAATGAAACACCAATAGAACCCTCACTCTCAATGGAGAGTTTCATTCTAGAGTTTCATACGCATTAAATTTCATGACTCATAGAGAGTTGGTATTCGTGTCGAGAGTTTCATCCCCATGAAACTTATTTCTTCTCTCTCTTAATAAATACGGTGTCACATCATCCAAAATGCCTACATGGCAGGTCATTAAATGCAAATAAAACTCCGATGAAACTTCCAGTGAGACTGACCTTAAATTATCTACTTTCTTCGTTCCAAAACTATAAGTTAATTTTTTTAATATGTAGTCATTGCTACGCACGTGGATATACACATTATAACTTGATGCAAACTGGTGATAAAAAGTATTACCAAGGTTTTGTTTAAACAGGCAGTGCATATCATTGGAGAAAACCATTTGTATATACTATATAGTAATTATGTTTTTATTATTTAAACAATCTTTTTTGAGGAAAACTTAAAACAACCTTTTATCGATTTGTTTGCAAATGGCCCATCATGGAGAATCAGAGATGGACCCAAATTAGTAAGCCACGCCCAACAGCCCAGCCCATTGATTCTGAAAAAAATAGCCCAGCCCATTAATCAGCACATCTGCTGGGCCGCCCATTGCACAACTTCGCTTTTTCTCTACCTCTGTTTTCTGATTTTTTTTATTTCTGCAATTTTGTAATCACATAACCATTTTTTTGGCGCGACCGCGCGGTTTGCAGGCCGCCATGGCAGGGCACTTCGTCCGCCCCAACCTCTCCCGCCGGACGTTCACCATCACGGCACAAGACATGCACCGCCTGAAGCAGCGCGTCGCCGCCTCGCTCTCGCTCTCGCTCTCGCCCGCGCAGAAGCAGAACGCCGCCGGCACGCCGTCCAGCTTCGTGGCGGTGGCGGCACTCGCGTGGGTATCCTTCGTGTGCGCTCCAAACGCCACCCAGCGGGCACCATCTCCGCCGCCGACGAGGTGTACCTCTTCTTCTTCGCGGACTGCCGCGCGCGCCTGGACCCGCCGCCGGGTGACGGCTACTTCGGGACGTGCATCTCCGGGTGCCTGGCGCGTGCCACCGCGGGGACCTCCTCGCCGACGACGGCGACGGCGGGCTGGGCGTCGCGGCGGCCGCGGTGGCCCACGAGGTCCGCCGCGCCGCGGAGGACCCCCTCGCCGGGTGGGACTGGATGACTACCATGGAGAAGCTGGATATGGACCGGCTCATGAACCTGGCCGGGGACACGAGGTTCCCTGCCTACGAGGTGGCTGACTTCGGATGGGGCCCTCCTGCCAGGACGGAGCTCGTCACCATGAACCACGACGGGCAGATCGTCCTCGTCGCCGGGAAGGGCGGCGCCGGCGGCGTCCAGGCGTCCGTGTCGCTGCACCCGGCGCACATGGACGCGTACAAGGCCCATTTCCTCAGCTACTTTGGGTGATTTTGATCAAAGCAGAATTTCTTCCAGGTCGATCAATAGAAATACTTTTGAGTTTAAATTCTCATTAAACATTTGGCGAAAATTAAGTAGAAACAGGAATTAATTAGTACGCAAATGCAAATTTAGTTACGAGCAGTGTGCAAGTATCGTGTGTCGTCGTCGTCTTCGTTCTACACCTAGCTACGCCCTTCACCATTGCACGGCGCCGTGGAGGTGGGTGGCGAACCCCTCCCCTCTGTACGCCGCCGCCGTTGCCGTTCTCCTCCTCGCCGCCGATGCCTTCGAACTCCATCACCTTGGCGGAACCTTCCCCGGCGCCGTACGCCTTCCGTGCCGCCGTGGCCGCGTAGTACGACGCCGCACCGCCGCCGGCGCCGAACCCCATGACGCTGCTTGCTCCCCCATCATGAGCCCGACGTGCGCGTCGTGGCCACCGGCGTCGACGACGGCACCGTCGTGGCCCGTGCGGTCGACGACACCACCGGCCCCGGTGGACGGCGCGATGACGCCGTCGTCCGCCACGCCGTCGCCGTGGCGCGCACCGCCACCGCCACCGCCGCCGAGCACGGCGGCCTTCTCGCCCCTCGGCCTCGCGGTACCGGTTGAGGTAGGACTTGAGCGGGGACACGTAGGCCTCGAATCCCAGCGTGGTCATGGCCCAGAGCAGGTCGTCGCCGTTGATGGTCTTGCGCTTCTCGCGTTGGCACTTGTCGGAGGCCTCCCCGGTGACGAAGCTGATGAACTCGGACACGCACTCCTGGACCGTCTCCTTGGCCTCCTTGGAGATCTTGGCGTTCGCGGGGAGGGACCGCTTCATGATGCGCGACACGTTGGCGATGGGCAGGAACCGGTCCTGCTCCTTGGCCGGCGACTCGCCGCCGCCGCCGCAGTTCCCCACGCTGCTCCCGCACCCGCCGCCGCCGACAGCAGCCGCTGCCGCAGCGCCGGACTCGTTGTCCGACGGCGGGCTGCCCACCGGGCTCAGCAGGTGGCCCTGGTGCCCGTAGCCCTTCCTGCTCTTCATGCCCTTGGTCGTCCTTGTTGGGTGGGGGTGGATGGAGAGATGGTGCAAGAGAGATGATCTCCTTTTAAAGTTAGAAGAAAGGAGGGAGCAAGCTAGCAGCTTGGTATGTACTGTAGGAGAGATGCGAGTGGGAGGACGGTATTGATGCCGACACAAACCAAAGCAAACACAAGATTATGTTTATGTGAGCATTGCAAGATTCTTGCCCTGCTAGAGGACTACTAGGACTAGGGGCTAGTCACCCTGGCTGCGCTAAAGGTGAAGTCAAAAACTACACTACTATGTGGCGGCCAATCAGCGAACGACATGTCTCCTCTTAATGAAATACGGGTGAGAAAGAACTGTTCATGGGAAGAAAAAAAACACATGTATTCTATAGATTTACAAGTATTTTGCATGAAACAAATCAACTTACTAGGGTATTCAGAAACAAGTTCTTCCATGGTTGAACTAAAATAGTAATAAGGGCTATGGTTATTATGTGCCACTGTCGAACTATACTGATCAAATTTCAGAGGGCGTATTACATATACTAGCAAATATGCCCGTGCGTTGCCACGGGAGTCAATACGTATTGAAATTAAACTTCATATTACGAGATGTTAGTGTGCGGGTGACGCGTCGTACGATATACATAGAGTAATACAAAATACGCATGTGATAGAATCTTTATTAATCATCGGTAGTACAAATTTCATACGGAATCAATGGCAAGGAGCCCTGCACGTTTCCAAACTGGTTTCTTGTTCTTTCTCTGCACGTATGATTTTAGTTTTTTTTCTAATCAATTTCTCTTTTCTTTGCGTTTTTTTTATCCACGTTATGCTTTCCTGAGGAACGGAAGTAATAATCGACTTAATAAGAAGTCTAAGAGTCGGACTTGACTTTGCAGGAAGAAGAAAAAATAAATCGTCTCATGTCACATTATACACGACCAAATATATGTTTTTGAGTCGGACTCTGTTTATGTTAGACAACAGCTAGAACTCGTATGAGTACACAAAGGACCTGGTGTACGCATGAGAACTCAAGAGAATTTGTCAAGGTTATACGGACTCCTATTTGGTATTGTATAGGTATGGTGGAAGGAAAAATGGTGGAAAAAAGAGGTGGAAAAAAAAGTGGTGGAAAAAAGAGGTGGGACTGAAATTTTCTCTCTTTATTAGTAGGTATAGATATAGATATAGATTTGTTGGTTTATGTATATAACTATGCATCTAGCTAAAGCCAAAACTTTACATCTCGCAACTTGGGATCGAGGGAGTACATCTCAGTGGAAATTGAGACTTATTATCTAGTGTTGTGGCGACAGTAGTGGAGCATCTATCGAATGCAATCGGCCCGAATATGTATGAAGTTCCAGAACTTGGAGACCAGAGTTCCAAATTGAAGATAAAGACAGTGGAAACACCAAAATATTCCATGTGATAGTATATGGCATACTCCACAGCCTGGCCACTGCCGGCCGTGTCACCTCAAGCATTGCAAAGCTAGGCATCTCCCAAAGATTTTTTGAGGTTCCTAGACCAATGGCAAGGGCATCTATCACACTAGTGGAACAGATGCACAGCGCCCCTTTTTACCAAAATTTTAAAAAAAAGGAGGTCCTCAGTGTCTTTGCCTTCACAGAATTTGTTTAGCCTCATAACCAAAGATGGTATCTACAAATGAGTATTATATATGTTATATTAATTGCTGAAAATGAAAATAAAAATAAAAATCCTTAGTTTAGGGTTCCAAAATATCTACTGTACGAACTACAGAGAGCTCTCTAGCTAACTAGCTTGCATTGGTCGAATATGGTATCTCTTGTTATTTCAAAAAGCCGGCCGGGGCAAAGGCCAAAGGGCAGGATGCCTCTCTTATCTCCCTCTTTTTTTCTCTTTCCCAGGTTCAAAGGCGCCATGGATTATTCACATTCATTTATTCGCGCCATCGTCACATCTTGCGCAATAATAGAAGACGAAGAAGAAGAAGAAGAATATATGTATATATGTTAGGGCAACTTGGGCTCAGGAGCAGGAGTAATTAACGTAATCGGAGATTAGTTTAGCCGTTGATGCAGGCTTTGCATTATGAAATGCACCAAGGTGACGACGCTTTTGGTTTGGACCTAGCTAGAGTACGTTTTGAATGGTAAACAACGGATCGATCGGATGTATAGTTTAGTTTTAGCAACCGGAGATTATTGCTTGCTCTTTTCAACTGAGATTGTGCCATTTGTCAGTTTCTTGTGCGGCCGAAATAGCACGTTTTTAAGTGTTTATATCAGATGAAGCCGGACATATTTTTCTTCAATTCCAAAGAGGAGCTAGTGTAGGAAGATGCTAATAATTGCATTGTCTTCGCTGCCATTTCAAAAACGGCAGAGATCTCTCTCATGCCCACCAAAGTTGCCCCAGCTCAGCTATTTTGCCCTTTGGAAGAACATCAAGGGGGGCAATCATGAGACAATGAATTTTAAGCATCATAATCTCTTGGTATTATGCAGAACCAATACCCACTTGGCTCGGTCCGGAAAGTGCTCGTAGACGACAATACATCATTTGGCATAGTATATAGTACTCCCTCCGTCTAAAAAAGAATCGATTTCTAGCAAGTTTCAAACAGATTAGTATAACTGCCAAATGACCATGTTACCCTTAATTAATTTGAGTTCTACCACAAGTTAAACAAAAATCATATGATCTTAGATTACAAATACATCATTTGGCATATACATAGTACTCCCTCCGTTTTAAAAAGAATTAATTTCTACTAGCAAATTTCAAACAGATTAGTATAACTGCCAAATGACCATGTTACCCTTAATTAATCTGAGTTCTACCACAAATTACACAGAAATCGTTGCACGCATGAGCCAACTGAAAGAGAGAGAGGAGAGTCAGGGGAGTTAATGTAGGGGAGAGAGATAGACATGTGTAGCTTGTTAAATGCCACGAGTATTACGAGGCAAGCACTAGAAATTGATTTATTTTGAGACAAATCTTTGGCCTAGAAATTGATTCTTTTTTTAGACGGATGGAGTAACTTGATTCATTTGATCAATGCACTTGGTGTAATTTGTTTTGCTCTTAATCCCCTCCAATTCCCACCAAACCTAACAAAGCCATCTTCACCGCAGCTGCAGCTCCGTTTTTGTTTATTGGAGTACGTTTGATTATTCATAGCTTCATATGATCTTAGATTACAATCGGGTACCATGGAATGGTGGAGCTGGTTGGTTAAGAAAGTTTATGATTATTTTAGATTAAACTTGTACTCATCAATCCATTCCAAATTATAAGACATTTGACATTTTTGACACAAAGTTTGATCACTGCCTTATTCAAAAATACGTGCAAAACAACACTTCTTTTTTTGTCGTGACATGGTTTATTAATAAAAGTTGTTCAATAATGACTTAAATTTGACTATGTTCACATATTTTTTTTTGAATAAGATGAGTGGTCAAACTTGGGCTAAAAAAAAGTTATTTTATTGTATTCTATAAACTCAATACTTTAAGGATAAAGCTAGAGCTGTACACACCATTAGAGTTTATAAACATGGGCATATATTACTCTCAAAATCATGATGGTGATATAAAAAGGACAGTCGTCATCAGACTAGAAATACTATGACCGATCAAACAAACAAAAGTAATACGCCCGCTAAAAGATTTAGTAGTAACTTTAGAAGAAAAAGGTAAGGCCCAAACACAGCCCAACCCAAAAAAAAAAAAGTAATAACTTTAGAAAAAAATGGTAAGGCCCAAACACAGCCCAGCCCAAAAAGCTGCCAGGTAGAAAAAGAAAAATGGTAGGGCGGTCCACCTTTAGAAGAAGGGATTTTCGGTGTTATGCGTTAAGTGGTAGCGGCGTTCCCGGTCGGCGGCGGTAGCCAATGGTGGTGAGAATCTCCGGATCAGGTCCTTCATAGCGTGCGTGTGTTCAAAAGCGTCTGGTTGTCTTTGTCATTCTCAAAAAAAAAAAAAAAAAAAAAAAAAAAAAAAAAGGTAGAAAGAAAAAAGGCCCACCCGTGCTTTTTCATGCTTGCACTTTGCTGAGCTTTCAATCAAGCTTGAGAAGATCTATCTCTTCAAGCTTTTGCTCGTGTCATGTGAACGTGTTGTGAACCTTCGAAAGCAATCCGCGTACGTACGTGCAGGAAAAGCAGTGCAGGGGGATTGATCATGTATATAATATATATAATAAATAAATATTTTACTCCGTCCTGCTCGATCAGGTCAGCAACAGTTACCCAAGCAAAAAAAGTTTGACCGTGCAGGATGTTGCTTATCGGATCTGGGATAACAGTGTAAGTTCGTACAAGTTACGTTTTGAATAGTTATTCTGCACATGCGTCGATCGTACTACTAGTTGATCAGTTGAAGGGGTCGATGTCTACCAAAAATAACAAATTAAAACAACTGAACTGAAGAAAGAACCATGTGCACTAGTATAGTCTCTTTGACTTGCTAGGATCAGACTATTAACGTGCCTAGCTCGAGCCAACTTTGGCTCCTCATCCTCATGCATATTGACTGGGCAAAACTAGATAAGATCTATTGCATATCTAATAGTTTATTTGTTCCAAATTATAAAATGTTTGACTTTTTTACCTTAATTTTAACCACCCGCATCATTTTGTAGAACTTTTATTAATAATAAAGCAAGTCACGACAAAAGAAATGATATTTTGCACAAATTTTTAAATAAAACGAGTGGTCAACATGGTGTCAAAAAAGTTAAATGACTGAAAACGGAGGAAATGCATAATAAACGCGTTGAAGCTTTCAAAAAGTATAATAAAAACTAATGTATTTATGAAAATCAAAACATTTTATAATTTGGAATAGATAACATATAATGTTACCAGTATTACAACTCATACAATCCCCATGTATGACGTTTAAGCTATATGAGTTAATAACTAACGTTTGCTAATGTATTACCAACGTGCATATATATATATGTAGTTTATTGTTTACTAACCCTACTACTACAAAGCTAGTACTGAGCTATATATATATTAATATTATCCTTTTTGACGACATTTCCACGCGACAGGTGGTTCGGTATTCCACTGAAAAAGATTAGGGGCCCGGCCGGGAACATTTCAACGTCGCCGGCCGGCCGGGCACCTTTCGATCATCTTTATATTTACCGTACTCGATCGATTGACAAAAGGATGAGATGAGATCGACTGGTTGAAAAAATCGACAACAAGGGAATCGAAATAAAAAGCCACTGGATTAACGTACGTAACCTTGTCCTTTATCTTCCATCATTTTCTTCAGGTAGCTCTGTGTTATTGTCGTGATGATACCTAGCTATATATATATATGCATCAATGCATGTCACTGCTAACCGGCCTCCTCATTGTTGACTTGGAGATCGAATTGAAGATACAAATGACGCACCTACTTTTGTACGTTGATGGTCCAACCGTCCACAAAAAAATATCCACGCATGTATACTCTAGCCTATCTTGGACCAACCTTTCCCTTTGTGCTTCATTCTCCCTACCCTTATATTCGCTCTCCTTCCTTGGTCCTATCATAAAACTTGCATTTCATTGGTTCAATGTACTGGACCTGTGTAAACGTCTTGAGAATATATTTTTGGAAAAAAGCTAGCCAGGTCTTTTTTCCTTCTTTTTCTAGCTCATAACTAAGCAAACAGTCATGGGGAAAAGAGAAATTCCTGCATCTTCAAAGGGGAAAGAAAAAGGCATGGATGATAAAAAGAAACGAGATGCTATGGCGATATATGAGAATCGTGTTCTTCCGAACCCGCGACACGAAGGATTAATTAATATTTCTTTTCAATTCCTGTCCCTCGTGTGTCTGTTGATCCAAGAGGGATGTTTTACTTTTCACATTTTATTTGTTATTACATTCTTACATTGCAAATATTGGCTATGGCATAAAACTAAGGGAATTGCTATAATCCAGGTGCCTGAAATTTCATTTTCCCTTTAGGTAATGTTCTCAACCTTTGGATCAAGATCCAACGACCCACTGTTCTTCTTTAACTTTCTCGCATGGATTCAGGTAACTGATGTATAGGAAATGTGTAAAACTAAAAGCAATATATAATGAAAGAAAAAGAAAATAAAACCAGCTTAAGGGTATATTTCGATCTAGAGTTGTAGACAGACGACATTGAACCACAGGGCGACCGGACAATGTGGTTAAAGACGACATGGCACTTGGAACAAACTAAGTACGTCTGACTAATTTAGGGCGACCGATGTGATACCATTGTAGCTTGAGGAGTTGAATTTCTTGGAGAGAATGGGAGCATCTCTCCGAGAGTTTCTCTATCCAACCCGTTCAAACCAAAACTAAGGTGTACTCCCTTTGTCCCATTTTAGAAGTCGTCGTAGCCGTTTTAGAAGTCGTCCTAGCAATATGGTTAGGTGTCTAGGTTTGTGACTCGTTGCATGCACCTGAACGCATTTCTGTCTTATATCCAGAGAATCTTGAATGCACCTGTAAAGCGGGACGGAGGGAGTATATAAGAAAGTACACTATACGAGAGAAATATTCTAAGATACAACATTTTTTTTTTTTTAGGTTTCGATATATTATTTGGCTATACACTTAGATATAGCTGCTGTAAAATAAAAAAAAAAAAAAAATAACGTATAAGAAAGTCTTACCGTCTTTTAATTTCGAAATGAATGGAGGAGAGTAGGATTCAATTTAAAAAAAAAATAACGTATAAGAAAGTCTGGGGCTGGGGCCATATATTTCTTTTAAACCGCAGCACAGCCTGGGGCTGGGGCCCCGTCGGCGACGGAACGGAACGTGAGGGGACGATGAGATGAACGGAAGACAGCGATCCCGTTGACCCGACCCCACGTGGACGCTGGACTACCCATGGGGACCCTGCGCCTGGGTGGGGGGACCGATCCTGCGGCGCCAGGCCAGAACAGGAAACAGCGGCCTTCTGGAGCGGTGCACCAGCCTCCCTCCCTCCTGGACAACGGATGATGCCACTTGCCAGCCTTGCCTTGATGCCAAGCGCCGTTCCGCTCTCTGGTCCAACCGTTGCGAGCCTCAACCTGCGATTCGTTATTTCCTTCATTCAATTCAAAAGCTATCCAGTCCTAGGGTCGGATGTCTTAGATCTCGCGTTCAATTCAAATTCTTAGGGTTTTGGGGGGTTGAAACTCGTTTTTTTTGTTAATGGTTCGTTCAAATTTGGAACTTTGGGCATACAGTACGTACGTGACTTTTAAAGTTACAGGAGCTGTACGTCTTTAATCTAACTGCCAATTCACATGTCCATTTACGTTTTTAATTTAAAAAAAATGTACTTATATTAGTCTTTGAATTAATCATGCACGAGTTACATTTCTTTTGGTGGAACCTAAAAATACCTAAACTCGCTTTCAAGTAGCCTATTGATTAATTAATGATATGGTATTGGATTTTTTGCTTTTATTTTATTTTATTTTATTTTACTTTATTTTATTTTCACGGTAGATATAGCTAGATGCTTACGATGACAATCTCACCCGCCGGCATTTACTTTTATATATTGACTCGATGGGCCTAAATTAATCAATATATCACGCGCCCGTGAAAATAAAAGGGTAGGCATGCAACGCATATCTTACGGTGACCATTTGCTAAACATGTCTTACGGTGACCATTCCTGTGTTACTCATATCTTAACAAAACGACTCATATCTTAGAAACACATGCTCGCAATCATCGAAACTTTGTATCTAATGTAGGCATCGGTTGTCATAGTTCTTCTCATATCTCGAGTTGGCTCGTCCGCAATGCTCTTCATCATGTACTTTCGGATAACTTATCCCACATAGCAATTTCATGTTTGCTAATTCTACAAAGCAAGTTTGTTAGTATAAAAAAGGTAGTCCCTCCTCTTCTAGCTAGCTCCATCAAATTTTAATATAGACATGGAAAAAAAAAGAAGAAAATGAAACATGCTTTAAACTTTTGGTTTGAAGTCATCTCATAACACGCCCGTAGAAAACTTTAAGCTACGCTGAAAAAGCGTGAAAGCTAATCGCAAATGGGCGTAGCCTAATGGTAGGACGGTTCGGTGGGACGCTAGCTACCGATCGGGGGTTTAAATCACGGTGTTCGCACATTTTCTTCGGATTTTTCCGGGATTTACTAGGCGCTATCGTTAAGTGGTAAGAGACGTTCGGTCGACAACGAAGCGCCAACGGGTGAATTTGCGAATCATGTAATTCTAAAAAGAAAGATAAATATAAATTGCAATAAAAAAACTGTGAAAGCTAATCAGACAGTTTTTTTTGACAGAAAGTCAATCAAACAGTTGAGAGTGGGAAAAGTTAAAACCAAACCGTTTGGTGGTGATCTTCATCAACTTCGAGCTGTCCCTGCCCGGTGTTGGGCCGTCCGCACGGGATCCCGCGTCTCGCCGCCCCCGCCGTCCCACCCACACGCGGATCCCCCCGTTTCGTTGACTCCGTTCCGGCACCGCACCGTAGTCGCATCGCCATCTCATCTCATCTGCTGCGTGCGTCTTTGGCGCCGCTAATCCTCTCACTCCTAAACCCACGCCCACGTCCCCGCCCGCTTAAACAAAAAAACACACAAGCAAAGCAAGCAACCCCCCTCCCTTTCTCTTCAAAATCAGCAGATCAGAGAAACCATATCCCTCCCTCCGTCCCGTTCGATTCCACCCGTCCCCACCACCCGTGTCTCGTATCGCAATTCTACGCAACCGCAGCAGCAAAAAGGAGGAGGAGGAGAGGGAGGGGGCCGTCCGTCCGTCGAAAAGCGAGCGCAGCGCAGGCAGGCAGAGTGGGAGAAGAGAAACAAGCAAGGGGATCGATTTGGGGAGATCGAGAAAGACGAGGAGAGGCTGCAGTGGGGAGAGGGGGACGGGGCGGCGGGCGGCGGAAGCCGAAGCGGAGCCTGCGGCGCCCGAATCCTCGCAGACGGACGGCCTGATCCGACCGATCCGGCGGGAATGGCGGTGGCCCGAGGTGGGATCTAGCGGAAGTGCGCAGCAATGGTGGCTGCGGCGGCGACGGCAAGGGGGCGGTGGGCGGTGTGGGCGCTGCTGCTGCTGCTGCTGCGCCACCCACCCGTCCACCCTCGTGCTCGCCAACACCGAAGGTGCGTGCGTGCGTGCGCCCGTCTCGCTCCCCCGCTTTTGCTTGCCTTGTTCCCCTCCGAGTTGCTCCGTCTGCCGCTGGGGCGTTGAAGGGAGCTCCGCCCTGCTTCCAAATGGGGGTTGTGGGTTTACTTACTTACCCGCCGCCGATGCTATCAAGCGCCGACCACAGAGTGCCGTTTCCCCGTTTCCGGGGTTTGCTTGCTTGGTTGGGTGCGAGCCGTTTCTGCGTCAGGGGAGAAGAACAAATGCGGATTTGCTCCTCAGTGGATTTGAGGGTTTGGCAACTGAGCCGACCCGAACAAATCCGTCGCCCTTGTTTTTCGCTTGCTGCAAATTCGTGGCTGTTTTGCTCTCTGATGATACCAAAATTTAGAGGTAGTGTCGTTGCTGTTAGCATTTTTAAGTGGATTCCTATCCCCTCTGAATTCATTTGACTTATGAGTGTCCAGGCCACGCCCCCGTTCTGGTGTTTCTGCTGACTGCTGCCGCTTACTACTTACTGTTACGTTAAATTGCTTCACTAGATTCTGCTTAGCGTTTGCTGCGCGCTGATTTGCTTGGGCAACGATAGTATAGTCGCGTCACCGGTCGTTAGGCTTGATTTGGACGTCTCCTGACGTGGTTTTGTTGTTTCTGGATATATATATATACTTCTGTTTCTAGTTGGTTGGTGACCAGTTCTGAGGAGGGGCCTTGGTGTCTGTGTTTGGTTTGTGATTTTTTCATCCTCCTTGTCCTATGATTTGCTTATTGGGGGAGTGGAGTGGAGGGGGGTTGTCAGCAGCAGTTTATGGTTGGTTTTCAGTTGCTGGTGCTTGGGATGGGACTGGTTGGGAGTTAGGACTTTGCAGGACTTGCTTGTGTTGTTTGCTTGTTTCGGGTGCCCTTGGGCTCACGCTGATGGCACTTGCTTTAGTATTGGTTATTTCTGCTACTTGGGTATTGCATGATGGTCATGGGGCTTATGGGCTATATTTCGTTTGTTTTGTCATCAAATGGACAGTTGTCTTTTGTGTTTTTTGCTTTGATGCTTCTAGTAGTGAGAGGGAATTGATCAAATTCTGAGTTGTAGAGCTGAAGCTTTGTCTTACATGATGTCATTAGCCCATAGCTAGAAGTACTAATGGAATGGATGCTGATATCATCGCGTTAATTTGTATTTGATGATGTGTGTTTTTTTAATAAAAAAATCATGGCTACCTAAATCCTAAAAGCGATGTTGGTTGCCACAACTCTACTGCTTTACTGATTGATGTATCCCTTTACTTGTTTAGGTGACGTTTCTAACAAAAGAAGCCTGTATTTTCTATTCTGCTATTGACAGGTGATGCCTTGCATAGCTTAAGGACTAACTTAAATGATCCTAATAATGTTCTACAAAGTTGGGATCCCACTCTGGTCAACCCCTGCACTTGGTTTCATGTTACCTGCAATAATGATAACAGTGTTATCAGAGTGTAGGTTCACCTTTTCCTCCATTATATTTCATCAGTGAGTTGCACCTATTATGTATTTCCTTGTGAAAGTTTTTATTCATTCGCAGTGATCTTGGAAATGCTGCACTATCAGGAACTTTGGTTTCGCAACTTGGTCAGCTCAAAAACCTGCAGTACCTGTAAGTTCTCTTCCTTTGCTGTGCTTTGTAATCCCACACTGATTTTGCATGTGGCGGAAGATTTTATTATCTTTCTAGGTGAAAACATTTCAGGCATGATTGCTCATATAAGAAATATCCTGTTCAGAATACTTATTACATAGCTAAAATAAGGTTATGGTGCTGTCTTGCTCCGGCGAGGCATAGTTAGTACATAGTACATCTTCCTTTCAAAATAGAGTGTCTGGCATATTCTGTCTTCAAATGGAGCCTGTCTTGTATAAAATGACATTGCTGTTTGGACTGTTAACTGTGATGAAATCACAGTAACATTCACCGCCTTCGTTAATCACTAATGACCTCAACCATTTACTGTGGCATGCCATAATTCAGTTACTTTATTTTTAAAAATTAGTCACTGCCTTCATATATTATTTTTATGCAGGGAGCTTTACAGTAATAATATCAGCGGCACTATACCTAGTGAACTTGGGAATCTTACAAACTTGGTCAGTTTGGATTTGTACCTGAACAACTTCACCGGTTCGATACCAGATTCATTGGGGAAGCTATTGAAGCTGCGATTCTTGTAAGATATCTGAATTGGTTTTTCCTACTATTTTCACTAAAATAAAACCTGTTAAGAGTAGGAATCTTTTGGCTTACACACACTGAACCTATCTCAGTCATTGTTGATTGCTTCATCCCATCCATATGTGTTGACCTTGGGAGATCCTCTATGACGTTGAGATTTCACTAGGCCACATACATGGTAGCTGGTTTGTTAAAATCAAGATTTTGTTTACTCATGAATACAGTTACTATGTTAATAAAGGCTAAGAATGTAGCTGCCTAGCCTCATTGGGTCCCATACTCCCATTGGAAGAAGTTAGATTTTCCAGGACATAGTTGCTATTCATGGCAGCATTGAATGATGCCTTGTGTTTAAAAGTGACTCTTGCCGTATGTATATTGTATACTTAGATCCAGAAATCTGTTTTTGACGTTTTAAGGTGTTTATCTCTACCATTTTGTTAGGTTTTCAACTTATTATAATTTCTAAGTTGTATTTTTTTGAAATTACCTGTGGATGTTTCTAATTTGACACATCTTTGAACTTTTGTGCGGGGCATAGGCGTCTTAACAACAACAGTCTTTCTGGTCCAATTCCAAAATCGTTAACTGCTATCACTGCGCTCCAAGTTCTGTAAGTATTTGTTTGTCATTTTGCATAGTTAGTTTGGTTTTTAATTTTTTGAGCGAAATATACAGCAGGGGAGGCACCCTCCGTGAGAGTTTGGTTTTAGTTAGTAAATGCAACATGGAAATTAAATGTTTCTATTTAATCACAGGGATCTTTCAAATAACAATTTGTCTGGAGAAGTTCCATCAACTGGTTCCTTTTCGTTATTCACTCCTATCAGGTAAAGCTAGATTTTTTGCTGAAAATTTCATTTTTTGAGCCTTAATGCTTCTGCTATTCACACCTGTCTTCTTTTGCAGTTTTGCAAACAACCCTAACTTATGTGGTCCTGGCACCACAAAACCTTGTCCTGGTGCTCCTCCCTTTTCTCCACCTCCTCCATACAACCCTACAACCCCTGCGCAATCACCAGGTGATTTATTCAGATTGTCCAGTGAAATTATTGAGTTCAATAGGACCTTTCCTACCTTGGTCTTTCATCCAAATGACATCGTAATTACGATTTGTGTAACTCCAATTCCAAAACAAGCATAATGCTGTCTAGGCTGGAGAACGATAAGGAATAACTGCACTTTCCTGAAAATTAAGTTGAAAATAATAGTTCGTATTAAGGAGCCAGATCCTTCCAATTTGGTAGTATGATTCTGTGCTGCGTTATTAGTCTGTGAGTCAGCGGTATGTCTGTGTTGTACCGCTGTTAACTTGCTATAGTGGGATACTGGGATAAGACAGGAAGCTACATGACCTGTACCTTGTGTGATGCAGGCATGCAGCACAAGTCAATAACTACCTTGTCCTTTTCTTTTGTCCCTACCCTGCATTAGTATGTCAGTAATGAAGGGTATGGAACCCTAGTTTTTCAAACCGGACCGGTAATCGAACCGGTGAGGCCTTCGGTTCAATGGTTCATTGGTCCAACCGTTTAGAACCGGTTGAACCGCCGGTCCGTTAATTAAGAACCGTTTTATCGAGCCGATCACAAATAATTTGAACCGGTGTATATATATATATAATTTAATTAATAATTGACATTAAAGCAATATACATATAATATATATAATTGGCATATGCAACAGCACGGCCTCACAGGCTCACATATGAAAAGCATTAAAATAAAATTAACCAAATCTGGAGTGGAAATTGCTTATATAATGTAGAACAGAGGTACTAGTGTACTACAGTGCAAATGAATTGGTAAGATGGAATGAAACAGAGCAGATCAGCAAAGCCACGGGAAAAAAACAGGGGGCCCAATCCTCAATTAGCAGCCATGTTCTCTGATTCAAGCCTTCAGCACAGCACCTTGGTTCGACAAGAGCAGATCAGCAGAGACAAAGTCCGGCTCCGCAGTGCGCCCGTGCGCCGCCGTAGCCCCGCCGCTGTCTTTGCCGCCCGTAGCTTCGGAGAATCGGACACAGCAGAGCCGCCGTCCCGGCGCGGACACAACTTCGCCGCCTTGGCCCCGCCCGCCCGTCGCCGCCAGCTCGAGCCTTGGACACCGTCGTCGTCGTGGCCGCCCAGCTCGAGCCTCGTACACCGCCGTCGTCGCGCCACCCGCAGCTCGGACACGGACGTCGAGGAGAGCCGATGCGTGTCTTGCCGCCCGCCGCCAAGAAAGAAAAAACATCCCAGACTGCGACAGTAACCATAAAGGCTAAAACATGTGCACTTTCCGATATTACCCCTGAGTAGATAAGGTTTTCCTTGAGTCTGTGGAGGGTATTTTTGGGAACGTAAAAAACCGCCCCGGTCCACACAGAACCGCCCGGTTCACCGGTTCAACAAAAAACCGGCTGGTTTGACCGGTTTTTTCCGGTTCGATTGCACGAACGATCTTTTAAGTGAACCGAGCCGGTGGAGGCTCTGGTTCGGTCTTTTAGCGGTCCGACCGCCGGTCCGGTCCGGTTCAAAAAACTAGGTATGGAACATATAGCTTTGCTGCTGACATCTTATTTTGTGCAGGAAGTAGCTCTTCCAGTACTGGAGCAATTGCTGGTGGAGTGGCTGCTGGCGCAGCCTTGCTATTTGCTATTCCTGCAATTGGTTTTGCCTATTGGCGGCGCAGGAAACCGCAAGAGCATTTCTTCGATGTACCTGGTAAGTATTCAACAGGAGAATAACTTAGGGAGTAACATTGAATCAACTTAATGTGAGATTTTGAATGCGGCAGCCGAGGAGGAAGATCAGAGGTGCATCTTGGCCAGCTTAAAAAGATTTTCACTACGAGAATTACAAGTCGCAACAGATGGCTTCAGCAATAAGAACATTCTTGGAAGAGGTGGATTTGGCAAAGTCTACAAAGGACGGCTGGCAGATGGATCTTTAGTTGCTGTTAAGAGACTAAAGGAAGAGCGCACGCCTGGTGGGGAATTACAGTTTCAAACAGAAGTTGAGATGATTAGTATGGCTGTGCACAGAAATCTATTGCGTCTTCGTGGATTCTGTATGACACCAACAGAAAGGTTGCTTGTGTATCCATACATGGCTAATGGAAGTGTTGCATCACGTTTAAGAGGTATTGTTTTCTCTAGTATAGTGCTATTCACATACTTTTATTTGCATGTTTCATGTTTACACCTCGCTAACAGCAGTATCAAACTCTGAAGTTTTTAATACTTTGGTTTTATTTTGTAGACCGGCCACCAGCTGAACCTCCGCTAGATTGGCAAACAAGAAGAAGGATTGCATTGGGTTCTGCTAGGGGTCTGTCTTATTTACATGATCATTGTGATCCAAAGATTATTCATCGTGATGTCAAAGCTGCAAATATTTTGTTAGACGAAGACTTTGAAGCTGTGGTGGGGATTTTGGTTTGGCCAAACTAATGGATTACAAGGATACCCATGTAACTACTGCTGTTCGTGGAACAATTGGGCACATTGCACCTGAATACCTTTCAACAGGAAAATCCTCTGAGAAAACTGATGTATTTGGTTATGGAATTACGCTTTTAGAGCTTATTACAGGACAACGTGCTTTTGATCTAGCTCGCCTTGCTAATGATGATGATGTCATGCTTCTTGACTGGGTAATTAACTATGCCATTTCCTCTGTTCAAATTGCAACCTAAATGTTCATGCCCTTTTGTGGCTTCCATACTAGGCAGGGGTTGGTGGTCATTTTTTCCTATGCAATCACAAAAACATCGCTAACCATTTCATCCAATGACAAATAGAACTTTTTCCTATGCATTGTGACAGGCTGACAACTGAACAAGTAGAGTGGCATGCTCCTGTCTCTGAAAGTTCTTATATTTGTGTTAAAGTATTGCTTTAGTTTGTTCAGGATTTATTTCATTGGATTCTTTTGATATGACCTGATTTGGCAAGCAAATTAATATCTTGTTTATTTGTTTTGTGCAGGTCAAGGGATTGCTCAAGGAGAAGAAACTTGAGAGTCTAGTCGACGAAGATCTAGAGCACAACTACATCGATGTTGAGGTGGAATCTCTGATCCAGGTTGCGCTCCTCTGCACACAGAGCAACCCCATGGAACGTCCTAAGATGTCAGAGGTTGTGAGGATGCTTGAAGGCGATGGTCTCGCCGAGAGATGGGAGGAGTGGCAGAAGGTAGAAGTAGTACGGCAAGAGGTCGAGCTAGGTCCTCATCGAACTTCGGAATGGATTCTCGACTCAACCGACAACCTCCATGCTGAACAGCTGTCAGGGCCAAGATGAAGGCAGCTTGTGACCATGGACTCCCACTAATTCTTGTATTTTGCAATGGCAATAGCGATGTGTATCAATCATCCTAATCAAAAATCCCCCATTTGTTCATACCAATCGGTGGGTGAAGCCAAGATGTGGTCAGCCATGATGTGCTGTGGATGTATATTGCTGATGCATGGCCGTTGAGTTCTTATATGCGAGGGCAGCAGAGCTTGAGGAGCTAATGTTATTTGCAGTTGCTGCATCCACCAGTGCTCCTGTATTTGTAAAGGTAGGAGCTGAGGTGCTGCGGCTATCATCTCGGTCTGCGATAAGTTAATTGTACTGATAGTTGGCATCTAACTATTTTGTGCGTCAAATGTAAGGTCGGTCGGAACTATTTTGTATCTCCCCTCCTATTAAAGGATCGGATGATATAGTAGGTGTGCCTATGTATGAACCTGTTCTGGCTGGCAAGGTTAACCAGAAATATCCCTGCTGATTGTAGTTATGTCTGACAAGGAAACTCATTTTTATATCGACCATCTCTCCATTTTCATGTTCAGATTTCAATCTACAGGCACTTAAAGTCTTGTCGAATTAGGATATGAACTCACGAACAAATATTGCACTTCGAAATTTGTCACTCCGTCTTCAACTCAATCTCTGACTGAGTTCTTGAATTATGAATTTATGATAAAACTCGCCGTAATACACCTGAATCTCGCCGTAATAATTCACACCGCGTTCGATATGGCCTCGCTTGAGATCACAGTGATAGCGTGTGGATCAGAGCTAGATCATTCGAATCCGACCGTTCGTTTGTCTAGGCAGCCTTCCATTCCACGGACGCGATTTCTTCTCCCCCCAAAACCCCAGTAGCAGCCCAGTGAGCCGCCGCGCCCTCACCGCCGCCCCATGCTCCTCGGCCCCGGCCTCCTCCGCCGCGCGCGCGCGCACCACCCAGCCTCCCGCCCCGCCGCCACCTGTCGCGCCTCCTCGACCGCTACGGCTTCGTGGCCCCGGCCTCCCTCACCCCGGCCCCACGAGAACCTCCCACCAGCGACGCCGCGGCGGCGGGGAAGAAGCGGCGCGCGAAGAAGCCGCCGTACCGCCCGCCGTCCTCGCTGGACCGCGGCGGCCGCCCAGCCGCGCACTCCGACCTGCCCTTCGACTTCCGCTTCAGCTACACCGAGAGCACCCCGGCGTCCAAGCCCATCGGGCTCCGCGAGCCCAGGTACTCCCCGTTCGGCCCCGGGCGGCTCGACCGGCCCTGGACGGGGCTCTGCGCGCCCGCCGTCGACGCTACCCTGCGCGACGTCGAGGCGGAGGATCCCCTTCCCGATGCCGAGAGGGGGCTGGAGGAGTCCCGCCGGCGAGAGCGGGACCGCGTGCTGGGCGAGCCGCTCACCCCCGCTGAGCGTGCGTTCTTGGTCGATAAGTGCCAGAAGAACCGCACCAAGCGTCAGATCAACCTTGGTTGGATTGGATTTTGCTAATTTGGGGTGTGCATTTCAAACTGTTGTGATGAATGAAGTTGATTTGTTTGTTGATTTCTCTAGGGAGAGATGGGCTTACTCACAACATGCTCAATGATATTCATAATAACTGGAAGACATGTGAGGCTGTCAGGATAAAATGCCTCGGTGTGCCAACGGTTGACATGCAAAATGTGTGTCATCAGCTTGAGGTAGCTTACATGTCTCAAGTCTCCTAGAAAGCGCACCCTTACTTTCAGTCAATTGCAGTCACCGTGTATAGACTCTAATATTTAGGAGCTATAGTTTGATGTCACTGGTTGTAATTGTAACATTTGATTTTTGACCAGAAGCATGACTTTTGGCAACTTCTTGTCCAGGATAAAACTGGTGGCTTGATCATCCACCGGCATGGTGGCCTGTTGATTCTGTACAGGGGTAGGCATTATAATCCGAAGAAGAGACCTGTTATTCCGCTGATGCTGTGGAAACCTGCTGAACCTGTTTACCCAAGGCTAATCAAAACAACTATAGAAGGGCTCACGGTTGAGGAGACAAAGCAAATGAGGAAGAAGGGACTACATGTTCCGGTTTTGACCAAGCTTGGTAATTTTGCTCCCCTTCTCCACCTATATAGATATAACATATTGTAAATAAGTGTATGAAACAACCATCCCATCTCACAGCCAAGAACGGATACTATGCAAGTCTTGTGCCAATGGTCCGTGATGCATTTTTGATGGATGAGCTCGTCCGAATTGACTGTAAAGGATTGCCAAAAAGCGACTATAAGAAGATTGGAGTCAAGCTCAGGGTGAGTGTATGGGTACATACTGAAATTACATATGTGATTTAAGATGATTTATAACAGAGTATACTTCCCACCCTCTTATTTTGGTGTAGGATCTTGTTCCTTGCATTATCGTCTCATTTGACAAGGAGCAAATTATTGTTTGGAGGGGAAAGGAAGATGGATGCCTACAAGATCAAGCACAGAAGCCATTCCTTTCATTTATTGACTCAGATGGTGCATCGGTGAAGGATGAGGCTGGTGATCAGGAACAGATACCAAACCATTGGTCTTCTGATGAGTGTTCTGGGACCAGTAGCTCTGATGAAGTGTCAAATAACTTTGAACCAGTAATTTCTGACCTAGACTCTTCTAGGTCGATCTGACATATCCAGAATACACAGTTCACGTAGTTGCAAGCTGTTACTGGACATCAACAATTGGGAGTTGGCAAGTCCTCATTGTAAAAGCTTGTGTGTTCTCTATCTATGATAGTTGTATTCTGTCACCTGTAGCCATGGCAATTTCTAAGCCTTTCTTGTCCACCACTGTTTTTGGGCAATGTATTTTTAACCCCTATACATAGATTGGTGGAAGTTGCTTTGGAACGATGCAGAAGACACCTGACCTGACATGATTGTAATTTGAGATCCAGGACATATTTTACAAGCCTCATTTGTGTTACACAGTAGCATGGTTTAATGCTTAAAAACATTGATTTAACCATGCTATTCTGTTACTTCTAGTTCTGCACTTGAATCCTCTCTTTGGTCATGTTGTTTAACTATCAATTGAGGATTGTTTGGTCCTTTTTTAATGTTGTTTTAGGGTCATAGTTTTTTACTCCCTCAGTTCCAAATTATAGCTCACTTTGGCTTTTCTAGATACATTGCTTTGCTATGCACCTAGTTATACACTATGTCTAGATGCATAGCAAAACAAATGCATCTAGAAAAGCCAAAAACACCTATTTTGGAACAGAGTAAATATTTCTTGCCATTAGCTTTAAAGTTGAAATCCTGCATCTGTATCTCTTTTCTACATTTGTTGATCAATGCATGGTGTCCCTTTGGCCTTGGCTAGTAATAACAGCAAGTCAACAACTCAGGATCAAACAATCCATCCAAATGTAAGATATTATTCAAGGAAAACAAAGGAAAACAATGTACACAATGAGCCAGTTTATCCACCGCCTCTGGTACATGGCTAATTGTCCCTTTGCCTTTTTCTTGAAAACTAAAAATAAAAAACTTGTCAACTTCCATGATTCCTACACTGGTAAAGTTGCTATACCAGTGTACATGGTGGTGAAAGTTCGAAGCTAGAACTAGAGTCAGTGATTGTTAACCATCGCTGGTAGAATTATCAGTGTCTCACTGATGATTTGCAAGCCAATGGAGAAAATTCCCTTTTGCACTGAGGGAAGCTCTTATGTTTTGTTAGAAAATTAAACTAAAGCAGAAATTTTTGCTGACAGTTTGCTCTAGTTCATCAATTGACACATTCCAGTTCACTCTGGTTACCTAGTACAAAATTAGTTGAGTTAGGTACCCAACATTTGGGAGGGTTCCTCCTCAATTGCAGCTAGTACCATGATAAACATCGGGGAGGGTTCCTCCTCAATTGCATCTGCATTACATGGTAGTTCAATAGGGATTTTCCAGACTAGTTGTTGCTGTTAGATAAACAGAGGCATATATTTTATGCATTATATTCAGTGATTTATCAAATAATGGTAGAAGATATGTATCACTTCCGATAGAATACATACTTTCTGCCCCTGCTTCTCAGGCCGGTTTACTTACCTCAATTCCTCAAATCAGTACTTCAAATGAATATGTTCAGCAACCAAGCCATCAGTTGTACTTCAGATCTTGTAGGAAACTAAGCTCAAATCTGCGACTACTTTTGCCGACTCTGATTACAAGTTAGATTGTTTTCCTCCCACCCTCATTTTCAGCACAGATGATAAATCAGCAATTCAGCATGTAGCAAAGACAGTTGAATTGGAAAGGAAACATTGGGAAATTTTCCTTGGATGTTCAAAGGATGTTTTTTTCTTCTTAAACTCCATTGAAACCATGTTTTACTTAATTGGTCAGGGAAAATCATTTTTTTTTTCATCAGAAAGAGCAGGGCAAGTCATCATCATTAATCTGGGTTCTAGCAAGATTAAAGTTGTCGGGGTTCAGGGGGGTGAGGAGTATGGATTCTTGCATTGACACTGAAGCTTGAAGCTTAAGCCTGGTTAGTACTAACAGTAGTCAACAGCTCTGTATCACTCAATTCAACCTAGGTTAGTACTGGAAGAGAATAAACTTGGTGACCAACATGGATATATATCTGTCTGTCTATCTAATAGAGTTATTCGGAGTTAGAGGAAACTGAACCTTGTTCCTTTTCTTCCAATGGATGGTTCAGCTACCTCTAATCCTCCCTTCAAATGGCGCATACGGACATCTCCTTCATGCTCTCTGTAACCGCCAGGCTATATATCAACTCAAGGTGAGATATTGGAGGAAAACAAACCGACCGACAAGATCCGTTGCAGAATCCGATGGCCAATCGGTTTGCTTACCTCCAACTCTCACTTTCAGTTCCTGACACTTGCTAGCTAGGTGGACTAGCTGTTGGGAGGTGAGAAACTAACTGTGCATTATTGTCTGTGAAGGCGTTGCTCTACAGGCTACAGCTCGACCCAAATTTATAGGCCTCCTTGAAAAAGCACCCTTGGGAGACTCAGAAGAGCAGCAGCATCTGTTTTCTGTTTCACCTGCCCAGCATCTGCATACAGATTATGCCTTGCCACCTTGTTAAAAAGCTGCAAAAGCATGTCTCCTTGTACTATGTACTAGTGTGCTTGTCACACAGCTCTTCTGGCTTCAGTTCAGTTGATCATGAACTATATTTGAGAAATATTTTACTGTGTTAAAAAGTTTCTAAGTGAAAGGTGATAGAGGCACTATTTACACACACTTTTCGGGTGCGCCGTGCTATACTAAGGCCTCATTTGGCAACCAAAAACGTTCCTAATTGTTATGAGAATCAGTAGAATCACTGTAAACAGGTTAGACAGGGAGGGGGCTCAGCCGGGATGGTCAAAGCACCAAACTCCTGAGAGGGAGGACGTCACTGGCCAGACTAGAATCTGGTGCCCTAATTAAGCTTCAGTCAAGAAGCCGGAGAAACAACAGTTAACTGCTTTCATTAGACGAGACATATTTCACTCCAAAATCATTAGAGTTATTTTTATACCTAAGAAGGAGAAACAACAGTTAACTGCTTTCATGTGACTCGGATTATTGTTCCCCTTTTACTAGCAACCATAGTTTTTAGTTAATTGTTTTGAATAAGTGAAATAAGTTAAAATGTGTAGTATAATTAACCACATAAACTTATGCATTTTGAAGAATATTCTTATTTATATAATTGTTGTGATTTTTAATGTTATTTTAGGGACATAGTCTTTTTTATTTCTTGCCATTAGCCTTCAAAGCTGAAGTCCTACATCTGTATCTCTTTTCTACATTTGTTGATCAATGCATGGTGTCCCTTTGGCCTTGGCTAGTAATAACTGCAAGTCAACAACTCAGGATCAAACAATCCATCCAAATGTAAGATATTCAAGGAAAACAAAGGAGAAAAATTGGCCAGTTTATCCACCGCTTCTGGTACATCTGCCCTTCATGCTCATTATACCTTTGTCTTTTTCTTGAAAATTAAAAAAAAAAAACTAGTCAACTTCCATGATTCCTCCACTGGTGAAGTTGCTATACCAGTGGACATGGTGGCGAAAGTTCGAAGCTAGAACTGTCAGTGATTGTTAACCATCACTGGTAGCATTATCAGTGTCTCAGTGATGTTGCATGCCAATGGTGATAATTCCCTTTTGCACTGAGGGAAGCTCTTATGTTTTGTTAGAAAATCAAACTAAAGCAGAAATTTTGGTGATATGTTCTAGTTCATCAATTGACACGTTCCAGTTTATTCTGGTTACCTATAGTACAAAATTAGCTTTTTTTAACCGTAAAAGACTGTAATAGTACAAAATTAGTTAAGCTAGGTACTAGACATTTGGGAGGGTTCCTTCTCAATTGCAGTTAGCACCATGACAAACATCAGGGAGGGTTCCTTGATTCCTCCTCAATTGCACCTGCTTCACGTGATAGTTCAACAGTATTTTTCAAGAGGAAGTTGCTGCTGTTGGGTAAACGGCTGCATACAGTGCTTTATCAAATAACGGTAGAAGATGGTACATCACTTCTGAAGTTCTGATGAAATAAATACTTGCTCTCCCTGCTTCTCAGGCCGGTTTCCTTACTTCAAATCTGCATTTCAAATAAATTTATTCAGCCATCAGATGCACTTCAGATCTTGCAGGAAACCAAGCTCAAATGGGGACTACTTGTGCCAACTCAGATTACTAGTCAGATTGTTTTCCTCCCACCCTTATTTTCAGAACCAGATGATCATTCAGCATGTAGCAAAAACAGCTGAACTGGAAAATGGAAACTTGGGGAAATTCTCCTTGCATCGTCAAAGGATGTTTTTTTTTAAACTCCATTGATATGTTTTACTTCATTGGTTGTTTTTCATCAGAAAGAGCAGGGCAAGTTCTGAGCAAACAAGCATCATTTTTTGAACTGAGCAAACAAGCATCATTAATCATGGTTCTAGCAAAACTAAAATTTTCAGCTTCAAGGGGGTGAGGAGTATGAATTCTTGCACTTGACATTGAAGTTTGAAGTTCTTATTTTGGGCCTGGTCAGTCTCACTCAATTGAACCGAGCTTAGATATCGGAGGACAACAAACCAACATGGATTGTGTCTGTCGATCTGACATTGAGACCCAGTGTTTGATTTCCTCCAGTGCTCACTTTGAGTGACTGCATTTCAGATATATGCAGGTAAACATCTCCAGGGATGGGCCATTCAAGATGAGATATTAGAGGAAACTGAACCTTGTTCCTTTTCTTCCAATGGATGGTTCAGTTACCTCTAATCCTCACTGCAAATGGCACATACATCTCCTTCATGCTTTCTGTAACCGCCAGGCTATCAACTGGAGGTGAGATATTGGAGAAAAAACAAACCGACCGGCAAGATCCATTGCAAAATCCGATGGCCGATCGGTTTGCTTACCTCCAACTCTCACTTTCAGTTCCTGACACTTGCAAGGTAGGTAACAGGATGGAATGGGAAGAACTGTTGGGACGTGAGAAGCTAACTCTGCATTGTCCGTGATTCGAAGACGTTGCTCTACAGCTCCACCCAAATTTATAGGCCTCCTCCTTGAGAAAGCACCCTTGGGAGTTTAGGACTCAGGACAGCAGCAGCATCTGTTTTCTGTTACACCTGCCTTCATACAGATTATGCCTAGCCGTGCTTTTGCAGCTCAAAAGCATGGCGCTTGTACTGTGTACTAGCGAGCTTGTCACATACTACCCACATTCAGCTCTTGTGGCTTCAGTTCAGTTGAACATGCTATCCCTCGAGTCTCAGTGGCCATATATAGCCAACTATAACCATTTACTATATGGTTTGGGAAAATAAAAATTCTTTTGTGGACCTCCTCTTTTTTTTTTTTGAAGTTTTATTTTTTTTTTCAAATGGCTAAACAATGAGATTTGGATATTAAGTTTAGCCAAACTGTTAGCTCTGAGACAACAATTAGGCAAACATAAAAATAGAAGCAAATATCTATAAAAAACAGAAGCAAATAGATATATATATATATATACAAGTAACTATTATTCAGAAATAAATCATGGAAAGGACTGTCCACGGAGCCATTAGTCTACATAAATCGGGATATATGATGAATGGATTGTACAGGAGTAGAGCCAGAGAGCACCTAGTTAGGCTCGTGGTTACGGTAGTGTTACAAACCAAGCAATAAAATAAGAGTGTACTGTAGTATATGTCGGTCACAACGGACCAACTTAACAATAAATGCTACAGTAATAGCTTAAATCCATTGTTGTTGATACAACAAAATAAGCAAGAGTTCTACAGCATACATACTGACCGTGCAAATGCACAGGGGCAACCTTTCTATTCGAAGTGAGATGGCATTATGATTACAAGGATTTCCCATCTGATTAGAGCAGAGGAAACGGCGAAGATAGCTGCAGGGCGTGAATGCGTGATGGCAGTAGTCCCAATAATTCTGCACCGCGTTGTATTGCATCCACCTTCTAATTTTGTGCCTCCAGCTCCTCTCTCGGCCTATAGTGTCAGCGGCCAGCATGTTTACCCATCAGTACTCATTAGTTAGTACACATAACATTACATGCAGAACGAAACTTACTGTAAGTACAAACAAAAGCATGTAGATGCATGTGATAAATCCGTAACAAAGTTTTGCATACCTAGGATAAAACGCAGTTTCAAAGATGAAGGCTGGGTGACGAGGATGTGCGTCGGCTGCTTCCTGAAACACCCTGCTGATCACCAACTGAGAGTCGGATGTATCGCTGTCGTGGTTACCAACAACCCTGCCTACAATTATTTCCTCGAGGCTTGACAGATACTGGAGACCGGGAGGTGTAGCCTTGTCCTATTTATGTAGATCCAGTGATAACTCCAGCCTCCGGAGGTTAGGCATAGCTCCGTTCTCAAATATCAGGTATGATACCACATCACAGTTAAAACTGAAAACCTCGAGAGCCTTGAACCCCATGGACCCGCCTATCACGACCCTATCTGTAGGTACACCTGGGATCCATAAGTAGAGTTCAACAAGGGAGGGGTGTAACACCCCAGGCGCCACAAAAGCCTAAGATGTCACTAAACGTCTCTTCCCTCACGCTAGAGTATAAAACTCGAAAAGCAAAACCCAACATCAAAGTAAAAGCGCGGAAGTTACTACGAGAATGAAACTATATAATTAAATAAAGTTCCAACTTAAAGATTTATTGAACCATAAAGTATCACCACGAACATAACTAAGTTCATGACAGCAAGCCGGAGGTGACATTATTATATCTAAAGGTGACTATAAAGTGAAGACGTGTTTCTAATCCCCAGCCCTCCAAGCAAGCATCCAATCAAACACACGGAAAGATATAAAGGGGTGAGAATAAATCTCAGCAAGCAAACTACCCGATCATGTCATTCAAACTACAAGTTCATTAAACATCGACTTCAAAGTTGAAGATACAACAATATAAGAAATTAATAATTCATAGACAAATTAATCAACTTAAATAAGTAAACATCATTCATGATATTTAATAAAATAAACCACCTCTTCAAATGGGAAATAAACTCCTCGTATCCACAACCTCAATGCAAATAAACCTCGGAGTGCAGATGCAATGCATATGCATGTCCACCGCCTCCATACCCAACAAGGTATGAAGCTGCATCGCACCCCTCCTCGGGCAACGTCACGATGCTGTACGGCAGACGATCGCGGCCAGCAAGCGGCGACATCCACGAATGTAGTGCAATGCAATATGATGCAATGATATATGGTGCAACCGCATAAACATTTAAGATTCAACAAATGATCATCATACATAAGTTACTTGATAGAGGGACAAGTGAGTTAACAGTTGTAGATATTATGTTGGTTTAATTAATGTTATCTCATAGTGTAGGTAGATTAAATAACATGTCAAGCTGTAGCAATCCACCGCTACGTTTACTTGCCTTAAGATGACGATGCAAACGTGAGCTAAGGGCGATCAAAGGTGCACCACCTGTTAACATATCATCACCTCAGAAAATAAACTCAAACAAACACTCACAAATGACACTTAGATCGCTTCTACGGCCTGCACTACCGTTTCCCCAAAACAACGATCAAACGATCAACCAACAGCAGCAACCTTGTTTCACATTTTCACTAAAGATAAATTACTCATACAAAAATTATGAAACTTCTACTTAAGGTGTAAAACATCATTATAAACAATTCTTGTATTGAAAAGTTTTGCACAACACGCTTCTAAGATGGAGTAATTACCCACGGAACATAACTGAACAATTCTGCCGGCCAAAACAGAATATCAAACTGCATAAATTCATAACTGAAGATTTACAGAATAAAAAAATATATAAGTTACCAATCTGGAAAGCCTAACAAAATCCCTAGACTTTTTGTTCACGTCGAAAGATCAAACTAATTAATTTAAGTAGCCAAAAACAGCTTAGATCTAAAACTGTCCAGATTTCTGACAGCGCAATTGCTTCATCGAACAACAGCCATAACTCATAAAATATAAGGGCTATAATCATGATCTCTACGGCAAAGGAAAGATATTCAAGTATACTACATGAATATAATTTTTATATGATTTTTAGATACAAGGAAACATCAATAAACAGCAACCAACTCACTACTGTACAAACAGGGAAAACTATAGAGACCAATTTCGAGATTGAAACCCTAACCCCTTTAGCTAATGAAACGAACACGCTAGCCTAACCACGGTTTTCACATCATAACAGCGGGGAAAAACACGATCTTACCGCCAACAGAGAGTATGACGAAGTTATGCAGCAATTGATCTCCCGTTCCCCTTCTACCTTGCAGCGATCTCCGCGTTACCCAACCCGTCGATTCGATCTACTCCATGGACGGAATCACCATCAAGAACAGCGAGGGGAACCATGGGATTGTGGGAAAAATGAGAGGAGACGAACCCTAACCGGTTTGGAAAGAATGGAAACAAGGACTATCGCAATGATGATGGCTAGACTACAAATCCTCTCTTCTTCTCCTCCCTGTTCTTCTCGCCTCCTCTTCTTCTCCTCCCTTCTCCCTTCTCCTATTCTTTCTTCGTGCGTGCACTAGAGCTGGCGATGGGAGAGGGAAATATGTGGCCAATAATAGCATCACGATGGAGAGAAAGAATGAAAACTTGAATGGGTCATGACCACTAATAGGTAATTGGTCTTGCATGTGCATGGCCATAGAATAGGACTCGGGCATGGGAAAATTGAACACGGCAAAAAAAAAAAACCAAATATAGATGGACACATGGGCGGCAATTATTGTAGCAGATTAAAAGCACTTGTTGTACGGTATGATTTTTCCCTTTCTGAAAACATGCACCTACATGCTATATGTGATCCAATTTCAAATAACAAATGTGTAGACAAACCAAAAACAATATATTATAAAGCACTAACAACCGCTAGTCTCATTTTATCCATCTGAGTGACAAAAATTAAAAATTCAAATTTACGGCCTCTCTTTAACTCCGATCGATCTACATTAAATAAATTACTTAATCCATAAGAAAAATCCATTTTTATTTATGGTATTCTTGGGTGTTACAAGGGAGTGTCCCAATGAGACCAATATCTTCCTGGGGCATCTGCTTCACTCCAAGATCCAACCAATGGAGCTTTGGGAGATCTCCGATCCACCTAGGAACTCTTGAGAAGATCACTCCATCTAGACAAAGTTTTTCAAGGTTGTGAAATGGAGGAGAGAGCAGGCTTAGGGCATCGGCTCCCACAGCAAAAATAACCAGGCGTCAGTAGCTGTTTGAGGTTACTTAGCTTTTCCAGGGAAAAAACCAGAGCATCCATCATTATAGTTTTGAGCATATCACCATCCGTGTGTCTCAGCCGTGGATCTTTGGAATCATCTTTCCAAAAGTTGAGATGAATCTGTTGCAGCTCGTTGAGTTCACCGAGGCCCTTAATACTCTCTAGAGAGCTCTTTGCTAGGCTAAAGGAGTTCAGGGTACGCAAAGCGATTTCATCTTCCCAATCCCGTCTGGCAAACTTGTATCAAATGGTAAGATCAGATGGGATAAGCATGGCATTTCAATGATATCTGATGGAGTGTAGTTGCAAATGGTTATCTCGGGTATTTGCAGCCTCTCTAAATGTCGTAGCCTCCAAATTTCACTAGGTAGCACAATGGAATATTCTGTATCAAAATATGGCAGTTCAATCCTAAAGTACCTCAGCTGCGACAATTGGCCAACACTGTGAAGTCCATTCTCATCATGTGCTTAGGAGATTCTTTAAGGTAAAGCACCGAAGAGACTTCAGCTTAGAGAATGGAGGCATCCATGTTGATGCTCCAAACAAGACAAGAGAGCGAACTTGTGATTGGCAGCAACTATCCACCTGCAATATGGTGTCATCATCTGCAGGACCATTGAAGCTGACTGATAGTCGGTGAACTCTGTCTTGTCGTTCTACCACCACTTGTCCATTGTGCACAACACTTATAAAATTATCTTCTTTACACCTCTTTATGATTAGATCGAGCATCATATCTTGTACTTTGTAGTCATATTTTCCTTGTTGAATCATGTTCCTATTGACAAGTTCATTGAAATAGCTTTCCGCTACATCCCTTGCATCTTGCCCGGAAGCCTTGCTGACCACAAGACGTTACGCCACCCATAAGTCAATCAGGTGATCCCTTTCAATCTCATAGTCCTCGGGATAAATGCCAAGATACAAAAGCATGCTCTTAGATGACGTGGAAGGTGCTTATAGCTTAGGTCCAAGATATGCATCATGTCATCCAAGGAGTTTCTTTGCAGATTCATTGACTATAGAACGTTTTATGTACTCCCACTTTGCTCTATGGGTTGGTCCACTAAAGTGCTAGCCATGGTGACAATTGCAAGTGGTAAACCACCGCACCTCTTTAAAATTTCAGGAAAGAAATTTCGAGAACCGAGGAGGGCAAGTATCTTCATTGCCAAAAATTCTTCTATAGAATAACTTTCTTGAGTCCACGTCACTTAGTGGTTTCATATAATGAATGCACCCATGGCCGTCAGTGCGACATGCCCACCGAGCCACACCTTCAATCCTTGTAGTCACAATAAGTCTGCTTTGCTTTGATTGTTTTAGAGTGGAAAAAGCACAACTAATAATATCCCAATCATTCACTTCCCACAAATCGTCAAGTACAATCAAGTACCTACGAACATATACCAAACATAGCATAGGTCGAGTCTAAACACTAACAATTGTAGAAAATATAAGCAGTGAGAGATATTGTATAGTCAATAAATTTTAATATGAAAGTAAAAGAGTTTGTACTAGTTATGTACAAATATGCTACAATTGAAACATGAAAGGTAAGTGTAGCTCTATTTAAAATATTAGTTACCATTCTAAATCTATCTTACTTTTACTAACTACAAGCTCCAAAGATGTATTCGTAATCTTTATGATACGCAAAATTAAAGCTAAATGCTAAAAATTCTACAAAAATCAAATGACAAATTATCGAAAAATACAATTGAGAACAAGGGGGCATTGGATCTATTATGTTATCTACCTAATTGCCAACCCCCTTCTATGGTCTAAAGTAATCCCCAAAATATTAATCTAAATTACCGGCGACTACCATTTATATACAAACAGACTCAAAATACCCATAATCATAATGTCGTGGTCTAATACCACGGTCACGATGTCGATGTATATTGGCTAATGTGTTACAACGATGGCCTAGCTCAAGAGACAATGACAAGCGATGTATACTGGTTCGGGGAAATCGGGCTCCCTAGTCCAGTCTGAGTCACTATCCTAGCTCAAACACTCGTAGAGGGGTGGCTACAAGCTTGGCGAGAGAGGGTATGAGCTCCCAAGTCTTTGTGTGTCTGTTGTGGGTGTTGATGATGAAGATGATCGTCATCCTCTCCCAATGGCTAAGGTGCCCCTTGTATAGTCCAAGGGACACATACGAGAGATGCCAAGGGAAGAAATCTAATATAAGGGGGTAAAATATAAATGTACAGATAACAGTGCATGTCGTTGTGTCAGATGCGCGTGCGTCGTTTCCTGCTGTTACGTAGCCTACTTTCCTAACTAGCTCGGTGTAGGGGAGATAGGCGTAGGGATCTCAGCGTCCGAGGCCCGTCCGGGCGAGCTCGGCAGCTCGCGGGTGCCGTGACAATAGTCGGCGTGCCTGTTTACACTCTGATCGAGTGTTATGGCCAGGGAGGCGTTCCGTCGTCCGTCAGGCACACCTTCTCTGTTACGCCGACCGATGTTGCACGCCGTCGACGCCGGGCGCCCATCTGTCGGGGTGCGGCGATGGTTCGGGCTAGGCGTGATGAAACGTGTGGGCGGGAGAGCTCGAGGGGAGCGATCTCCCTTGTCCGTAGTGGTTGGCGAGACTCTAGCTCGGCCGGGCCCTGTCGGGGGCTGTCAGATGGCGTGCCGTGGCTATGGGCTCCATAGCATGGCTACGCACTCGAGTGCTTCTAGTTTGGAGCCCGTAGGCTGTGACGATTAGTCCGTAGGCGCCTAGATCCGTTCCGCTCCGAGCTCGAGCTCGTGCAGTCGGGAGAGGTCACTTAATCCCCGGGATCTTGGAGCTCGGGGACTGTAGGGACCGGTGCCTGCTTTCGGAGGTCCCCTTGTTGCTCTCGGATGGTCCCGCGAGCTCGACGGGCTTGGGGCCGGCTCAGCCTAGTGTTAGCGGCAAGCCCATTCGGCGCGAGCTCGTGTCGCGTCGGGTCGGCGGCTGAGATTCTAGTGTCGGCCCCAGTGTTAGCAGCCTAGTGTTAGCCCCGAGCGTTTGTGGGAGTTGTTTGCTTCCTCAAGCGCTCTCCGTTGAGGCCGTGGTGTCCGTCTAGGGGGTGGTGCATGCGAGTGCACCCGCCGGGTGTAGCCCCTAGGCTCCTTGAGAACATTGCATTCTCGGGAGTCTTGAAATTTTGGTTCGTTCTCGTTCTTTCCCATTCTTCCCTCGTGCCAAGGGGTGGGTCGAGCTTGTGCCCTGGTCTTACCTCATTGGTTGAGATTGGGTGCTCAGTGAGCTGCTAGCGAGTGGTTCGAGTGAGGCCCGAGCTTGTCGGCTCATTTGTTCGATCACCGGTGGATCGACCTCATTCCAGGAGCTCGACCTCACATTTCCTCGAGATCGCATCTCAAGTTTAGGGCGTATTTTCCTCGAGGAAGAGACGGGAGGTCGGTGCACCGCTCTCGGCGACTCAAACGCAACCTTGAAGAGACTTGCGGCGTTCGGGACCCACAAGCACGAGTCGCTTGTACTTCTCTTCCAAGCGCCCCTTGCTCTGGGCGGGCGGGGCGGCCGTCAAGCCTTTGTTAGGCCGGCCTCCGAACCCCGGGCCCTAGATTGCAGCGAGCTTGTTGCCGCGCCATTTATCGAGGAAAAGTTACCGTTGTAACTTTCAGCGGGATTGTGGCGACCTCATTTGCTGCGCCATTTTGTCGAAAAAAAGTTACCGTTGTAATTTTACGCCGTTAGGATACCGCCGTTTATGACTTTTCAGCAGGGAGTTAAGGCGATCGTTGGAGGCCGTTCCGGTCACCCATCAATCACGTCACCCGTTTTCACGGCTATAAATCTACGGGGTAAGGAGGGCGGATCTTTTACCTTTCCTCACGCTTTCCACGGCGCCGCCCGGTATCTTTGTCTTACGCCCCATAGCCCCTTCCGCCTCTAGCAAACTATGGAGAGCCCCGGCGCCGTTCTCGCTCCTCCGGTGATCCCGACGGAACCCGGCGGAAACAGATGGCCGCGTGGGGACCATCGACCAATGACCAAGGCGATGTTGGAGAACCTCGCCGCGGTGGGAGTATCCCCGTGCTCACCGACGCCGAGGATTGGAAGGTGCCCGCGCTGGAGGACGACGTCCACAACCCGCCACAAGGGTACATCGTCTCCTTCACGGCGTTTCACGAGCTGGGGTTCGGCGTCCCCGCCCATGACTTCTTCCGTAGGCTGCTCATCCACTAGGGCATCGAGCTCAAGCACCTCGTGCCGAACGGCCTTCTCCACATCGCCACCTTCATTTTCTTGTGTGAGGCGTGGCTCGGCATCGAGCAAACCGGGAGCTCTTCAAGCACTATTTCGCTCGGCATCGAGCGAACGGGAGCTCTTCAAGCACTATTTCTACATCAAGATCCAATACCCGGTCTGGGCGGCGGGAAGGTCGCGGCTCCGATCGGCTGCGCCATGCTTCCGTTTCAGGGCGGGATGAAGGCGGAGTTCCTGAGGGTTGAGATCTTGTCCACGGGCGGCACGTGGCACAGACATTGGTTCTACCTCCAAAACGACGCCAACTACCCACTACCAGAGTTCATGGGGCGGATTTTTGACGGACCTCTGGAGACCTGGTGGGAGGCGATCGACAAGAACCTAAGGCCCCACGTCCTCCGTGCTGCCGAGAAGATCAAGCTCCTTAGCTACCACGGCCTGATGGAGCCGCTGATCATCGCAGTATGGATGCTTCAAGGCGTCATCCCTCTGCGGAGGCGCGTGCTCCGGGTGTGGGAGATGATGGCTTGACAAGAAACCCTTCGAGGAAGATCTGCCCCGTGAAGTTCGTCCCGTTGTCGGTGATGATCAAGTTCAAAACGCCGGCGATGGATGATGCCGGTGAAGAACTTGACCATTTCCTGTGACCTCATGCGTGAGATGGGCATCACCTCGACCCACTTGGTGAACTTGTCGATGGAGACGAGCAGATGAGTGTAGCCCCGGGCGACCTCGTGAATGGCCCCACCATGTCGAGTCCCGGACCGCGAAGGGCCAAGTGACGGGGATCATTTGGAGGGCCTAGGCTAGGGAGGTGCGCCTGCATGGCGAAGAACTCGCACCCCTCACATCGTCGTACATAAATCTAGTTAGCATCGGCGACGGCTATCGGCCAAGAGAAACCCTCACACGAAGGCCTTGTCGCCACAGTTCGCGGGGCCGCAAGGTGCCCGCACTCTTCGACATGAATCTCCTTCATGAGCTCTTGCTTGTCTTTGAACGTGACGCAAAGATTGGAGTATCCCCGATGCGCTACGCCGGTAGAGCTTGTGCTCGATGATGATGTAGGATTTGGTGCGGTGAGCGATGCGCCTTGCCTCCTCCTTCTCGGCAGGCATTTTGCCATTCTTGAGCCAGTCTAGGATGGGGATCCGCCAGTCGGGCTTGGGGGCCTTAGGCTCCGGGACGGCGAGGACCCCCTATCTTTGGCGACATTGACTTCCATTGGCGAGCTCGAGCTCGAAGAAGTTTTGTCTTTACTGGGGTGCGGCACAAAGGGCGTCTTTGCGGGGTCATCATGCGAGCTTGAGGTCTCACCCTCGAGTCAAATCGAGGGGGAATACCGGGTCGTGGAAAAAACACACCGGGAGGAACTATTTTCGATCCGACGCGAGTTTGGCGAGGACGTCGGCGTCGCCATTGTACTTGGCGGGAGATGTGGTTGAGATTGAGGCTATCGAAGTGCTCTTCGAGTTCGCGCACCTTTCGGCGACGCGATCATTTTGGGGTTGACGCAATCGACCCGCTTCATGACTGGTTGGAGACGAGCTCGAAGTCTCCCGAACCTCTCACTTGATGCCGAGCTTGGTAGCGATACGGGCGCCCGCTTCACCAAGTCCTCATACTCGGCGACGTTGTTGGACGCGATAAAGCGGAAGCGGATCGAGTACCTCATGCGCACGTTGCGTGGTGAGACAAAGACCAGCCCAGCCCCCATGCCATACTTCTTCACTGAGCCATCGAAGTAGAGGACCCAGTACTCTGCGTTGTCTGGCTTGGGCGGTAGTTGCGTCTCTATCCATTCGGCCACAAAGTCGGGGAGGACTTGAGACTTGATGGCATCTCTCGGTGCATACGTGATGCCCGACCCCATCAGCTTGATCCCCCATTTGGCGATGCGTCCCGTGGCCTCGGGGCTACGGATGATCTCGCCAAGAGGGAACTTGGAGACGACGGTGATTGGGTGCGCGTCGAAGTAGTGGCAGAGCTTTTGCCGCGTGATCAACAAGGCGTAAGCGAGCTTCTGGAGCTGTGGGTACCGGGTCTTGGTGTTAGAGAGGACCTCATTGGTGAAGTAGATGGGATGTTGCACGCGGAGTGCGTGTCCCTCCTCCTCGCGCTCAACTACGAGCACCGAGCTCATGACCTGCGAGGTCATTGCGTAAAGCAACATGGGCTCGTCGGGCTTGGGCGGCGTGAGCACCGGTGGATTGGCTAGGAGCTCCTTCGAGAGTTGAGAGCGGCATGTGCCTCGTCGGTCTAGGTGAAGCGTGAAGCGCTCCGACTTCTTCAAGAGCTTGTACAGCGGGAGGCTCCGCTCCCTGAGCCGTGCTATGAACCGACTTAGCGCGGCGAGGCAACCCGTGAGCCGCTGTACGCTTTTGACGTTCTTGATAGGACCCATGCTCCTGATTGCCTGTATCTTTTTGGGGTTGGCTTCGATGCCGTGCTCGGACACGACAAAGCCAAGGAGCTTCCTCGTGGGACCCCAAAGACACATTTCTCAGGGTTGAGTTTCACGCCGAACTCGCGGAGTTTGCTGAAGTCGTGGGACTATTGGACTTATACAAGGCAACTTAGGTGCTTGCCCCCAGCTCTGGATGAGAAATAATCATTGTATTATATATATCTTTTAGAATGGTGCCTTGGAATGCCCCGGTTGTTGGACTTATATATACGGGGCAACTTTAGGTGCTTGCCCCTAGCTTTAGAGGTAAAATAACAACCCTGCTTCATCTTTTGAGGGTAACCTTGAAGATGCCCCCAGCATATGGGCATGAAGAAGGCTAGATATTTTGGGGGCGTAAGGAAGTCACCAGCTCTTAGGCTTCTCGAGGACAGTGCCTCAGCTTCGGGATGAGAAAAAGAATATTGACCTAGTCACATCAAAGCTGCCTTAAAGGGCTATAGGTTAAACAACTTTTAGCTCGAGGCATGTTTCATATTCTTCCATTGTCAAACTTATGTAATCTCTGAGGTTGCTTGTTGTATTTCATGCACCTCGAAGGTTGCCACCAATACTTGGGAAAAACTAGCCCACGGTGAGAAGTGTGTTTTCTCATAGTAAAATATTTGTCACCTTTGGACTATGGGAGAAATTTTGGTAGCATGTACCGCCTACTTGGTCCATGTCATGACATCGAGATTGTCTTTGGTTGACTTCGCATAAGTGCCCTCAATTGTTTGGGCAATGATGAATGCAAGTTTTGCAGCTGCTACTCCGCTTGCTTGAGGACCTTTTTTAGGAACTTATTGGTCATTGATGGTGCCAAATTATGTCACACCGCTCACAGTTTTTGACTCATCTTAGGGAATGTGATGGCCTCCTTCTTGATTTTTTTTTGCACATGGTTCTAACATTCTTATTAGCCAACAAAGCAAAATTGTCATGAGCATTGGAAGAAGGGCATCTCTAAAATTGGTGTGATCATTCTACTCATTTGTTTGCATCTGCCTTTTTTTGTGTGTTGGGCATGTGGAAAGCAGCTTCGCTTGTTGGTGATGCCAAAATTGAGCTTCCTAACATTTTAGGATGATTCTCCCATTCATGGCTGAGCAATTAGCACATATAGTTGCAAACTTATCTAGCCTTCCGACAAGACTTCTTTTGTTGTCGATGTTGTTGACTTGCACCTTGACAAAATCCTTGAGGGACTCTTGATCACAAATAAGGTCCTCATACATTTTGTCGCCTCGGCATGGAGCTGGGCATATGTATTATGCCACAAGTGAATATTAGGACAATTATAGAAGCCCAAAATTGCATCATATGAAGGGCTTTAGGGCTGTCAAAATAGGCGAGCATACTTGCCCAAAAATGATAGCCCACACAACCTCTTGCACTTGAAATTTTCATCGGCACAACATGTAGGTCTCAGGAGACAACAACTTTTTTTTGTGACCACTGGGCATAGCAGAGATGGGAGGAGAACCATGTCCCACTAGGCGTGCCATTTTGTTTCACTAGAAAAATCACTAAGGCGGATCTCTCTGTGTTTCGCGAGTCATACTACTCAGTACTATTAAGCGCAGGCGTGCCAGTATACATTCGTATACAAATTGAATAAATGTGCAAGTAAGTACACACGAGACAAGAGTTTAGGGAAATATCACTTTATTATTCATCACAGAATTACAAAGTATAATTTCCCACTTTAACATATATTTCTTGCCGAAGCCTCATCCGACAATCGGGGATTGTGTGGTTTCCCCTCCTGGGGCCTCGGAAGGCCGCCAGATTAATTACATCCACGACGTTAGGCCGCGGAACACCTCCCATTAAGCTATGCCGATGGTCATCATTGTCGCTCTGAATAAACAAAGAGTTGTCTCCGTGTATATGCATAAGCACAAATGAATGAAATGATGAAGTGCTAGAGCCTCGTCGGCCTCTAACAAGGGTATCCAGCCTCATCATGCGAAACTCATAATGAAGTCAAATGTTCGGCCTCGTCGGTCACGAACAAACAATTCCAGCCTCGTCGGTCGCGGAAAAGAAACGTCCCAGCCTCGTCGGTCTGGGGGAGAAATTAATGACTTCATATGGTTCACCGGCCTTGACAAGTCACGGAAACCATGGTTGATGGTGAATGGGAGACTTGTGCTCATGTGACACTCTGGAGATCACTCCTCCTTGTAAACTTCTGAGTTCCTTAACGTGACACTTAGTCGTCTGCCGATTCATATGAACTCGAGTATTTTATCATGCCTCAGAATCATGTGCATCAAGTGTCGGGCCTGTCAGAGCCCATATCTTGGATAGATCAAAGTTGGGCCGTCAATTAGCCAAGCAATATACATATCATCAAAGCTGGCCTGTGATCTGGCCAAGCTTATACTTTGCACGTACAACATTTGCACGGAACCGGAGACTCTTTTCTATCTTCTTCTTTGCCATATATATAGTGATGTATATACTTTAACTCAGCTGGCTTCAAGTGTCTGCTCGCCAATTTCTTTATGTACATGTTGCAACGTAGGCTTGCATGGCAATGTAGCTTTCTCTATTGGCATTCTTGCCGTGTATTGTACCAGTATACATACACAAGGTAGCTCATGCCGAGAGCTTGCCAAGGTGAAGGTCGTCATCATCAGGCCGCACTGCTCCGCAGCCGCGGCGACCTTGCTTGTCGTTCCGGCCGTCGCTGAATTCTCTGCCGAAGAACGTTGTATTTGCCGAAGAACGTTGTATTTGCCACAGCCGTGGATGCATCATGGCAATGCATTTGGGGATGTCGGTCGAGGCTGTGCTTTGACCGGGCTGCCATAAATGCCGAGGTTTTACAGACTCATCGTGCAGCCCTGCCGGGCTACCCCGACGGTCACACTGTTGTCTCTTCTTAGCTGGATGTCGATCGAGACTGTGCCTTCACCAGGCTGCCATGAATGCCGAGGTTTTATAGACTCATCGTGTAGCCCTGCCGGGCTACCCCGACGGTCACACCGTTGCACCTCTGCAATATTCGCCGGGCTACCGTCTCTACTGAGCCAAATGCGGTCGCTGTCTCTTCTTCGCTGCAGTGGTGATCGTCGTTCCGGGCTGCCTCCGTCGTGCCGCGGATTGCTACACATGACTGCACATCTAACCTACAGCTATGCAAAAGAGAGATAAGATGTAAACAAAAACAAGTAAAGAATCTCACCATAAGCGTGGGCAGCCATGGGTGTCAAGGATGCCGGAGTTGATGTTGGTGTGCTTGCTGTAGAGGACGGCGAGGTTGACGGCGTCGCTGCCGCACTTGCCGGCAACGACGTAGGTGTTCTGTAGACGTTCAGCTTGCCGGAGATGATGTAGACCTCGCCGGAGAGGATGAAGTGCTTGACGAGGAGGAGGCCGACGACGTCGCTGCTGTGCTTGGCGTGGGTGCAGCGACGGCGCGTGTGCAAAGTGACGACGTACGCGACTGGCAGGGAGGTGGCGTGTGGTGTGTGTGCAGCCTGGCGGCGATATGTGGAGGTGGAGTGCGTCCGTGTACGGGGGCAGCAGTGTGTTGTTTTGGTGGAGTGTGTGTCAGGACAGCAGCTTGTCTTTTTTTTTTTGGCTGAGTCCGTCCGTCCTTGACCGGTGGCAACTTGCCTCCTTTTATAGGGCAGAGCTATTGCTAAATGGAGGGAGCAGCGAGGGATGAGCATGGCCAGCCTTCGATCTGAACTAGCGGGCGAGCGGAGTGCCAGGACATGCAAGGGTAGACGATGCCGGCGCGCGGCTTCCGGCTCATTCAAATCTTGAGATTGCTCTCGTCCTCAGAGTCGCTGGTTGGCTATGGTTGTCCGAGAAAGGAACGTGGTAGCTCCACCCGTCGTATGCTGCATGCGGGATGCCGGGCCCTTTGATTTGCATTAACGGAAGGCCGAGACTTCTGCTCCGCGCGCGGCAATGGCTTTGCTAATTATAGGATGCATGTGTTTAGACAGGAGAGAGTAGCACCGCCTATTTTGGAGCTTGTGGCCAGTGTTCTCGTGAAGCTTCTTGCTGCCTTTGCATGGTTTGTGTGCTGTGTAAATGCGTGCCGCAGCAATTGTATATGCACAATATATAATCACGTATTCATGTACATATATTTATACATGTATATGCACTGTTACGTGAGACAACCCCTTGCATGTTTGTTTCTTATCAATTAACTTGAAACTCTAAGCATTAGTGGGCTTAATCACACCACGATGACATCATCATGGGCTTGAAAGTCTAGGCAAGCCACATGCCTGAGATACTTTGTCCTCATTAATTGATCATTAGGCAATTCCTTTAGCCCAGATGTTTATATAGCCCATATTGTCCAAATTTATTTTAACCCTTATTTGACTCATGCTAATAAATAGGCTATGTAATATTACAACATGCCAAAATCTCATCTTACAGTATGCTTCAACAGCACGAGCTCCCAAGTCTCTCTGTGTATGTTGTGGGTGTTGATGACGAAGATGATCGTCATCCTCTCCCAATGGCTAAGGTGCCCCTTTTATAGTCCAAGGGGCACGTACAGGGATACCAAGGGAAGAAATCTAATATAAGGGGTAAAATGTAAATGTACAGATAATAGTGCACGCCGTTGTGTCAGATGCGCATGCGCCATTTCCTGCTGTTACGTAGCCTACTTCCCTATCTAGCTCGGGTGTAGGGGAGATAGGCGTAGGGATCTCGGCGTTCGGGGCTGTGCAGGCGAGCTTCGGGGAGCTCGCGGGGTGCTATGATGACAGTCGGCGTGCCTGTTTACACTCTGATTGAGTGTTACGGCCAGGGAGGCGTCCCGTCACCCGTCAGGCACGCCTTCTATGTTACGCCGCCTGACGTTGTTGCGCCGTCTGTCAGGCTGTAGCGTGAATTCAGGCTAGGCGTGATGAAACGTGTGGATAGGAGAGCTCGAGGGGAGCGATTTCCCTTGTCCGTAGTGGTTGGCGAGACTCGAGCTCGGCCGGGCCCTGTCGGGGACTGTCAGATGGCGTGCCACGGCTATGGGCTCCATAGCATGGCTACGCCACTTTCGAGTGCTTCTGGTTTGGAGCCTGTAGGCCTGATATCCGATCTCCTATGAAGATCGCGGCGTAGCTGTGACGATTAGTCCATAGGCAGCTAGATCCGTTCTGCTCCGAGCTCGAGCTCGTATGAGGCAGGAGGTCACTTAATCCCCTAGGATCTTGGAGCTCGGGATGGTGGGACCGGTGCCTGCCGGAGGTCCCCTTTGTTGCTCTCGGATGGTCCCGCGAGCTCGGGAAGGCTCGGGCCAGCTCAGCCTAGTGTTAGCAGCCGAGCCCATTCGAGGCGCGAGCTTCGAGCTCGCCGAGGCGGAGATTCGCCATGAGCCTGGAGCTCGTTTCGAGACGGAAAAACTCGCCCGAGCTTCGAGCTCGTGGGCGAGCGTAGTTTTAGAGCTCGCTTGGGCGGAGCCGGAGCTCGGGCAATCCCTTTAGCACGGCCCAACTCAATCATGGGCGCGTCGACTCTTTGTTGTGCTTGATCGCGGATCAGTGCCTAAATTAGGGGATCCTTGATTTAGTCCCCGGACACATAACCTGAATTAGCATTATTAAAAAATAATACAAAAGAATCCCTTAATTTTTTTCGAAACTAAGCTCCCCGCTATTATTGAATTATCCTAAATAACTACATACAGTTGTTATTTCATAAAAAATATCCTCGAGTACAAATGTATGCTTCTAATTACTGACTTATATCACTGTGAATATAAGCAAAAAAAACTAATAGGATGTATAAAAAATTAACACCTAAAGTTTCATCTAAATTATCCAACTTTATTGTTTATTAAAAATAACCAAAAGTAATTAGCCCATACATATAAATGACCTGCATCCATATTTATAAAAAAAGTCAATGTACTTTTGTGTTACTCCCTTTGATCGAACATAATGTATCAAATATTACCCCTATAATCATTTCATCTAAATTACCCACCATCACTATTACTAAAATTTAATGTCGTATAATTCTAGTTACCTCTATATGCCAACATAAATAATATACTAAAATACTTCTACATATGCATATAAACTAGTCACTTCTTTATTATTATAAAACTCACTCAAGCTATGTATGGAAGATGTTGGTCATAGTATTAAAATAGCCATATATAATAAATGGCAAATGTATAGTTTCGCAATATATTGTGGGAATATAGCGTATTTTCCTTAATTTGTACTCCTCTCTTATAGAAAAATGATGGTTGAGGACTGTAACCTTAATCACTAATAATGTGATGAAGGTAGAGGTAAATAACCAAACACATGTAACAGCCTGAATTTTTGCCAGACGACGACACCCCCTCGTTTCTCTATTCACTCCACTCACTCGCACACCGGCTCCCTCTCCTCCTCACATTGACAGACGACGACACCTCTCCTTTCTGCATACTCGTGCCCCTGCTCACATTGGCTCCCTCTCCCTCCAACACTGACAGAGCCATTGCCCCCTCCCTCTCCTCGCTCACATCCTCCTCCCTCACTGTGGCTGCGCCCCCCCTCCCCCTCCTCGCTCCCCTCTTTTACGTCGTGGTCTAATACCACCGTCCACAGTAATGTCTGGCTAATCGTGCTCCGATGGCCTAGCTCTCTAGAGACAATGACACAAGATTTATACGTTCAGGGGCAAATCGGGCTCCCTAGTCCAAAGGTGATCACTATCCGAGCTCGAGATGCTCATACCGGGGCTAGTACAAGCAAGGCGAGAGAGGGAGAGGGCTCCCAAGTCTCTATGATTGAGGCTAGTGCCAATATCGAGTGTGTGAGTGCGGGTGCTGGGTGTTGAAATCTTGAACCTTGCCTCAACCGGAGGGCTGCCTCCCCTTTTATAGTCACAAGGGGCGAGGCTCGAGAGCTCTCATCGAGTTGAGGACCTAAAGAAAATGAAAATGCGTGTACAGAGTGTCGGATGCAAAGAGAGCTCTTAGATGAGCTCATGGCGCGGATGAGAGCTTCCTTCGAGCTCCCGGGAGCTTTGGATGCTGAAATTGGTCGTCGCCGTACGCGGGAATCAGGGTTTGGGCGGTGGTCAGGCGTCGCCCTGTCTCTAATCGTAGTTGGAATACGTCTTCTCGGTATGGGCGTGCCCACACCGTTGATGGGAAGTCGCACTCGTATGTACCTGCCCGACACCGTGGCGGCGCTTATTGGAGCCGACGGGGTATGGCGAGGCGGTCGAATGACCTCTCCCGTAGCCGTAGCTCTACGCATACAGCGCCCGCCGTGGAGTGGTTGGGTTTGTCGCAGTTGTTGACCAACCCCCGCACTTGCAGGCTTTCTTCGAGAAGGCAAAGGCCGAAAGCTCTTCGCAGCCGTCTCGCGGTGCTTCGTCGCGGGGAGCTCGAGCGAGGCGGAAAGAGGTCCCTGACGAGGTCGGGCGCGCCGAGACGAGGGAGCTCGCCGCCCGAGACCTCGAGGTGGTGCGGAGCGATGGATCTTCGCCCGAGGAGCTCATTTTGCGAGCCCGAGCGAGGCGGAGGCCTGCTTGCGTGGAGAGCTCATGCGCGCGGCGAGGACCTCACGAGCCACGGCGGATGTCTCGCTCGTGGTTGTGCCCTCGAGACAAGAGCTCGCTCATGGGTATCCCAAATATCGATCCCCCCACACCTTCTCACTCACCGGCTTCCTAGGGCGAGGCGCCACTTCACCGGTGCGAGGGACGATGCAGCGCGAAGAGTGTGCTTCCTCATCCGGCGGTGGCAGCGGGCTCCCTCCCTTCCGAGCTCGCCCCTCCCTCTCGCGTGAGCCCCTCGCTCTCTCCCGATCCAAATAGGTGGCGTAGATCTAGCGTGCGGCAACGCCGGGAGGCCGAATGTAGCGTGTGGCGGTGCAAGGAGGCTAGATCTGGCACGTGGCGGCACAAAGAGGCTAGATCTGTCGTGCGGCGGTGTAAGGAAGGCGAATCCCGAACACCACGATATCTCCTCCAGGCGGATCCAGCGGATTCGCACCCTCTACCAACCACGGCGCCGCTCGGAAGATTTCGCGCCCTTTCCCAACCACGATGGTGTCCGGGTGTCTACTCCCGGCAGACCCGGCTCATGGGCCAGAAACGGACTCGCTGATGAGCTTGGGAATAGGCTCATGGAATTGTTTGTTTTTTGAATTGATTAACCGAGGCGGCTGTTCTAAGGCAACCGCCTCCGTTAATAGATTATCAAAGGTGGAAAAAAAAACAACCTCCACTATAGTTCCCGCATTAACAGTGACCTTTGATTGGAGGTTGTTGCTTTGTCTGCCTCCATAAATCAAAGAAAAGATTCTACAGTAGTGCCATATTCTAGATCTATATTTGTCCTGGTTGGTACAAATTAAATGTTGCCCATACTATCTCTAGTACTCATATAGCTAATTTGCTTTCACTGAAAGCTATGAACGACGAGTTAGATTTAACAAGAGAGTTAAGATATGTATATGGTGTGTAAAAGTTGATCTCGTTACGATTAAAATATGCTTAAAATATTCATTGCAGAATATAAGAATAAGTACCTCTTCTCCTGTAGGTATTCTCTCAGACTGTCGATTAGTTCTTGTAGTTCGCAAGCATGAGAGGACTGAGGCAACCCAAGTTTTGAACAGACGCTACTTAGTAGCCTTGTTACGTCTGGTTTTTGAGAAACCGATACAAATGCCTTGCTAGTGAAATGCCCTTCAACTTCACGATATACCACATTGGCAACCGTTGTCTTTCCTAAACCTCCAAATCCTACTATTGACATTGTCTTTAGCTGTTGCTCTTCATCAATCGCCCATGTGACAAATTCTGACTTTTGGGCGTCAATGCCCACAAGGCTTGTTGAATCCTTGTATAGCACAGACAAGCGCGGATCAACAGCCACTGGTGTGGTAGTACTAGTGGTGCAAACATCGAGCTTGTACCTCTCTCGGCGTTTGCTAGCTTCAATCACACGAGTCTTGATCTCATGGATTTGATTGGCTATGCGGTACCGATCCTTGAAAGTTGTCAGATAGTGAGAAGCTTTCTTGAGGATCCCCACCTGCCTGTCGCCAGCCTCACCAACATGGTCCATGAAGTCGTCAATGCAATCCTCAATGTCGTAGGACATGTCTATTATATCTTTCCTCCATTTCTTGGCCTGTGGGTCGAGTTCATCCACAACAACATCCATCTTCTCAAGGAGTTTGTCCATTTCGCTAAGCTCATCCCCGAGGAAGGACACCTCGCTACGAAGGCCCTTGAGCTTCTTGTACTTGTCGCCCATCAGCTTGGCGAGCTTTTCCAAGACAGGTTTCATAACCCCCATGGAAACACTGACTGCGATACCCGTGGCTGCCATCGATCTATATATCGCCCTTGCACACGCCGATCAGCGTGCCTTGACGCCCTTCTCCCTCCCTCCTCCGATCCAATACGATCCCGATCCCTCTGTTTTTAGTTTGGTCCTGAAAGCAATGGACATGTGAGATACACGCTGGCTTCCTTGAACACTGATGAGCAGATGCAACCTGACCGATCATGTACCTGTGCCTTCCTTATTGAGCATAGATCTGGTCGATTACGAGCCAGGCGCCTAGGCTGAGTTACTGACGACAGATCACCACGTACGACCAGCAGCGGCAGAGTGGCAGCCCGAGCGTGAACGAACTGGCTCGATCCACCAACAGCTATAGCATCGACGCAGAGAGAAACAAATAAGCTAGCATCAGACGTGTTCAAAGAGAAGGAATGATGGATACTGGAAGTCCAACATAACATACAGAAAACAACTCACCACCACAATGAAATTAAATCAGTGAAAAAAGCTGATCGAGAGAGGGATAATATGGTTAGTAGCTGACATGTATACTACTGCCATGTATCAAAAACATGTTGCTTTCTGATAAGCAGAGGAAACTCCTTTTTAAAAAAAAACATGTATACTACTGCCTATTAAGCCAGCAGAGAGTTGGATCGGTGTGGAGTGGAAGTAGGAAGGTAGTACCTGATGGCAGATCAGCAGAGTATGTACTGCATCTGGTCTCTTTAGTTAGCTGTAGCCTGTAGGTTCAAGTCCAAGAGAAAGATCAAAATACAGCCAAGGAAGATAACGAGATCTGTATCTTTATTGACTAATAACGGATGAATTAATTCGAGCTTACCAGTCTGCAAGGGTATAATCAGATCCAGAGACAGAGGAACACAGGTTGAAGTTGAAGATCCAAGCAGCAGTTCCTTCCTAATGAAGCATCCTATATATCTGGTCCTCCTCTCATGGACATCGCTTGTGCTGGCTCTCACATACAGTGACAAAAAAAATCAGCAAGGTTGTGTTTTTGGAGCCTTTCATAGCCAGCCTAGAAGACCATCACTGTCATCTGGAAGGCATCTTAACGTACCATTGTCACTGTCATTGCATTGATGCAGAGGCAACCACCGCTTGTGTTTTTGGACACGCAACGCAAGGCCGCCGCCCGTTCGTTCGTGGATGGCTTTTGGACACGCAGAATGAGAACATGCATTCTGTGGCTGTACCATCTGCACAACTTTTGCTTTTATTTCTTGGCGAGCTGCACACTCCGGCCGGCGAGCGAGGACAGTGGCAAGCAGACGATCGAGTGACCTGAATTTGTGCAGCCGGTGTCACAATGGGCTGGACCAAGCACAAGAAGTTAAAGTGCATGCTTTTTACACCTTTGTGAGTGTAACAACTAGTTTCTTGGTTTGGGCCTATTAATACCTGATATTTGAAGTGTTTTGGAGTTTGGAGAAGATCTAGTAGAATTGTTGGGGGCACTCTTATATGTCTGCTCTAGCCACCAAAGCGCTAGCTTAAGAGAAAATTATGAAATTTAGCAAAGATATTAGTTGGTTCATAGGCTGGTCTAGACTTCATTAGCACTATGCTTTAATTCTACAATTTTTTATTGCCCTATTTTAAATTTGCAAATAAATTAATATTGTTACTAACATATCTAATAGTCTTGTTTTAAATTAGACATTCCACGTTGCTAGATACATTGTTTTTAAGAGGGAAAGGCACTCATGCCTTTAAAAAAAACTACACAAACTCCGAGTGTTGTTCCGTATTCGATCCACACAAGGATGGATACTGAACCTCTATGTCTGTGTGTATATTTTTTATTATGATTATATGAACACCAACCTGGTCCATTCTATCGGGTTGAGACAATCCATTGGAAGCGAGGAATCGTGGGGCGCAGTGTTGCACATGTCGTCGGAGGATGGCCGCCGCTTGTGCGATGATCGTATCGAGACAAAACAATGAGGAAGAAGTACGGTGTTGCATGTGTCATCGGAGGTTGATGATCACCACCTCTGCAGCATCATCGGCAAACATGTTTATGCATCGTTGTAGAATCCGATGAACAATCGGTTTGCTTTCCTAGATACAACATTCCCTCTTCCAGTGCCTGATATTCCTTGACACGACAATTAATGTGACCAAGGCTTTTTTTATGACATGATCAGGTGTTTTCATCGGACTATAGTCGTTGACCACCTCTATAGCATCTAAAACATATTTTTGTCCTATATACCAACCTTTCCGGGCATTCCTCTCCCCTGGCTATAGTAACTCACTCAGGAGGTCTTTACATTGACTGTTGAAATTCAAATTTTCTGCAACTTTAATCTGATACTCGCTCTTCGGTACATCGAAATGAAACCACTCTCCCGCCCCATTACAGAACGCAGAGAGGCCAATTTGGTATGTGTAATCCCGTGTCCCAAAAGGAGGGGCACGAGTATCGGGTTCCTAGAGCCATCAACTAGATTGTATGTCGTCACGGTTCTCCTCGATCTTTTTTTGCATTGGCTTAAATATATACATGAAGTTGATCTTTTCTATGTAGAAACTATCACTCCAACCTGGGATAAACGGTGGACATCAGTTTGTTTTCCTCCAACACTCTCACACCTCCTGTGCCGGGCATTCCTTGTCGTGACAGTGTGGAATAGGAGAACAGAGGCGAGATGTTTGGAGGTGAAAAGCTACCCTGCATTGGCTATGAAGGCGTTGCTGTGCAGCTCGACCAAATTTATAGGCCTCCTTGAGCTTGGGGACTACAGTAGAGCAGCGGCATCTTTTTTTTTTTGTTACACCTGCCCTTCATACATATTATGCCTTGTCCCCTTTTTGTAAAAAAAAAAAAAAGAGTCTGTCTATATGTAACTTGTGTGATATGGACTTTATTTTCACTCACGCAATTAGTCTGTCCAAATCACACAAATTTTACCAAATGAAAATTCGTGTGAGAGAAAGGAACCCCTCACACGAATTTGTACCAGGCCAAAAATCAAGGAAAACAGAGGACAGAAAAAATTTTGTGTGACAAGGAACGACTTATCACACGAATCCTGCAATCTGGAAATTTCTGACAACTCGCATTCAAGCATAGAAACACAAATTTATTTTGTTAATCTCGAACCTCAGATAAGTTTTGCCAAGCCTGAGCTTGCTACTTACAAAGAATTAAAAACATAGAAAATGTGACAGTGAGTCAACCTTGTACTCACTTGGGGAAAATAATTAAAAAAGAAAAAAAAATGCCCAAAAAACATTGCCTATTAGGGGGCATTTTTTTTTAAAAAAAAAATAGAATTGCCCCAAAACAAATTGCCTTCTAGGGGGGGCATTTTTTTTTCAAAATAAAAAAGGCACAAAACCAATCCATTACTAGGAAGGCATGCTTTTTTAAAAAAAAGGCTAAAAGCACCAAAAAAACTATTGCCTAGTAGGGGCATGCTATTTTTTTCAAAAAAGAGAATTACCCCAAAACCCATTGCCTAGTAGGGGGCATGCTTTTAAATTTCAAAAGACAAAAACCCCAAAAACCATTGCATAGTAGGGGGCATGATTTTTTTTTTTTTTTAAAAAAGAGAATTGCTCAAAAACAAATTGCCTTCTAGAGGGGCATGCTTTTAAAAATAAAAAAGGCAAAAACCCAATACCCTACTAGGAAGGCATGCTTTTTTTTTTTTTCAAAGACTAAAAGCCCCTAAAACCTATTGCCTAGTAGGGGCATGCTATTTTTTCAAGAGAGAATTACCCCCAAAATCATTGTCTAATATGGGGCATGCTTTTAAATTTAAAAAGACCAAAACCTCAAAAACCCGTTGCCTAGTAGGGGGCATGATTTTTTTTTTAAAAAAAAAAGAATTGGCCCAAAACAAATTGCCTTCTAGGGGGGCATGCTTTTAAAAATAAAAAAAAGGCAAAAACCGAATCCCCTACTAGGAAGGCATGCTTTTTTTTTTAAAAAGACTTAAAGCCCCAAAACCTATTGGCTAGTAGGGGCATGCTATTTTTTCCAAAAGATAATTGCCCCAAAACCCATTGCCTAGTAGGGGGCATGCTTTTAAATTTTAAAAGATAAAAAACCCAAACCCCATTACCAAGTAGGGGGCATGTTTCTTATAAAAAATAGAATTGCCCCCAAAACAAATTTCCTTTTAGGGGCATGCTTTTAAAAATACAAAAAGGCCCAAAACCCATCCCATACTAGGAAGGCATGCTTCTTTTTCAAAAGACAAAAAGCCCCAAAACCTATTGCCTAGTAGGGGCATGCTATTCTTTCCATTAGAGAATTATCCTAAAACCCATTGCCTAGTAAGGGGACATCCTTTTAATTTTCAGAAAACAAAAGGCCCAAAACCATTTGCCTAGTAGGGGGATATGCTTTTTTATAAAAAAAAAAAAAAAAAAAAAAAAAAAAACTTACCCAAAACCCATTGCCTACTAGACCCCAAAACCCAAAAGTCAAAGCCCCACAACCCAAACCTCATAGCCCCAAAACCCAAACCTCATAGCCCCAAAAGCCAAGCCAAAATCCCAAAAGCCATAAACCCCAAATCCCACAAAGGCCCAAAGACACAGAGTCCAAATCACCCAAACACCCAAGCCTAAAAGACCCAAATCCCCAAAGGCCCAAACCCCAAAGCAACAAAACCCAAACCTTAAAGCCCAAAACACAAACCTCAAATCACCAAAACCTAAACCCTCAGAGCCCCAAAACCCAAAACCCATACCTCGCACCCCCATAACCCAAACGCAAAGCCAAAATCCCAAAAGCCGAGATCACCAAGAACCCAAAAGATATACACATGATCATAATTCATCTATATAAAAAAAAGCAAATCAGTGAGACATAGCTAATATACATGGGCACCACAGTTAATTCAATGACACATGGCAAAATAAAAACCATCTAACAGTAAACCAGCAAAGCACAGGGAAAAAAAAACCTAAGATAGGATGCACAGACCTCCATTTGTTTACACAGCCACCTTGCCTTAGATGTACAAATTGATCTATTTTTTTTTAAAAAAAAGAAATAGTTAAATGATGAGCAATCATAACTAATATATAAAAGTCCTCAAAAAGTAAATCCAAACTTAACTTATATGGGATGTACAAGGTTCCATTCAAATATATTAGAACTTGCACCCAGGTTGGTTCAGGTCAGCAAACAATCGCCCGAGGCCGAAAATGAAATCCGTTGAAAATAGATCACCGACCCCAGCCCGCGAGACTCTACCCTCCCAAAGTCCCACCACACGCCAAGAACCGCAAGCGCTAGAGAAACCATGAGAGCCAACACCGGGCGGGGAGCAGCACAACATGATCCTCACCGACGCCTCCACCTCCATGCATAATAGCTTCCTTTCAACCAAATACAGCCTTCAGGCCTCAAATAGAAGAAAATAAAAATCATATAGGCTAGAGGACCAATGGATCTAAGACATGACATCAGTGCATTGAACAAAACAATATAGATCAGACAAAACCAAAACAAAATAGAAATCCAAACCACAACACGCCGCCCGGTCTTCAGATTCCCCTAACCCATAACATGAATCATCACAACCAAACACAGAAAGGCAGAGAGGGCAAACCTGATAGAGAAATGGAAGGCGGCAAAGGCACGGGATGAGAGAAGTCAACGCCGACGAACCGCTCCACCGCAAATCCCCACCACCATGGCCTCCGAATGGGGCAACACCAAAACAAAGAGGGAAAAAGGGAGTGAACAAATGGATCAAGTACCAAAAATCAAACGAGAGAGGAGAAGCACCGGGGATTGAAGAATCCGATGCCGGCGACACGCTTCGTCGGAAATCGCCTCCACCATCACCTTTGGACGACGGGGGAAGGGGAACTAAAACGAAGATCAAAATCAAGCGAGCAAACACATCTGCGTACAAAATAACATCCAGAAATGGGAGGAGGGAGTACCAGCGGCGACGATCGAAATTGCCGCGAAATCGCACATATTTCGATCCATTTTTCAGATAGCGCCAAAGAAGGCGGTTGTTGATGCTGAGGCTTTGAACCATGACCCACCTCCGGATGAAAATATCCGTGGAAGAGCACAATCAAGAAGAAGATAGAGTGCAAGATCCTTTGCTCTCGCCACCGCCACCGCCCGCATCAAAGCCGCCGGCGTATTAAGATTTGATGTTGTTTTATCGGATTATAATATGGTTTTATTGAATTGTAAATGGTTTACCGAATTGTATAAGAAATTTTTTTGGGGCGACCACCCAATGCTCAAAAGTTGGGTCTGCCACCTAAAACCTATTCTAATCCGAGAATTGCTGCCAACTCCGATTCGATTCAAAGTCCGACTCGACCATATATATTATTTTACCCGGGAAAACAATTCAATCCGCAGAACAAACTCCACTTTATATTTGGACGCGCCACGCCGCGGGCCACTTCATCGATCGTAGGCAAAATGCGCGGGAGGAATTGCGGTCGCAACACACCGGCGTTATGTTGCACATGTCGTTGTAGGACGGCCGGCGCATGTGCATCACCGACATGTCGGTGGTCGACCTAGCGACGCGTGCGGGAGCGCGCGGGTGAACGTTTGGGCAGAGGTCGGGCAGGAGAAGCACGTGATCGGGACGTTGTCATGCAAGGAGCCCGTCGTGTCTGTGCCACTAGTGATACTCGCCAGCGAGTTCATCCTGCGGCATGACCTGGCCATGACCGCCGCTGTCCTGGTTGAACGTCCGTGTCTTCCTTGGCCCGCCGGAGTCTTTGAACGCCGAGGAAGTAGGGGTTGTTCTTGTTCCCGGCGTAAACAACGTGGAAGAGCTGGTTGAGGAGGAGGACGATGACGAGGAGGCGCCGGCGAGGGGTAGAGTACAAACCTATGACCGAGGAGGACGCCGGCGTAAGCGTTATGATAGTGATGACGGCGGTAGTACGACGACGCCGGTGGGTCGATGTCCGCGGAGCGAGCGAGAAAGAGGCTTGTCGCCCGCGGCCAGGATCGTCGTCGTTCCCGCCAGGGAGTTTCTTGGTCGGCCGTAGTTCGCCCGTCATCGGGAACACGGCGGCTGCATGCGGATCGCCGCCAAGGAGGAGCCCTGCGGTGACCAAGAAAGCAAGGAGATTATCGTGCTATACCGCTATACCCGATTCTCAAGAGCACGGGCGCGTGATAAGGCGTGGAGGCGTGCGGAGGGGCTAAACTCCACCGCCTCAACCGCCCGTCCGCCTATCGCCCCGGCGAGCCTATGGCAAGCTCTACGGCATGGGCCGGGTCTTCTCTAGGTGTACTGATCTGCCCGACCTCTTCCGCGGCAGCTCGCGATCCCGTAGACGAGCTTTGTTGTTGGCGACGCCGGACGACCAAGGCCATCCCTCAGGGAGTCGGCACGTTACTAGTGACTTCCGTCGTCACTAGTAGCGCCCCCTCGATCGGTAGGGTTACACGTAGGGTGTGTGGTGGCTTCAAACCTCATGAAGCGAGCCCTAACCCCACCTCTTATATACGAAACTACACAACCGGGGCCCACCAACCATGTATACGGCTTGGCATCCTCGATCGGGGCGCAAAGATCGGGGCCCAACTTCGGTCCGCTTGGACCGAGTAGGGAGGAGCTAGATCAATCTAACATGCCCATTCCCACCGTGGTCGGAGTAGATGTCGGTAACACTGGAGGAGACTTCCTCCTATCATAGTGGGATCGATGGAGACGTCGATGGCACGGTGACAATAAAAAGGGGGACATGACTCTATTCACCTTGGTGGCATGGGAGCTATGGAGTGAAAGACGAGATGCTTCCAAAATAGCGCATTCACCATACCGCAACTGTGCTCCACCATCAAGCAAGTCGTCAATCTGTGGATCGATGCCAGGTTGCAAGCTTGGTTTGTTTAATCCAGAGTAGTCGCTTAGGAAGAGAGGGAATTTGGAGGCAAAACTTAATTGTAACACTTAATCCTCCCATGGTAGCGCTTCCGTGAATGTAAAAACCAAAGTTTCTTCTTGGTACAAAGACACGCAAACTTCTTGTGTATTCGAGAAGAAAAAAAAGAACTCTATCTATGAAAACATGAAATTGTGGGTTGCGTGCTAGAAAAAATAGTTTACGTTTGATCAAATTTTAGTGAATACTATTTAATTTTATGGGTCTAAATAAATTTATTATCAAATATGTTTAATAATTAATCTAAATGATTTTTATTTAATATTTTTTATCTATAATTAGTTAAAATTAACATACTTAAACAAGACATTGTGCTATAATTGCATGTTTCTGGACCAAATAACATTGTCGCACCAGTGCCGACGTGAAAAAGCTCATCGTGCCACTCTTGTTGGTGTGACCGTATTGTATTTGTCGCGCCACTAGGAGCGGCGTGGCAAGCCAAAACCTTTTAAAAAAATCATACTCTTTTACGATGTCGGATAATGATAATTTTGAGATCTACAATTTTAATGTTTTATATTTTTTTTTTGTTTGAGAACATTAAAATGCTTAAAAATATATATATAATATCTCTCAAAAGTTAAAATGTCCCGTAATTTTTTTATATGGAGGGAGTATGTTTGAAGAGGGCAAAGCACTCCTATCTTTTTATAAAAAATTACCCACAAACTCGGAGATTCCGAGTGGTGTTCCGTGTCCGGTTAGCACATGAGAACAGTCCGATACAGAACCTCTCTCTGTATATATATGAATACCAACCTCGTCCATTTTATTTATTATCAGAGACAATCAATCCATCGGAAGCCATGGAGGAATCACGGGGCGCGGAGTTGCATATGTCGTCGGAGGGGTGGTCGGCGCCTCTGCATCACCGACGAGGAAGAGGAGGCGGCGGCGGGAGGGGTGGAGTACGAGCCTATGACCGAGGAGGACGTCGCGGAGCGTTACGATAGCGACGACGGCGAGTACGACGACGTCGGCGGGGGCAGTGTCCGAGAGAGCAGCAGAAAGAGGCTTGTCGCCGCGCCGGCCGGGATCGTCGTCGTGCCAGACGGGGAGTTTCTTGGGCCGCCGCGGTTCTCCGTCGTCGGGAACACCGCCGGCTGCATGCGGATCGCCGCCGCGGCGGAGGCCACCGGCGGGGACGACCAAGAAAGCAGCAAGGAGATTGTCGTGCTGTACCGCTACACCCGCTTCTCGAGGGCACGGAGCGAGCGGCGAGGCGTGGAGGCGTGCCGGAGGACGAAGCTCCACCGCCTCCGCTTCGCCGTCCCGCCTGCCGCCGGCGAGCTGCTGGCAAGCTCTCTGGCATGGGCCGGGTCTTCTCTGGGTGCACTGATCTACCCCGGCCTCTTCCGCCAGCAGCTCGCGGACCTGTGGACGAGCCTGTTGCAGGCGACGCTGGCAACGACCAACGCCATCCCTCCGGGAGTCGGCCGTCTCCAGGTGATCGTGGACGTGGGCATCCTCCGGCGCGAGGACTACACGCTGGAGCTCATGGAGCACATGTACGGCGAGCTGGTGAGCCAGCTGGTGCTGGAGCCGTGGCCGGCGTACTACTACCACGTTGCCATGGAACTCAACCTGCCGGAGCCGGTGCCAGCCAACAGGAGGATCACCGCCGTCGACGACGACGATGAGGAGGAGGAGGAGGAGGAGGAGTGCAGCGTTTGCTTCGAGGTGCTGGAGTACGGCCTGGCGGCGTGGCCGGGGTGCCGGCACGTGTTCCATGGCTCATGCGTGCAGAAGACGCTGGAAAGGAACGAGATGTGCCCCCCTCTGCAGGCGTAGGTTGTCGGACACGCTTGTGGTGACGAAACATTAAGATTGATCCATTCTCTGTAGTCTGATTAGCTAGAGAACAATTTATTTTCATTATTCACACATCTGATTATGGTAGATTTATTATATGTTGGATTGGATCTCCACAGATGTTATTAGGTGTATGTAAAAGGGTGCATGCTTCTGTTTGAGCGATATACTAAGACACATATTTAAAAGTAAAGCTATATAAGCATCACCTGAGTGATTTAAGGCCTCTTGTCACTCAATTTTCTGCTCAATCCAAGAATATGCACGTGGTCTTCATCCCTACCTCCAATAAGGTTATGGTCAGGGTTTAGGGTTTGTGAGATAGGCGATAGTCGCATGTGTAGAGGCGACGCCAAATAGTGTGAGAAGTATGTTGGTCGAAGCAAGGGCAGGGACATGATGGAGATAGCCTAGCCTGATGACCTCTACCAAGTTAGTGTGGTGGCAAGTCATAGGCGGGGGTGAAAATAGTGGGGTGCTACCAGAGCCAGGTGAGAACTGTGCAAGTCACTCGGAAATAAACTAGAAGACGACGAGAAAGAGACACATAAGATGGATTTTAGGGACGAACCAGGGTGGAGGGTCGTGGATCTTCCCCTGAGCCGCCAGGGTTACCGCTTGGACAATGTTTGCCACCACTAGCTCCCTCTTGCTCATTTTCTGTTGACCTTATTACTCCCCGGCTCTATGCTTCTCTATTATTTTCCCGTGTGAGATCCACTACTCCCTGTGGGCTTCACGCCTTTCTCCAATGCAGACCCATCTCATTTACCTAGCAAATTGAGGGCTCAACCTCAATTAGATACTATATGAGCATCCTTGTTCGCATCAACGAGGAGGCTACCCTTTGCTTCATGGTGCACACCCATGCCTGACGATGGCATTGCCGTCGACCAAAGTGTGAATGGAAAGGCGAGTAGCTTGGTGAGGTGAACAAGAGTGAAGAATGGCAGAAGAGAGTGGGTCAAGGGGCAAGATCCCACATATGTGTCAATGTCGGGATCTAGGGTATCCCCGATGACCTTCCATACAGGTTTGGGTTGCATGTGTCATGCTCACACGTTCACTCGACGAGTTGGTGATTTCGAGCACCAAAAGATAGCTTAAGCTTCCTAGGCAAGATTGAAGAATTGCCACGCCACAAGATAGGTAACCAACTTGGTTGCAGTCGCAATTTGGGGTGGGGACAACCGCATTTGCCATTTGTAACATGTTATTAAATATTTTAACTACTAATCAACTTGAATAAAAATAAACTACAAAGTTTTAAACCTTGTCAGTAACTGCAATTTTGTAGAATGTGTCTCCATCTAAAATTGTTTAAACAATAAAAATATTTAAGACTATAAACAACTTCACATCAAAACCATATTTATCAACAGAAAACACTGCAACTTTGTTATTAATCATGTGAACATTTATGGCCGCTTAGAAATTGTAAATTTTAAAATCTATAGACTTTAAATACATATTTGGGACTTTATACGACTTTGCATAGAAAAAAAAAAAATAACTACAAAGTTGTAGACTGTGTTGAGAAGTATAATTTTTGTATTTTGTATAGACCATATCAACATCTGATTTTTTTTTTTTTTTTTTTTTTTTTGTTAACCCTGCAACCTGGGTAGACTCTTTGTATTCTTGTTTTCATCCGCAATGTAGATCGACAGTTACTATTGTGCCGATTGACAGATCGACAGTATTGCTCTCTGAATCGTTGAGTCAGAATGTCAAATACTCAAATCCCCGGTGATAAAAATATTGTCCCCCGGTCAAAGGCCCAAGCGGATGACTCCGGCGCAACCCGAAGTACGCTGGGCTTCAATGGTTGAAGGCCCAACCTGTATCGGCATGAGCCGCAGAGGGATTGGAAGACAGACACTGGTCGGCTCGTTTTCGTTCGTGTCCAGATGTCACAGTTTCGTGTGGAATTCTTCTGAGTTTGCCGAGCCGGCTGCGTGGCGCCGGCGCCGGCGCGGAGGTTTCCGCCGGCAGCTATAGAACCTATGGTCGAATCTGGCGGCGCCAGCAAATCACCACCATCCCACCCGCCGCCCGCATGCCTCCGTGTCACGTCTGTAGACGTGCGTAAGGCGCATCCACACTCTGCAGTCTGAAGAATTACGCGATATAGATGATGGATGCTTACCTCTCTTTGGTTAAGAGCAGCTGTGGTCCATTGTAACAAAATCTGTGTTTGGCCAATGTAAGCATTGTCAATCTGAATACACAACCTTCAATGCTTAGAAGGTTAGGATCAAACTGAACTCAGTATATATAGCTATGAATCAAGTACAAATGATCTGTGCTGGAGATTAAAGAATAGTGTAGGAGTAGAATCACAAACTACTACCTGTCATCATTAACAGAACCGAAAAGGCCTGCTCAATCAGCACTGTCCGAACCTTAGATATTCAGAAAACAAATTGACATTATCCTAGCAGCTTTGACATTCTCCTAGCAGCTACTATATAGAAAAAGCAGTAGTGATGATTCAACAGAAATTGCAAACAGTGACAAATGAACAAAAGGGTTTAGGCTCATTAGTCATTACATGTTGTTCCCACGGAGCTGGAGCTGTGTAGCTCTCCATGACACCAGCAAAGTGGCGCTCCAAGTGACAAGATTACAGTCGAAAACAGAATCACAAGGACGAGACTAGATGCTGAGATTCAATTTCTATTATTACCTGTAGAACTGCAGAAATGTTTCAGAAAAACTGATACAAACACCGCACATGTACAATTTACAGAGACTCAACTAGACAGGTTTTATAGCCAAGTAATAACCCAGTAGTCTCCTTTTGTCCTGTATGTACCAACTCAGCAATACACAGAATTTTCGAGGCAACAGCAAAGACTAAACATAAGAGGACTGGACAGAGTTGAAAAAGTGACATCTCAGACTTCAAACTATTCTGAACAACTACATGCATAACCCACTAGTTTCCGCCTTCAGGGTTTTGGCACTGAGAACAAGTTGGGATAGGAGAAATATGGATCGTCCTCCAAAGATGGTGACCTCTGAGGCACATGAGACGGCACATAGTCCTGTGTATCATTGGTAAACGAGTCCTGGTGATCAAATACTGGTTTCTGTGTCCCCTCAGTCTGATGATGGCTTTCCTTCTGGACACTATTGCTGTACTTGTTATAGACCTGTGAGTTCTTCTTTAGATCTGCAATGCGCAGCTGTGCAAGGTTTGCAGCAGCACGGGCTGCTGATGCAGCTCGCTCAGCTGATTCAGCGGTCTGGGCAGCAGATAAAACGTCATCCAAATCCAAGTCAATATTTGCCCGCTATCAGAAGGAGAGCTTGTCTGTACTTGTTCTGATTGTTTTGCGAACATATATTCTGTGGGAGGTACTGGAGGTGTGGTCACTTCATCAATTTTCTTTGTGAAGATTTCTGGTTCTGGCTCTGCTGGTTTCACTGGAGGAGACAGAGAAGCTGAGGGAACTGTCTCGGTTTTTTCAACTGAAGGAGCAAAAACTGGCGGTGGAGATGCAAAAGGAATAAATTGCTTCTTTTCATTTGGCAAATCTGGTATGTTTGACTGAGCAGATGGTGCAGAAACCAGATGTTCCAAGCTTTTCATCTGAATAACATTAAAAGGACCACCAGCTGTTGGATTCTCCTCCAAGTCAGTAGGATCTGAGAACTCATGACGGAATGACTGGGAGCCCTGAACATGCGGGACCAATATCTGGGGTCACTGGAGCATCAGAAGGGGACGAATTGCAGCCTTTGGGACTTCAGGCAAATCCAGTGAGTCAAGACCGCATCTGACTCGTAGTCTTCATCAGGCTCCATGGCAGCATTTGCAGCTACTGTTTCCTCATGTTTCTCCTTAGGAAGTGGTAGCGTGGAGCCACTGAAGTAGGTCGGTCCATTCTGAGAAGGGAAACATTGTGTCAAGTAAGAATTGAATCATGGAACTAACAATGCTAGTCATAATTCAATATAAATTTACCAATAGATCTTCATGAGGTTTGAGAAATTCTGTCTCTGTCTCCGATGGATCCCAATCAACTTCATGTTCCTCAGCTATCTCCTTGAGCAATTTCAACTTTGCATCAACAGGAGGAGGACGAATAGAAAGCAGTTCAATTATCTGCAGAAGCATTAATTCTGATATGTTACGAACATCCAAACTACGAGATAACAAGATTAAATTAATTCAAATTCAAAGTGTCATATAACCTGACGATTGACCCCACAATCAGGCATCAACTCTGAAGCTGCAGCAACAAATTCCTTCCCATATTTAGTCGCAAACATCATTTGAACTTGCATCAGTTCAGGTAGATCTGCACATCTTGGAGCAGCAAAACAGATGCTCGATATTGCTTCTTTGAGATCAATAGGACACTCCCTGAAGACAACAAAACGAGGAAACACAAATCAGCCACACTAATCTGGATCTCTACAAAATTTTGTCACAAAACAGACAATCAATTTTATCAACAATACAGCCCATTTATATTTAAGACCAGGAATCAGTATGCCTACTTTATACTTCAAGATAATACGCCCTAATAAAAATTGCAGCAGCAAAGAAATATTATCAGTACCATCCTTGGAGTTGGGATTACAATGATTTGTGTCTAGGAACAAATAAGGAATATAACAATGCAGAGGGTATAAGATCGAAGATAACTTGTCGCTGTTGCCAAATGAACTTATAGCAAAGTAATGCTTATCTTTAGGGTTCAAGTGTCTGGTAAAAACACATAGGTTGAAACAAGAAGGTTGGCCTATAATGGAATGGAACAAGCCATAATCCACCATAGCACATAGCACTACAGCAGTGAAGTAGGAGTACAAGGTGTTACTGTTTGCTAACCCACTATAAAAATATTAAAGGTAGAGTGTAAAAAAAAGAGAAAAATCGATTCATATCTACCATTGTAATAAAGCTCAATAATGGTGGGGTACCAGTGGAGCACAATGTTGAGCCAAAATCAGCAACCGACTGATAATGATGGGTGATTACAGCGAGCCAGTGCTAAAGTGCTCTTCTCAACGAATCAAACAGAACACAATAAATAAACATATCTCTAGTTCTTGCCCAACAAAAGTAATGTGAACAATAAATCACTGGAAATCCCGAGTGAGCTGCTGGTCTGGTCATATCAAGAGAGGCAGCAATAAGGCTACATCCAGTTTCGATCGCAACACCCGTAGCCACATGAACAAGCTAACAGCGACTGAAATTACGAGTTAGTGAAATTCAAGTCAGATAGAGAGGGTACAAACTTTTGGGCCTCGATGATGGGCAGGCGAACCGCGATGAGCTCACAGAAGAGCTCCAGGATCTCCTGCGCGGCCATCATGTTCTCCTCCCGGATGATGTGCTCCACCTGCAGGAGCCGCAGCAGCTTAGCTTCCATCAATCAGCAGCCAAAGCCAAAAGCTCCCAACCCCAACTCATCACCACCCAGCCCGCCCTACAATCTAAGTAGAGCAAAGCAAATCGAATCCCCTGACAAGAATCAGAGGAAGCGTGCGTACCCTGATCCGGGCGGTGGCCTCCTGTCCGGCCTCGAGGAGCTTGGCGATGTCCCGGCGCATCTGGCGCAGCTGCAGCTCCCGCCTGTTCCGCAGCAGCTTTATCCGCGGGATCGACAGCTTCAGCAGCGTCTTGCTGCGCAAACACACACATACACACACACACCGATACACAAGACGACATCAGAACGCCGCCGCGAACTCCAACTCAAGAACACCTCCATCCAGAAGAAGGAAAAAAAAAAAAGAAAAAGAAACGTCGGCCGCGCGTACCACTTGGCGCCGCGGAAGCCGCCGCCGCCGCCGCCCATGAAGAACGACATGACCAACACCGCTCGTCGATCGGGTGTACGCGCGTGAGGGGAGGGACGGGCGGGTTTGCTCGATCGATCGGGTGGCAGCCTCGGGTGGATTTATGCGGCGTGGGGAGTCGATGTCGATCTGGAGTTGGAGACGAAAGGGGAAGGGAGGTGACGATGAAGAGGAGAGCGATGATGGGGTGGGGCCCAGCCGTCAGTCAGGTCGGTGTGCGCGTGGGAAGCGACGGGGAGACACCTGCTCCACTGAGGACGGATCTGGGCCGTTCGTTTGGGACACGTGGACGGACGATTGGGGATACTTAGGGGTGGTTAACGTCGTTCACGGTTGGATCGACTCCTGATGACGATGGGTTTGCTTTGCTCTCTGTGGAAATTTGGCCGTGTTCTTCCGTTTGCTTCGCTCGAAAGGAAGGTTGGATTCCATCTCCACGGGACTTACTATAAGCGCGTCCACAACAACTCACAATATGCTAGCTAGGAGAGTTAGCTGTCCAATCGGAGAGAACTGACACACCTCGCTAGCGAGATAGCAAGCGCTTAGCTCGCACACCTCCCAAGAATTTACTAGTCACTGTCTCACTGATATCCTGGCTTTTCGTAGTTTAATCACTTTACATGTCCATATCAGCTAGCAATTTGCAACCGCCGTTGTGGACGCCCTAAGGCGTGATTGATTGGGACATCCAAGAATGTTTGCACCGCTTCTAATTCATCGATAGTGCACACACTCGAAGTGTTAAGAGCAACTTCAATCAATAAATCCAAGTACAAAGAGACTCTAAGTTTGCTTGTTGAATGTTTCAATTTGTCACGGTTTTGAACCGAATAGCCATAGTACTAGCCCAAGAGGTGATCCAACAATCTCAATAAGCGAAAAACTAGATAAGGTGATATGATCTTGAAGGACTTTGAGAAAGGCTATGACAAAATCAAAATGTCAAATGGTCTTGTCTACAATAAAATTTAAGAGTGAAAGGCTTCTTGCTTGTTTGGTGCCATTCTATTGATCAAACTACCATGAGAGTTAGTGTTAACATCAAAGTAAATAACATGGGACATTTCTTCCGAACAAAGAAAGGAGTGAAAGGGGAAGATCCCTTGTCTCCTATATTTTTTCTAATCGGTGGCGAATATGTTAGCAACTTTGTTTTTTAGGGCGAAAATCAATGGAAAACTCAAGAGAGTTGTTCCCCATTTGGTGGATGATGACCTTTCAATTCAAAGAATATGCAGATGGCACCATTTTGCTTTTAGATCAAGATATGATTCAAGCCACGAAACTCAAGCTTGTGTTTAGTGCCTTTTAGAAATTATTTAAAAATTAATTTCCACTAGAGAGAGTTTGTTTTGCTATGGTGCAGGAGGACTCTGAAGTGGAATATGCACGCTTGTTTGGGTGTTGGTTACATAATTTCCCTTTCAAGTATCTAGGTACTCTTATAAATCATGTTAAGCTATCCAATAAGGGTCAGGCTTGTGTCCTAATTAACATAGAGTTATGTGGTGGAAAAATGATACAATAGCAAATGTCTTAGGGACAGTTCCACTTAATGTGTCTTTTAGGCAGGTTTTGGTGTATAATAACCTAACTAATGGGAAGGATATGTTTAGCTAGAACCTCAACAAGAATGGTGTGCTCACATTCCGGTCTACGTATAATTCCTTGATGCGACAGGACGTTCTCCCTAAGAAAAGAATGGTGTGTTTGGAAATTGCTTTTATCTAAAAATTGAAAGTACCATTGGAAATTATGATTTTGTTGTGGTATTTTTTAAAAAGGGGTAACTCTTACCAAAGACGATTTAGCAAAAGAAAAATGATAAGAAAGAGTCGAGTAATGTCTGTGTAATTGAATTTGAACTAACATTTGTTGTTTGACTGTTACTTTGTATGCTTTATTTGGAGTACTATGCATATCACTTTAGAATTTGGCCACCTACTAGGTTTTGTCCCGTCATTGTCACGTGAATTTTTGTATGGTAACATTCTTATAGGTTAGTTTGGTATAGATTCGCTCCTAGCTTCTTCGGAGCAAATTCCGTGAAGTCCCACCAAATTGTTAAAATGGTACTTGATTTTGGTTGAGAGTTGATGAGTACAATATAAGCTGGGAGCAAAACAAACTCGCTCTCCACATCTTCTTGTTTAATAATTACTAGAATCATTTTGTAATTTGGTTGAGAGTTGATGAGTACAATATAAGCTGGGAGCAAAACAAACTCGCTCTCCACATCTTCTTGTTTAATAATTACTAGAATCATTTTGTAATTTCTTCTCGCATTCTCTTCGTGAAAATCACTTTCCTAGGAAAGGTCGGGGTATGGAATACGGAGGATCTTTTGGTGGGTGGGTGGGTGGGGGGTGGGGGTTAAGAAAAGACAGGATCGAGTACAGGATCATCAGATCTATCATCTCGGCCATCACCTCGCCGAATGCTCGCCGTGGTGGCCTGAACTAGCGGCGGCGGTGCTAGGGATAGATGGGGGAGGTGAGTGGCGATAGAAGCGTCGGGACCGGGAGGTACGCGACGCGGGAGGAGAGCGACGGGAGATTTTTTGACACCTTTCATTGGATACCACATACCACTTTGTAGAATACGTTGCGTGCACTGCACACCTACACCTACACTACACACACACACCTCACACACACTACCAGTATGCAAACGGACCTTCAACTATACACGATATACAAAGACGCGTCCTTGGAGAGATTACTAGAGTCATCGAGGTCTCTTTTGTGGCTCCACGCGTTGAGAGGCTCATCACGAATTATTAGGGAACCCTCTTGTTCCTAGGTGAGACACCGACGTCAAAGCCGGACTTTGAACGCGGGCGGGTAGGACGCACACCAAATATCCTTGCCAAGTGAGCCACGACTCGAGTTCTCGAGAGCGGCCAGAGATGGAATAGAAACGTAGCGTTTTTTTTTTTGTAACCGGTGGCAATTGCGGGTAATTACCCCTCAACTCCATGCATGAAGACATACAAAACACTAGTTTTACGGAGTACCCCTTGAGGAGCTTCGGAAAACTATGGAGTTGGGCCTCAACTCCACCTTTTTTCTATAGTGGAGTTTGTGGAGTTGGACCATTTAGGTTGGAAGTTTGGGAACAAAGTTGGAAAAGGTGGAGTAGAGCAAATCCGAATAGAGTTGGACCTGTTTGGGTTAGAAGTTTGGAAGCATAGTTGGAAAAGGTGGAGTAGAGCAGTCCCAATAGAGTTGGATCTGTTTGGGTTGGAAGTTTGGGAGCAGAGTTGGAAAAGGTAAACAGGCTGAGAAAGTGAAGTTCGGTAATAAGCTCCACCATACCAAACGTGCTCTAGAAGTGGATTTGGAACGGTCAAGTCCCAAATACTAAGGCATTTGGTTCAGTTGGACCGCTAAAAACAACAAAAACCAAACGATTATTACAACGTAAAGCTACTTACTCAGAAGCCGTCGTTTTCGTGTATCACAATTTTCGCAGTACCATAGACATTGCTCTCAGCTTTCTCTTTTTTTCAAAAAAAGGGTGAAAACTCACTTATAAACCTTAATACGTTTTATTTTATAGCTGTCTCCGTCATCAAATATCGCAACAGGTTCCCTTTTTCAACAGTGGTTTATCAACGTTGTACAGTACTACGCGGTACCCCTGTCCTCCCTACCCTACGCAGCAGGAAGCTGCACGACCACACAACCAGCTGGGCCTTCAACTGCAACTGCAACGGCAACGGCCCTGCCGCACCGTGCAGTCGGCTGTCACCCCGTCCGTTACCACCTCGGCGTCACCACCACGAAAAGACCAAAAAGCGTCTCGTATCGGCTTCCCGTTCCGTGACTTTGGTTCTCGCGCCCACGGCAGCCATTTGTCCGTCCACCCGCCCCTCTATCCCCTGCTCCTCCTCCTCCCCCCTTTCAGGCTTTCCCTTCCTTTGCTTCCTCCCTCCCTCCCCCTCTGCTTTGGTTTCGGTTGCTTGCCTTTGCCTGCTGCCGTGCGGTGCGTTTGCTTCGCCGCCTCGTGTCTGTCTTCTCCTGCTCCTCCTTCCGTGCCGTCCAAGCATCTCCCCCCTGCCCCTGCCTGCCACCTCCCACCACCTTCTCCTTCTCAGATTCGGCCCCTTTCCTTCCTCTCGCGCATTTCGTTTTCGTTTCTTGCTGCTGCTGGAAACTGAGGGGGAAGAACAGAACACGCTTCTGCTTCTTGTTTCCGTTTCCTCCCGCTTCAATTCTTCAAATCTGCCTCAACCTTCCCTTTTCATCCCCTCCAAGAAACAAGCTCGCGAGCGGCAGGGGAAAGGCGTTTCATTTGAGGCGAACAAGGGGCGGCCGCCGGCCGGGCCAGCCCCAAACCCCCATCCATGGGGAAGCCGTCAGCGGGGTCAAGAATCCGCCCACAACGGCGGCGGCGGCGGACGGCGACGAGGCGGTGTTCCTGGAGCTGTCACGGGAGCTCAAGTCCGAGGCGACGCGTCTCTTCAACCGCGGCGACATGGAGGGCGCGGCGTTCAAGTACGACAAGGCGGCGCAGCTCCTCCCGTCCCCGTCGTCGGGTCCGGGCGTGGCCGTCGAGGCGGCGCGGCTCCGCGCCAGCGTCGCGCAGTGCTACATGCGGATGAGTCCCGCGCCGGAGCTCCACCGCGCCGTCCACGAGTGCAACCTCGCGCTGGAGGCGGCGCCGAGGTACGGCAGGGCGTTGCTCCGTCGTGCGGCCTGCTTCGAGGCGCTGGGGAGGGATGACCTCGCGTGGAGGGATGTCAGGATGGTGGTCAGGTGGGAGCCTGGGAACCGCGCCGCGCGACGGAGCGAGGAGAGGGTCAGGAAGGCGTTGGAGGAGAAGGGTGTTAAGGTTGCCTTGGATGAGGAGGAGCACGACGAGGAGGGTGTGGGGCAGCCGGAGGATGAGGATGGGATTGAGATTGCTAGCGCCGCCAATGGAGAGGTGAAGAGGAAGAAGTCTCGGAAGAAGCGGTTGGATTCGGTTGCAGTGGAACAGGATGGGGAAAATGGAAATCATATTGTGTCACTGGAGAAGCAGGCTGACCTGAAGCACACAAAAATGGGATGGTGAATCATCAGGATTTTCATACTGAAGATAGTGAATCCAATGGTCTCAAGAAGGTTGAACAAAGTACTGAGTCGGAAGAGAAGGGCGTGAGCAACAAGCGAGGTGGACACACTTCTGGGAAGAAACCGAGGCGTGGTGAGAGGAAGCAGCGAAAAGCATTCCGCAGTCAAGCCAGTGAATCACTGTGAGGACACCATTGGTGTCAAGGAGGAAGGCATGAAGGATGTGAAGTTGGTCTTTGGAGAGGACATCAGGTGTGCTCAGATGCCAGGTAACTGCTCTCTGTCACAACTGAGAGAAATAGTTCAGAACAAGTTTCCGTCGTTGAAGGCATTTCTGATCAAGTATAGAGACAAAGAAGGAGACTTGGTGACAATAACCTCGTCTGAGGAGCTAAGATGGGCAAGTAATCTAGCAGATTTGGATGGGCCAATCCGATTGTATGTTGCAGAGGTTAATCCTTTGCAAGAGCTTGGTGTGGATGGGGTCAGGAGACGCCCTTCCTTTGCCACGTTAGAGAGAAACCGTGATATCATGTTGGATAATGGGACCGTTTGGCATGATGTTGACCATAAGTATTACGCTGATGACTGGATGGTACAGTTTGCGCAGATAATCAAGAGTCATGTTGGTTTTAGTTCTGATGCATATCTGGATCTCCAAGAAATTGGCCAGAGACTGTACTATGAGGCTATGGAAGACACAATAGAGAGTGAAGAAGCACAGGAAATCTTTCAAGTCGTAGAGTCCAAATTTCAGGAGATGGCAGCACTGGCATTGTTTAACTGTGGCAATGTCCACATGTCTCGCGGTGCAAGAAAAGGCCTTGCTTGCCTGAAGATTCTTTACAGGAATTTATATTTGAGCAAGTCAAAGTTTCATATGATTGGGCATGTAAAGAATATGGCAAAGCTGGTGCAATGTTTCAGGAAGCAGTTAAAACTAAATCTGACTTTTTTGAAGGTCTTATTGCTCTTGGTCAGCAACAATTCGAGCAGGCCAAACTCTCTTGGTATTACGCTCTTGCATGTAAGATAAATATGGAAGCAGAAGTTCTGGAGTTGTTCAATCATGCAGAGGATAATATGGAAAAGGGAATGGATATGTGGGAAAGAATGGAAACTTTGCGCTTGAGGGGACTGTCTAAACCAAGTAAGGAGAAAGTTGTACTTGAGAAGATGGTCTTAGAAGGTCTTGTGAAGGATATATCAGCAGATGAAGCATTTGAACAGGCTTCAAGCATACGATCGCATATAAGTATCTTGTGGGGAACCATCCTTTATGAACGTTCAGTAGTTGAATTCATTCTGGGACTTCCTAGCTGGGAGGAGTCACTGACTGTTGCTATGGAAAAATTTAAGATTGGAGGTGCCTCTCAAGCTGACATCAATGTGATTGTAAAGAACCATTGTGCTAATGAAACCACCCAAGAAGGTAAGAATATTTCGTTGTGACACATAATGTGCAAATTTCTGCTTTTTCTGAGGGATTCTAACAAAAATCTAACATTTCTTGAGTCAAAAAAAAAAAATCTAACATTTCATTGTTAAAAAAGGATCATTAATTTATTTTTAGGAACTCCTACAGATAATGCCAAAAGAGAAACAATACATGAGTGTAAACAGGACTAGGATATAATTGTAAACCCCCTAGGCTGAATAGAATGAATGAGATTTGACATAATTCCAAGTATTTTGGGATCATCTAAGTTTCAAATCTGCATGTCCAAAGAAGGTAGGCATGCACATAAGAGATTAATAGCTAAACAGAACTGTTATTCTACCTATATTCACTTATGCTGCACTGCATTGCAGTTGTATATGTATATTTTAGACGATTTGTGACAATATCCTTACGAGTGTAGCGACTACTACCGAATACTTGTGTTTTGAGAATAAAATCCTAAGATATATTCCCTTATGCAGGACTCAGTTTTAAGGTTGAGGAGATAGTTCAGGCGTGGAATGAAATGCATGATGCTAAAAATTGGACAAGTGGACCCCTGTCTTTCCGCCTTCAACCAATATTTCGACGTAGAGCTCCAAAGTTGCATCATATACTGGAGCATCTGCACTATGCATAACTCCTAACTACTATTGTATCAGGTAATTTTCTACATAGGTAATATTTGTCAAGGATGAATTCCATAGTAAAAAATGATTTGCAGACATATTTTTCAATATTTTCTGATCTTTCTCTAGTCCTTAGATGAAGAAAAAAGATGCAAGAAAGACCTCAGAATCAACTCTTTCAAACATAAGAACATAACTAAAAAATCTCTTTGAGAACAGATTATTAAAAAAAACTTATCCTATAGAATGGTTCGAACTTGTCTTGGTAACTATTCCACTTTCATAAAAATCAAATCTGTATATATTTTCTTAATTCGGTGGAAATCAATGGAACTTCTTGTCATTTGCATAGCACAAGATTTGTGATATGTAATTTTAATTCATAGTGATAAACATAAGTGTGCTTACTAATCTGAATCACTTTTTATATCTCGATAAACTTTTGGTGTGTTAGTACGTGTTAGGGTCCTAACACTACAAGTTCTTTTGGAGTTGGCTGTAATCTAGCACTACAAAGACAGGGTGTGGGAGCTATAAAGGACAACAAACACACATGTTTCTATAATTTCAGTTCATGTGTGATAAGAAATTCTTGATCGTAAAACTTTTATTTAGTAGTAGTGTAAGCACAAAGCAGTACAACTATTTGTGTGTGGGAGCCCTAAAAGACAACACATACCCAAATTTCTGCAATTTCCGTGCATATGCATTGAAAAATCCTTAATCCAAACTCTTATAGATCTAGTTGCTATGGTAGGATAGTGTTAATTTCCATCTCATCTCTGGAATTGCTTGAGATCCAAACCACAATGCACACTATATAAATAACCTATGAGGTTCAATACAAATCATCCAACTTTGGTGTTATGATTGTTTTGCGTGTTTTTAAATGGTTACTCTTTCTGAACTGAAACAGGTATCCTGATTTTTTACTAACTTATTTGAGTAATTTATTTGTATAACCTTCCACCTTAAGTTTGCATTTTACCTACCAACAACTTAGTTACCTTTCTATCTGTACTTTTAACTGGGAAGTGGGGATCATGGAAAACCATCACATCTCTACTTATCAATTTAGTTGGATAGAATATAAATTGTAGTTCCCAACATATCTCGCTATCGGATTTATTCCTGCTATATTTTTACCAAACAGTGAAGATAATGAATAAGTTCTTCAAATTGAAGTTATTCACCCAAATTTCTGTAGTAATTTATCATAAAGTATCTGAACAAAATCACTAAGTATTCCTTCAAAAAAGCTATTTGTAGTGTCTTAAGACGAAGATTTATTCAAAGACGCACTGCAGTGAATTTTAAACAGTTCTGGGAAAGTGTTTAGTCTGGCTCAGGATAGCTCAACTACAACCATTCTACCCGTCTAATCCATTTTGGGTCGCATAATCTGGTGTTATAATGCTGTTTGAAAAACTAACCTACATAACCAGGGCGGTTTCAGGATCTATATTGAAGCTTTCTGTCAAGTTTTCTATCCTGAAAATATTGCACTCAGTGTCAGTTATTACTTACACAGCTGTTCATTTGTGCCATTTTTGGGTGTGGAATAATTGTATTCTAGTGAGCATAATTCCTTTTACCATCAAATGAAGGGTATTTTAGAATAAGAAAGTCTTCAAAAATAAATTTTGATCATTGAGATATGTTGCATTATACTTTAAATATATAATTAATTGACATGACTTTTGTACACTGAACATGCATATAATTTGACTAATTACTGGCCAGCATTTGTAAAGTTTGTTTTTCTCAGAACAAAATAATACCTTAAATTGATGAGAAAAAAGTACTAGGATGCCGAAGTTCTGAATGAAAATGAATTGATTTTTTAAAAAATAAAATCATTGCTCCATTTAGAGAAATGGTTACAAATTTTATATGTCCTTCCATGTACTAAATACAGTACAATTTCTTTCAGTTTCTGAAACTATTCTTGATGTTATTTTTCTTTTGCAGGTTTGTTCATCTTTGAAGCTTTGTTGCACTTACTCATGGAAAAAAAAGGAAAATAAAAGCAATATTCTATGCATTATCAAGTCATAGAGTTGCTGATTCTAAGAAAAAAAAAAAAAGATTTGCTGACTCTTGTGGTTTGCTGACCATGTAGCTTGCATTTTGCTGTAAAGTTTACTGGGTTTTAATCATCTATGTAGTAGGTGGCATTATATATCCTCTCTTGAGGGATATTTTGCATAGTGCTACACTTCCTTCTATTTTACTTGTGGAAGTGATAAAAGAGGGTTTGTACTATTAGGTCTATAGGAAGGGTAAACTCATGTATTTTATTTAGAGAGTTTATTAGTAGATCACCCAAATTATGTTCCACTTTACGACGCATGGATAATTGATGTTCCAAACAGTTGTTGTAACTTGTAGCACAGATGCTAGAGCATAGTGCTTTTTAAATTGTTAACGTACTGTATGTTTTTATTGTCAAGCTACTGTCAGATAAATAGCCTTATGTTTGTTACTGAATTTGTTGTGGATTTGTGAGAATTCGCTGTGGCTTTGTGGAGAAAACGTTAGCTATGCTTGTGAGGTAGCTAAAGCGAAGTGTGCATTATTATTTAAAGATGGTAATACCTTGCTCTGATTTAATTGTTCTTTAGTATATGTGCATTCTCATATGATACATTTGTCTCGTATTTTAGTAAAAAACAAAGAAGACAACTTTTGTGTAATGAGCTAATTGAAAGGATACCAGGTGTGCAAAGACTACTTAGAAAGCCTTATGTTTGGGACACAGGCAGATAAGGAGTCACTAAAGCACAGTTTCAGTTTCAAGTTTGAGTAGAGGAATGTGCTTTTTTAAGAATTGAGTTTTGAGTCGGTTTTGCTATGTACACTTAGATCCGGTTGTTTGAAAGTCTTTTGTATTAAGTTGGTCTGATTCTCCTCCGAGGATGAAGCCGGATGTTTCTGTTATCACGATGCATGTGGAATAGCTTTACTGTCGGACCAAGTTCCGGCATCAGGCATTGCATCACTGTTCACAAGTCTCAGGATGGCGTCCGGGTCTGCAATAGCCAATAGCTGAAGAACTGTGTGTGAAATTCTGTGCAATTAAACAAGGAGTAGATATAATTATTCTGTGTCTCTTTTGTTTCGTGTAATGCTTCTGAGATACAAATGTAGAACAACTGAGAAATTCAAATGTCTGTGAAATTCAAGCAGTGTGCAAATGTTTGTGAAATTCAAGCAGTGTGCGAGCAAGGTGAGCATCTGGTGATGTGCTATATAGCTAATTTGTTTCAATTGTGCATACAGTTGAGTTCAAGGTTCCTCATCCCTCGCTTGGAAGAGGTTCTGATCACTTTGTTCTCACCTCTCAATGCTGAACAGAAGTTGAACATTGAGTCGATTGTGAAGTACATTTATGAAGCTGCAGGCCATAGTCATCAGAATCTCATAGATGAAGGATTGCATAGCCATAGGCCATAGTCATTGAATTTCAGTGTATCAATTTTTCAGTCTATGAATTGCAGGCTGTTGATCCTTTATTCCTGCTGCTCAAATGAATTGCAGGCTGTTCATCCTGTATTCCCCTCTACTAGTTTTGCTTCTCTCCCCACTCTAACTGGAATTAATCCTAAACCCTTTGATTTATAACACTGAAATTCAGACCATTATTATCTATAAAAAAACGTGAAAGTTCAGACTCCCTTGCTGAACATACGTCTGCCATCAGTGTGTCTCGACTGCTCATTGGCAATTTCAGTCTGTCAATTGGGCACACAATTTTTCAATGTTTCAGTCTACCAATTTCACACACAATTGCAACAGAGAAATATCATTTTATTCATTTTCATGACCTACACACAAGTTCATTACATAGGAGCCACAGAATAGAGAATACAGACAGCAGCACAGCTTCTTGCGTTCAATAAAAATACAGCAGCACAGCTTCAGCTTCAATGGCGCCGGCCAGCGGCCACGTGCCCTTCCTGGAGCGACCGCGCCTGAACCCTGCCCCCGCTGGCGCACCCTCGCCGCTCTCCGTCTCCTCAACCTCCTCCTGCCGCAAGCGGACGACGCGGCTGGCGCCGTCAGGAAGGAGCTTCACAGCCCTATTCATCGCGGCGGGCGCCGATGGGGAAGGGCTTCCCAGCCCTATTCATGGCGGACTTGGAGCAGGGCGCAGCCAAGGCGAGCGGAGAAGGGCGCCGCGAAGGGGCGGCGGCGCGGAGAAGGTGCCGCGGATGGGAAACGGCGTGTGGGTATTAGGGTAGGGGTCATTTGCAAAAAAAGATACGATTAGAGAGTCCAGGCGGGCGTTTCTTTGTAAAATTGATCCAGCTCTCTCCCTGGTCATCGGATGAAAATCCTGCAGTCCAGGTTTCGGTTTCCATAGCTTGTACAAGATTCCTGGTTTGCACAGGACGTTTCCGGAAAGAAAACGTGTTTATTTTTTGAGTAAATTACATCCAAAGTACAACAACTATATCGTGTGGGTGCAAATTACCCTAACAACTTGTAATATGCTCTATTAGGGGTAATAACTTGTTGTATTGGTGCATAGACGGTCCAAAAATCAATCTCTCACGTTCTTGGCGTATGGGATACGATCGGACTTCGTTATACGGCTCGTCGCGGCGAGGCTACGGCTCGTCCAACACACGCATACCGGCTTGTCACCATGTATACAACTCATCTGCACACGGCTCGTGCTTGCACATGGCCCGTGCGTCAGGATAGATATACATGGAAGCCCACAATCTCCTAAAAACAAGGAGCACGACCTTGCCGTTCATAGCTCACGCGGCGCCGGCGGCACGACGGAACTGACGTCAAGATCAACACGAAGTAGAGCACGGTGTCCCTTTAACAAGGCATCGGGCGCTGCGGCGGATCATCATAGGTGGCCGCGAGCGATGGAGCCGTGTCGCCGAGAGCCCGGCGCTGCTCAACCTGAATATGGTCAGTTCTCATCTGTTATTTGCATCTAAAAGCATGTCATTTGCCTTCCATACAGTTCGTATGAACTATGTTTATTTGGACTTTTGGAGTACATGTAGCATACTCATGATGAACTTGCTCAGACAGTATCCTCATGGAATATATAGATCCGTATGAATTGCCATGGAACACATCTATGCTAAGTGGTAATTTTGATTTTTGTTTCATCATAGCATTTGTGGACTCATGCAGAGTATATTACTAATTGCAGGTGATTCTGATGAACACTTCAGCGTGGAGATACATCATGAAGGATTTTTTTGTGGTCTTGGCAAAAGAAGGATATATATGGACAACAAGATAGATTGGTTTGATTTTTGCAACAGTGATACATGGTCCCTCTTGTATGTCCAGGAATTTTTGGAGACTCTGAAATGCACGAACGCTGCATTTGCACAAGTCTATTGGTGTGAGCCAGAAAAGACCGTGGCTGATGGACTGAGAACTTTGAAGTGTGATGCTGATATCATTGCAATGATAAATCAGAGTGCTACTTGCAAGAACATCTTGATGTATGTCGACCATTGCAATTTCCTTGAATCACATAAAAATTCTCTTCCAAGGCAGAATAGAGATATTGTTGATGTAGACACTAGTAGCCAAGAGAGGAGGTCTACCTTTGTTGAGGGGACAAGCACAAGTTACCAAGAAGGCATTGAAATAGAAGATGGTGTTCAGAGGGAAGTAGGGATAGATTCTGATGCCGATTCTGATTTTGTTGACAATGACTACGAGTTTGACATTGATGACGATGACTTGTTTGCTCAAAATGTGGATGACATGTTAATTAATGAAGAGGCTAACACTAAAGGGAAGGAATTGTGCATTCGAGAAGATTTAGAGGAAGAAAATGGCGAAGATGCTGTCGGGAGTACAGATCTCAGTTTGCCTACAACAGAAACTATTGCAGAAACAGTGAATTTTAATTTCAAAACTTTCAGGGCAGATGTTGACATGGCAGCACCTATTTTTAAGTTGGGCATGGTGTTTGCAAATGCGGAGGAGTTAAGAAAGGCAATTGATGCATACAAAGCATTAGGGAAAGGAGACAACTCGAAAAAAAGAGAAATGAGAAAGACAGACTAGAAGTGTCTTTGCAAAGGTGATTGTCAATGGAGGCTTAAGGCTGCGTTTGACAGCAGGAGCAAAAGCATGCTCATTAAAGAGTATGTGGACAACCACACTTGCAACAAACTTTGGAAAATCAAGGCTTTAACTGCTCCTTTTCTGTCAAGGAAGTACATTGAAATGTTTAGGGATGATGAGAAAATGAGCTTGAAGGCTTTTGCGTACCACAAAGTACAAAGAGAGTACAACATGATCCCATCAAGGCACAAGTTAGGGAGGGCAAGGAAGGAAGCTTTGCGGATTATTCATGGTGATGAAGAAAAGCAATATAATCAGCTTTGGGACTATGGTCAAGAGATAAGAAAAACAAATCACGGTAGTACATTCTTCCTCACTTTGAAGGCATTACAAAGATCCTAAGACAGGGAATGGTCATGGAGCATTTTAGTACACTATACTACTCACTAGATGCATGTAAGAGAGGTTTTCTCAAAGGATGCAGACCCATTTTGCATTGATGGATGCCATATTAAAACAAAGCATGGCGGCCAACTATTAGCTGCAGTGGGCATTGATCCAAATGAATGCATATATCCTATTGCAATGGGCGTAGTTGAGGTGGAATCAACTAACACGTGGAAGTGGTTCTTAGCAACTCTAAAGAATGACCTAAATATCATCAATACAGGTCCTTATACCATTATGAGTGACAAACAGAAGGTAGTACATGACAAGACTTTTTCATGACTCCTCTATTTTTTTTTAATCTGATGGTTATCTCATTTGTTTTTCTTTTGCATCAACAGGGTTTGATAAATGCTGTGAAGTCAATTTTCCCAGATTCTGAACACAGGTTTTGTGTAAGGCACTTGTATCAAAACTTTCACTCGGTTCACAAAGGGGAAACATTGAAGAATGATTTGTGGGCAATAGCTAGATCTAGCAATCTCCCTCGGTGGGAGAAGAACATGGAGCAAATGAAAAGGATAGTCCGAAGCCTTTGCTTGGGTTGAAGAACTAGCACCCAATACATGGGTAAGGGCGTTCTTCAGTGAATTTCCAAAATGTGACTTGCTATTGAACAACAATTGTGAGGTTTTTAACAAGTAAGTTATCTCTAAATCATATATCTTTTCAGGTTGTACCCTTTTTTCCTCACAGCTTGCAGTGACATCCTTTCCATATCCCATTAGGTATATATTAGATGCTAGGGAGATGCCTATACTCTCAATGCTTGAGAAAATAAGGTGCCAAATCATGAATAGGATCTATACAAAGCAACAGGAAGCTAGAGAAAAGTGGGCCGGGCACTATATGTCCCAAGGTGCGAGAAGAAGCTTAGTAGACATATAGAGGTTGCAGCATCTTGTATGGTTTATCCCGCAGGGAGAAGGGATTTTTTCAGTCAAGTGACAAATATGGGTCCAACATAGTGGACATAAATGTGAGGTCATGTGATTGTAGGAGGTGGCAGCCAACAGGAATACCATGCTGCATAAATGTGAGGCCATTGCATGTTTCGGGGCATAAATGTGAGGCCATTGCATGTTTCAGGCATGACGAAATCAGTCCAGAGACTATGGTGCATGAATGCTATTCGATTGAAACATATTTGCAATCGTATGGTTATAACATATGGCCTGTTCGAGACAAAATTCATTGGGAGAAAATGAATGGGGTTGATGTCCAGCCACCCATATATGAGAAGAAGGTAGGGAGACCTACAAAGAATAGAAAGAAAAATCCAGTAGAATTAGAAGGTGGCACCAAACTTAGCAAACATGGAGTGACAATGCACTGCAGTGCTTGTGGGTCAACTACACACAACAAGAGAACTTGCCAAAAAAATGCAGATCAGAGAGACATTCCTAATCCGGAAGAAGAATTGGAAGAATATGATGACCCAAGCATACTAGAGGTTCATGAGGTTTAATCTTTCTTTTGAACATAATTTTTTTTGTATGCTAATTAAAATGTTGATGCCTTTATTTTTCAGAACATTTTGCCACCTAGACTGAATCAAGCACTGGATCCAACTGAAACTGCTAATACTATGGTGTTCAATCTATTACATAAGGTATAATCATCTTATTTTTTGTGACATTACATATCAGCTTAATTGAAAGGTATACTCAGATTTTTTTATTATTTGTAGGACAACCTAGCAAAATCAAGAATGCAGCCACGAGGTCCATTACCAGAAGAAAATATGTTTGTAGCTGTGCAAAGGGATAACTTACCCCCACCTAGGGTCACTACAGCAATGAACATAGGAAGAGGTCGAGCTACAGGTACAAGATCAAGAAAAAAGGCAAAGACCTCAACCGATGGAACACATGCTACAGAATGTAGTGGAATAGCAAGGGGAAGAGGAAGGGGTGAGCGTGCTGGTAGAACAAGAGGCAGGGGAGGAACAAGGGGAAGAGGAAGGGGTGAGCCTGCTGATAGAACAAGAGGTTTTCAATTCTTATTCTTTGGAAATGGAGACCAGTCACATGTTGCATCTGAAGAACTAAACACTAGTCAATCTGCCCCAGAAGAGAACATGACTCAAGATGACCACTTCCAGGAGATTTAAATCTTCACCTATGATACCTACTTGAGCAATCACATGTCTATCCTTAGTTGTTAATTTTAGTTAAAAATTATGTTACATCATTTGAACATTGTAATGCACATTTCATATTTCAGTCGCTGCAGCGGTAAAACAAAGCAATGCATTTCAAACTTTCAGTATAGTTGAGTCTTGCTACACTTGTTGAAAATTAATGAAGTAGTCTGAAATATCGTCAACTTCCTTCTCGCTTCTTGTACTGAATTATTTGACAGACAAGAGTATGATGCATCTTCTTTCTCCCTCTTAAGGTTACAAAAAAAAATCATGGAAATCTGTACTACAACTTGTTTTGCTACACACGTAGGGAGAGCAGACTTGCAGCGCTGCTTGCAAGGCTGAGAGATCCTGGGTAGGACAGCCCCAGATCTCGTCCATGCCTCATGTGCGTACATGATGATGACGTGCACAAGCTCTAGCTGTGGGTACATCATATCGCACAAGCCATGTATGTGTCCGAGCTCGAGCTGCTATGCACGACTGGCCGCCGGCGCCGCGCGCGAGCTATACACAACAAGGTCGTGCTCCTCGTTTTAAGGACATCATGGGCTTCCATGTATATCTATCTTGCGACAGCTGTGGACTGCTGCGAGCACGAGCCGTGCAGACGAGCCGTATGCGTGGTGACAAGCCGTGTACGCGTGTTGACCAGCCGTAAACCAACTGCACGAGCCATTAGCCGTATACGAGTCCGATCGTATCCCATATGGCCAAGAACGTGAGAGATTGATTTTTGGACCGTCTATGCACCAATACAACAAGTTATTACCCTTGATAGAGCATATTACAAGTTGTTGGGGTAATTTGCACCCACACGTATAGTTGTTGTACTCTGGATGCAATTTACTCTATTTTTTTCAACAACGGTAAACCGAATTTCATTACCTAAGGTAACAAAATTACAGGGGTTCTTAGTACAATTGCATGATAGAAAGCGAGCTACTACGCATAAGAGACAGTAAACTACTAGGACGGAGAGCTTCCACAGCTATGATCACCTAGGGAACTTCAGCGGGGAAGAAGGCCCCGCATAGCGTCTAGGAAGAGCAGAAAAAACTGAGTGTGTCCTAATAACATTTAACAGCAAGCCAAAACTTAATATAAGGTGTAACATTTATATGTCTAAATAAGTTTATTATGAATATATATATATTTCGATCTATCTAGTGATACTAATTATGTATTGTACATAATTATATTTTCAATATATAATCAGTCAAAATTTTACAAAGTTGACTTTTCAGAAAGTAAGAACGACATCTATTTCGGCAAGTTTTATATTGGTACCTAGTGCAGTCCCCTCCCACCGCTGGCTCCCCACACACACCATCACCACCACCACTGCCGCCGTTTTAACTTTTAGCATTTTAAGTTTTAGCTCTAGTAGCACAATGAAAACACTGGAGTTACATGAGAGTTGCATTTTTGGTGTAAAATAGCAACTAACAAGTAAAATAATTAAACAAAAATGATTTATTACGGCTCACACACATTAGCCAAAGCGCCCGCCCGCCAAACAAACTCAGTCGCACACTGCACCGCTCCCCCCCACACACCCCTGCACAACCTCGCCTTCCACCTCTCTCTCTCTCTCTCTCTCTCTCTCTCTCTCTCTCTCTCCTCTCCCTCTCCCTGGAGACCTCATGCCCCACACCCACGCCCATGCCCTACCGCCTCTCCGCATGTGGCCATGGTGGATGTGGCGGATCCATGCCGTAAACCTCCTCCTCTACCTTCTCTCCTCCTCCTAGATCTTCTTTCTAGGGTTTTGGCGATTTAAGTGATCCATATCTTCTCCAACTCCGGCGGGTATAGAATGCCACCGGGAGATGGGATAGGATAGGCGATGGGATGGTTAATGGGTAGTTGGCGGTGGTAGGGCGAGCGACTAGGTCGCGGGGGGAGTTCGGCCATGGTGGTGACCATTTGCGGTGGCAAGGGGAGGGGGTCACCACCGGTGGTAGGGTCTCGTCAGAGCTCCACAGCCATGGAGCTCCAGCGAGACCCTACTTCCACCGGCGTGGTGGTGGGCATTGGGCAGTGGGAGGTACTAAAGGCAAGAGCGAGGGCGACACTTGCCCGAATCTGGAGCTAGCCGGGGCAAGGCGATGCCAGAGGCGGGGAAGACGTGGGGATGAAGCCGGCGTGATGAACCGTGGGTGGGAGACGATGCGGGCACACACGGAGCCCTCTCGCTGGTTGTTTCCCTTTTTGGCAACCAAACTTATTTCCCAAATTGGAGCGTGCACATGCTGTAGTAAAGTCCTTAACTAAAGGATGCCTTTTTTTTTTACAACAATTAAAGGGTGCCTTAACATACAGTTGGCTTAGATATGACTTAAGGTAATAGAAAAAAAAAAAAGAAACCATATGCTTCTTCTATAAGTGCATATGGCTTAAGCACAAGATAAAAAGTGTATAGGCCACAAACATAAAGGGACTGACCATGATTCCTTTTTTTTTTTTTTTTTGCGACTAACTGGCCATGATACATTGATACATATGCTTAACTTATAACAATGAGAAAAAAAGAGAGTAGTTTGGGGGGTGGGAATTTGCACATAAATGATGCCCGTGATTCTTCCCAAAAACAAACCTTGCCCAAATTTTCCCAGCCTCAAGAAGTCGATCGGCTCCAAGTCAACCTTGCTATTACTAATTGTAGGCACCCTAAGATGCGCGAAGAAAAAAGTTGAATTATAGAAAAGTCGCACAAAAATCAGAAATACTTTATCTGATCTATTTTCTGAAGTTTCCTACTTTCCCAAAATAAAAATAGTTTGAAGTAACACATAAATATTGAGTAGCCGCCTAAGATGTTCATCACATATCCCATTGTGGTCTCAATTACTCCTATCATCGCTAAAATAGAAAAAAAAAATAACTACGCGACACATACATAATGTGTCGTCTCACTATACATACAAACCATATCGTACATGCATGAAGGGATGAACATATATTGATTTTCATGCTAAGCTAAGGTAATTGCAACTAATGCACAACTAGATGAAGAATAAATGTATTTATGAGTACTATACTATAATATAAATACATGAGAGATAGTTTCAAGTAAACGTATGTCTGACAAACATGGAGGTACGGGCTGCATTATATGAGAGAGTATCAACTACTCCCTCTATCATTTTTATAAGGCGTGTAGGCCAAGATATCAGATACCAAGGAAGAAGATTAATTCCTCTTAAGCCGCGTGAGCTATGGATTAATGCGCCGCATTTGCACGGCTGCATGCAAACCTCCAACGCAAATCAGCAGAATGACCAAGCCAACAAGGTGAACAAACCACGCACGGGTTCTGTTTTGCATGCAAACGTTTGGAATTCATGCATGCATACTATTAATTGCCGCAAAACAATATGCCTCCTCCACCTCGATAGGAATGAGACGCCTAACAAAAAATCAAAAAGCCAAAACTGTAGTACGCTCTACATTTTGTAATGGAGGGAGTATTCATCATCCACGTATTGTCATGGTCTCGTTGATTGTCAGCATATGCATGGTTTTTTTTTTTTTTTTTTTTTGACAAAGGCATATGCATGTGTGATCAGAGATAGTGTTAATCTCGCCAAGATGCATGCATGGTTTGCAATGATGATACCACAAGCTCGGAATTCAATTTGGTCCCTCCCAAAAGAAAAACACACTTCAAACATATATTGAAGCAAAATGCAAATGAACACAGTAGAGATAGTACAAATGTGGAGTGGGCTCAATGCATGGCTGGCGAGGACCGGTTCCACGTCACGGTGTCCGAGGAGCACGACTGAGTGTTCGTTGGAATCTACGGTACTTTCAATGGTCCCAACGCGACTGATTTCCTCGCCAACCTCTACATCAATATGTCACCATGCATAGTGAGCTCAAAGGCATGCTTGGGACGATATCCAAGTCGGTGACGACGACAGGTGCGGTGACATGCTGAGAGGCCGATGACGTGATAGCACGGAGGCTAACCACAAACGAATGGAAAGTGCCCATGCCCGGAGCTGGCCTAATGGACTCATGCGTGCTCGTCATGATGATGAAGACCAAGGACATTTACATCATGAACATTGGGGACAGCCGCGACATGCTATCTTGGAGGCCAGAGCCTAACTTGAAGAATGTCCTTGGCATCAAGGTGTCGCAGAACCTGTAACTGTCCACATTGATGACCACATCGGCTTCTAACCTTCCTTGTGTGTATTTTGGACTTGGATGAGACCATTGAAATACATTACGGAGCTAAATGTGCAATTTTCATAGTTTGAGTACCTAGATTAAACTCATCCAGTACTTTAAGGACCGTGCAATTTACTCTACTTTTATAGATCAGGAGCAGACAAAAGAAAACTAGCAAATATATTTCAAGGATCGTGATTGGACAGACATGCCATGAAGACGTGTCGATGTGCTATGGATTGTGCATGGGCCAAAGCAAAGATTGATCGTGCCATATTGGCATACCTCGATCTGCTTAGCTCATGTGCCTAGATGGCACAACCCAAAGAATACATGATCAGATATGAATACATGTGTGGTAGTAATTTCAAGTAAACATATGTCTGAGACACATGGAGGTATATGATTGCATTATATTTGAGAGTATCATCTAAACACACCTCAAACCAACATTGAGGCATGATAATACAATTGAATCATGACAGAAAAATAGATAAAGTAATTGTAACTATTGTTTATCACAATTGGATGGGAAAAAAAAACAAAGTGTTTATGAGTACTATAATATGAATACCAAGAGTTAGTTTCAATGAAAATATGTGTGGAACACATGGAGCGTATGATTGCATTATACGAGAGAGTATCAACTGAACACACCTCAAATGTATTGAAGCAAGATGCGAATGAACACATAAGAGACAGTACATACTGAAGCATGATGCAAATGTGGAGTGGGCTCAAGGCATGGGCAGTGAGCACCGGTTCCACATCGCGGTGTCCGAGGAGCACAATTGGGTGTGCTCCTCTCTTAAGCACACCCAAGCCAGCCTAGGACACCATGGTGTTTGTGTGTGGCACGCACACTGCAAGCAAAAAACACAAACAAACAAACAAAAGAGGAGCACAATTGGGTGTTAGTCGGAATCTATGACGGTTTCAACACCCCCGACGCAATCGATTATCTCTTCGCCAATCTCTACATCAAGTACGTCGCTGTGCACAGTGAGCTCAAAGGCGTGCTTGGGACAACATCGAAGCCAGCGATGGCGCTAGGTGTGGTCACCTAGAAGGCAACGACGAACACATGCATTTGCATGTCTTTCTCAGGATGATGGCGCGATAGCGCGGAGGATAAGTGTAGACATATAGAAAAAATAGAAAAAAAATAATTGTAACTAATGCTTATCACAATTGGACGAAGAAAAGAAGTATTTATGAGTATGATATTAGAATATGAATCAGATAGACGACTTCAACTAAACATATGTCTGAAACACATGGAGCAATATATGATTGCATTAAATGAGAAAGTATACACTAAACACCCCTTAACACATACTGAAGCATGATGCAAATGAGCACATGAGAGAAAGTTGATACTGAAGCATGATGAAAATGTGGAGTTGGCTCAGGGCATGGCCGACAAGGACCGGTTCCATGTTGTGGTGTTCGAGAAGCACGGCTGGGTGTTCGTTGGAATCTATGACGATTTCAGCGGCTCCGACGCAACCGATTACCTTTTTGCCAACCTCAACGTCACTACATCGATGGCCGTGCATAACGAGCTCCAAGGTATGCTTGGGACAACATCCAAGCCGGTGACGATGCTAGGTGTGGTTAGCAAGAAGACATTGTAGGCAATGCTGAACACCTTTGCATGTCTTTCTTATGTCGATGGCGTGACATCGTGGAGGATAAGTGTAGACGAATGAAAAAAAAAAAATAAATAAAGTTATTGTAACTAATGTCTATCACAATTGAATGAACACAATAAAGTATTTTGAGTATTGTATTAGACTATGAATACTGAGAGAGAGAGTTTCAATATAAATGGGTGAAACACACGAAGGTATATGGTTGCATTATACGAGAGAGTATCAACTGAACGTACCTCAAACGCATATTGAAGTATTATGCAAATGTGGAGTAAGCTCAGGGCATGTCAGGACTGGTTCCAACATCACGGTGTCCTAGGAGCATGGTTGGGTGTTCATCGGAATCTATATCGATTTCAATGACTCTAACGCGACCGATTACCTCTTCACCAATCTCTACATCACTATGTCGCCGTGCACAACAGCTCAAAGGTGTGCTTGGGAAGACATCAAGCCTGTGACAACGCAAGGTGCATTTAGCAAGAAGCCGCTATAGGCAACAACAAATGTCTCACATGTCTTGCTCAGGCCGAGGGCGCGCACAAAGGCTAAATGCGGACAGACAAAAATATAGATAAAGTTATTATAACTATGTTTATCACAGTTGGATGAAAAAATAAAGTATTTATGAGCATTATATTAGACTGAATCCAAGATATGGTCTCAATAAAAATATGTGTGAAACGCATGGAGGTATATGATTTTATTATACGAGAGAGTATCAACTAAACACACCTCAAACAAATATTGAAGCATGATGCAAATGAACACATGAGAGATAGTACATATTGAAGCATGATGCAAATGTGGAGCGGCCTTAGGGCATTGCCGGTGAGGACCGGTTCCACGTCGCAGTGTCCAAGGAGCACGACTGGGTGTTCGTCGGAATCTATGATGTTCAACGGCCTCGACGTGACCGATTACCACTTTGCAAACCTCTACGTCACTACATTGCCATGTACAACGAGCTCATAGGTGCCTTGAGATAACATACTAGCCAGCGATGACGCTAGGTGCAATTAGCAAGAAGACATTATAGACAACGCCCAACGCCTTTGCATGTCTTTATCAGGATGATGCAACATCGCGGAGGCTAAGCTCTGACAAACGGGAAAAAAAGATAAAATTATTGTAACTAACGTTTATCACAATTGGATGAACAAATAAAGTATTTATGAGTATTGTATATTAGACTATGAATACCGAGAGACAGTTTTAACGAAAATGTGTGAAACACATGGAGGTATATGATCGCATTATATGAGAGAGTATGTATCAACTGAACACACCACAAACACATATTGAAGCATGATACAAATGTGGAGTAGGCTCTGGGCATGTCTGGCGAGGACTGGTTTCACGTCAAGGTGTCCTAGGAGCATGGTTCACATATCTTGCACAACCGACTCTGGCACAACCGATTACCTCTTCGCTAGTCTCTACGTCACTATGTCGTCGTGCACAATGATCTCAAAGATGTGCTTGGGAAGACATCCAAGCCGGTGATAGCCCTAGGTGTGGCCAGCAAGAAGCTACTGTAGGCAACGACAAACGCCTCACATATCTTGCTCAGGCTGATAGCATGACTACACGGAGGCTAAGTGCAGATAGACAAAATATAGATAAAGTTATGTAACTATGTTTATCACTGTAGGATGAAAAAATAAAGTAATTATGATCATTGCATTAGATTATGAATACCGAGACACAGTCTCAATGAAAATATGTGTGAAGCACATGGAGGTATACGATTTTATTATATGACAGAGTTTCAACTGAACACACCTCAAATAAATATTGAAGCATGATGCAAATGAACACATGAGAGATAGTACGTATTTAACCATGATGCAAATGTGGAGTGGGCTTAGGGCATGGCCGGCGAGGACTAGTTCCACGTTGCGGTGTCCGAGGAGCACAACTGGGTGTTCATTGGAATTTACGATGATTTCAGCGGCCTGACACGACCGATTACCACTTTTCAAACCTCTACATCACTACATCGCCGTGTATGTACAGCGAGCTCAAAGGTGGCTTAGGACAACATCCAAGCCTGTGACGACGCTAGGTGCAGTTAGCAAGAAGCCGTTGTAGGCAACGCCTAATGCCTTTGCATGTCTTTATCAGGCCGACGGTGCGACATCGTAGTCAATGAAGATGACATTGTGTTTGGCTGCTCGAGGTGGTTGGAGAATTTCAGAGAGATGAAGCAAGTGATAGTTGATCCTCTAAGTACATTTCGAAGGACTGCACTGGCTTGGTACGGCTGATCTGACATTAGCTTCAATGAGCTCTTAAGTCTCCTTGCTACCACATACCCAACGCCTAACAAGGTTCCCGCCAATACCTATCGAGCGAAGAAGCTGATCCGGCTAGTGGCGATGAAACTTAGAAAGTTCGATGCCACCTGCCCTAACCATTATATCTTATAGCGAGTTGATACAAGAGGAATGTCGACTGTCACGTGGATGCGGACGGCGAGGACCATTTGACACTCGTTTTTTCCTTCTTTTTTGCAATTTTTTCTTCGGCTAGGCCAAAATAGACTAATCCTACCGATTTGGATTGAATCCTAGGTCTCCAACTCCTACATCCAAAGCAGAACCATTCCCCACCGTCTCGATGTCTCCATCTTGTCCTCACTGATTCCCCGATCTTCGTCAGCCGCCGCCTCTCTCGCATTTCATCTCAAGGAGGAGGGACACAGAGCGCTCCACCGACACTGGCCGCTGCAAGTGACGTAGTATCAGTGAGTTTCTCTCGCCTAACTGCCTCAGTCCCTCCACTTCTCTTAACCCCGCGTCCGTGTCTGGTTGAGCCACACATGGTGAGTTCGCTCCGCCGCACTCGCGGTATGCTTTAATTCCTGTGATTAACTGATCGATTCGTTGTTCTATTGTATTTTAGAGATGTCGACAGATACTTTAATTCCTGCGATTAACAGATCGATTCGTTGTTCTATTGTATTTTAGAGATGTCGGCGAGAGATGATTCGAGTTCGCCTCCTAGACAAAGCGTTGGTATGAGATATCGGTTCTGGATTTGAAGGCTATGTGTGCAAGTAGCTCGAATTTGTCATTCGTATACCGGTTGCTTCATAGAGGACATTTGATCATTTTCAGACCTATGTATACAAACACAAACCTGTGGCCCAGAATCCTGGTTAGATGACTACATCATCGAGTGGGAGGATGAGTTCATGGAGCGAGTTCGAGACGAGGAGCGGTTAAATCACTTGGCGGCGGTGGCAAAATGCACAAGGCAAGATGCACTTAAACAACTTTGCAACATGAGGTAGTTGACCTGACCCTTCTCCGTGAGGATGAGGAGGAAGATTATAGAGATGATGAATACGACTATGACTACAACTATATGATTAGGTATCTGATTCATAAAAACTAACAGTTACATGTTTTTTTGTCTTGTTTCTCGCATTCTAGCTTTGCAACATTTTTTGTTGTTTTTTCTAATATTTATCAAAGGCTTAGTTCTCTTATAGTTTCATTAATCAATAATCTGACTCAAAAAAATCTAACAATTACATGTCTTTTTTTCTTGTGTCTCACATTCTAACTTTGCAATATTTTGTGTTGTTAGATCATATGACATGTCTTCCTATCTTTTGCATGGCTACAGGGTGGCATGTGTTAGTAACCTTGGGATCTGAGAAGATACCCACTAATGAGGTGGAGATGATCTATATAGAGAGAGTCACATGGGCCATATGGGCCTCTAGTATAAGGGCCTTCGTACACTTAACATCCCCTTTCAAACTCCAGGTGGAAACAGAATGTTGCTATCAAGTTTGTGCTTTAGTGGAAAGCCAACCAACTACTACTCAGTAATAGTTTTCTAATGACAAAGAGGCCAAGTAAAGAAGGCATCTAGACCAATATGCTTTGTGAGTATATGCTTCATAGGACCGTTGGCAATTTGTATGGCTCCATTATTATCACATACAAGAGGTGTGGCAACATCCCAAATAATACCAAAATCAACAAACAACCATCGATGCCATACAATCTTTGTAGTAGTAGTAGTAGCAAGGGCTTGAAGTTCACCCTTCCTTACTAGAACAAGATACATATGCTTGTTTCTTGGACTTCCATCCAATAGGCCAAAAGAGCCAAGAAGAATGTAATATCCAGTGATGGAATGTTGATCTGTTGGGTCACTCACCCAAGTGGAATCCGAGTAAGCATGAAGTTGAAGCAGACTATTATGCACATAGAATAAACTTTGAGATGATGTCCCCAGTAAGTATCACAACCCATAAAGTAACAGTACAAACTGAATAGATATTGGAGCACAAACAAACTGACTCAAAATATGGACGGTATGAGCAATATCAGGTCTGGTAACAGTGAGATAAATAAGGTTGCCCATAATATGTCTTCGGACTCCATGACGATGGAGTCCACAATAGTGGGTCTTCTGCTAGAGCTAAGAAATGGGCAACAGAGTCTCCACAACTACTATAGGTGCTGATAGCAGAGTCTTCGGTCTACTGCTATTCTCCTGGAGCTAAGAAATGGGCATGTGATCCTACCAGGACTGAGGTTACCACTTCAGAGTAATTCCAACAACAAAACCCAAACCCAAAAATGGGTGCTACACAATACTTTTGGGTGATAAAACCAGTGTTCAACGACATTGGCATACCCACGAATCATTATGTGTTCGGGGGCATAGAGAACGCAAACTTGCATCTCCTGTCCATGCCTTTACGTCTCGACGTAGGGGCCCACCACCATGAGGTGGATTAGCACTGACCTCGGCGACGCGGCGGGGAACTCGGTGGCCGTCGCTCGGCGGGGAGGGAGGCAGATCTCATCGTAGACGCAACGAAGGAGCATGTAGTGCGTGTCGTGGCTTTGGCCATCTTCGATGGCTTGCTCCCTTCGCAAGGCACACGCGGGCGTGGTGCGACGACGATCGCGCGCGGCGCCCACGCGGATGCCCCTGCCGTCCTCGGCGATGTGAATGTACATGTTGTGCCCCTACTGTCCTCGAACACTTCCATGGCTGCCGACGGATTTCTTGCTCATGGGATGTCTGAATCCTTGAGAATATTAAAGGAAATATGAGAATGGACCCCATAATTTTTTTTATCTATCTCTTCCAATTTCTATGTTTTTTCCTATTTTGCATCTGAATATTATATTGGGAGTTTTTCAACATTTTGAATTCACTAGTATAGTAGCTCCAATTATGCATTTTTAAGAATCTTCCAAACATTATTCCCTTTCAAAAAAAGATTTTTTTTTTGGAAAAAGAAGGACACCCTGGTGTTTGGCTCTGGATTCATGTTGGGTCAAAAGGCCCAACTTTTTACAATTTAGCCCTATGTTAAAATTTTACATATAGACACTTAGCCATCAAAAATCCATCTTTGGACCCTTTTCTCGGTGCCATGACTTATGGCGTCGAGACGAATCTTTGGACCTTTTTCTCGGCGCCATGACTTATGGTGCCGAGCTTACATGTCATGGCGACGAGGTATGTGGTCCAAAGTGACGTGGTGGGTGATATGGCGCTGATGTGGCCAGAGGTCAACACCACAATTCATGGCGCCGACCTCGGCATCGTGGATCTTGGTGCCAAGGTCAGAAATAAACGTGCATGAAGAAAAGAGTCTCCCACGTTTCCTGCATTCTCTCTCGGTTCCCTGTCAAAAGTACGTTGTTCCACTCTTACCATTGACAAGACAACACATATAGTGTCACCTCCCAATTGCCATGCCCCATGCTGCATGAGTCCATGTGCATGTGCCTTTGATCTCTCTTTTGGAATACTGGTCTCTCTCTTGGTACAGTGAAAGAGTGCGACGAAGTGACAGTCTCCCAAAAACAAAGATGATGTCTAACACAGTGCTACATTAAAAATTATTGAACTAACCAAATTTACCCGACCGGGAGCTTGGCCCTTGCGAGGGATTCCTTGCGAGGGGCTCCAACGAGAACTAGGGGAAGCTTGCGCGCTTCTCGATACCTCGGTAAAAATACCGGAGTCGTCGACGGGAGTTTGCATCTCTATCTCACTTTACCTTCCGCATTTATATTTGCCATCCTAGTTGTGTGATTTACCCTTCCTAGCTTAGTTGATAGGATTGGAACTAGGTTGCAAAACTCTTTGTCTTGTAGAGATAGCAACACACCTAGCAAATTAAACCGTAGTTGCACATATAGATAGTTTACTTTATTACAATAGGTTTTGATTAGGTGAAGTTAGAGGCTTTAATTAGAAGTAGAATTTTAAGTTGCCTAATTCACCCCCTCTTAGACATCATGATTCCCTTCACCCACTCACTAGTCCAACAGTGCCCAAGCTCCTTTAGAGGATACTCAAACTTTAGGTTCAAAGTTTTTCTAACCCCTCCAAGCTCATCTCAAATTGCAATCTTACAATTGCCTTTCTAGATAAGCCAGAGGAGATCAAAACCCTATATCCCCAAGAGACAACTTTTGGACTAATCATTAATACACTTATCAACAATCTCCTAAATTTGCATAAAATATATTGAAACAACATTTCACTCATCAACTTGTTTAGTTTGGTGATGAAAATGCCAAATTTTTTCATGCCATGGCACTGAAGGATACAAGAGAAATGTCATATGATAGATTGTTGATGCTAATTGTTGAGTGTTGACTGATCATCAAGACAAGATCGCTATCTTCTTTTAGGGATTGAAAATGAGACCGGTTCCATATCAATTAATACAACCATGCAAAAACTTTCAAGAGATGATTTAACCTTATAGTAATCTTAATGATCTCTATCTCCCTTTGAGCAAAGATGAAATTGATGCTCTCGTCCTAGATCTCTCTAATGATAAGTCTCTTAGTCCTAATGGGTTTAATGGGTTCTTATTCTTCAACCAAAAAAAAAAAAAACTTGGCATATCATTAGGGAGGATGTTTACACTCTCAACAAGGCTTTGGTCATCACCAAGAAGACATTAAGAGAATCAACTCCTATATCACTCTTATCTCAAAAAAAAAAAAAAAAAAAAACTATAAAGTGTGAATAATTTTAGGTCCAACTCTATCCTAAATTTCTCAATGAAAATCATCACTGAACTCCTTGCAAATAGACTTCAGATCGAGTAAAGCTTTACAGATTGTGCATAAGAACCAATATGGCTTTATTAAAGGGAGAACTATTTACTACTACTTAGGATAGGCCTTTGAGTATCTACATTAGTGTCACCATGTCAAGAGAGACATTATCGACCTCAAACTAGATTTTGAAAAGGCCTTTGACCTAGGTTGTTGAAGGCGACAATCATTGAGGTCCTTAGAGCAAAGGGGCTCCCCTCTAGATGGCTAAGTTGGACAAGATATACTATTTATTTTGGCCTTTTGCATTGTATCATTACTAAAGAGTATGATCAAGGAGTGCTACACCCCCCTCTTCCTCAAAACCATGACATCCCCTGTCCTATTGTCCAATATGATGATGAAACCATCCTGGTTATGCAATACTATGATGTATGCTTGGATCTTTCCCCTTCGGTTATCTTAGCCTACCCTTTGACCTCACCAAGCCTTAAGGACTATGCTCCCTTGGCAACTTCTCAATTTCTCTCCTACTCAGGTAGGTTGCAACTGGTAACTCTGTTCTTTGAGTCTATTGCCAAATATAGGAAGAATGATCTATGGAAAGAAAATGACTTCAGAAGAAAAGGTTATAATCTACTTGGAATATGGTCATGAAACTCAAAGATAAAGGTGGCTTGGGAGCCATCAACTTAAGTCTACCAAATGATGCTCTGCTTATCAATTAGCTAGAGAAATTCTATAGAAATGAAAACATCTAGTGGGTCAAGCTTATCTAGAATAAATATTACCCTGATGGCGTTCCCCATTTTAGAAGGGAAAAGGGATCATTTTGATGGAAGGATACTCTTAGGTTGCATACTCTTTATAGAGTATTGCTTTATGCATTCCCCACATAGGTGACATATCTAGTTTTTATGATGATCTACTGTTGAGCTCTGCAAATTCTCAGAAGTACCCCACTCTATTTTCTTTAGCGAAAATTTCTCTGATCTCACTCCAAAGGATTAGAAATGAAGAGCCCTTGATTAACTGCTTTAGAATTTCAATGTCAAGGTGAGAGCATAATGAGTTTTGGCACTACAAGTTGAGCTCCTTCTACTATGGCTGGGCAATCTTGAAGTCAAACAATACTAAAATCTAGTATCAATTCTTTAAAAATGTAATCTATAATGATCGGCCTCTGAATATATGCCTAGATTTTTAGAGCCAACAAACTTGAACACTAGATAGTCCATTAGAATCATGAGAATCCAAAAACAAAATGGAATGAAAAAAAAAGGGAAGAAGGAAGAAGAAGAAGAAAAAAAAAACCTGATGGACCAACTCCAATAGGCTATTCTCCTTCTCTGATGAGAACCTTTCCTTCTCTAGCGAGCTTTGGATCTAGGGTTAAGGTTTGGGTTATGGGTTGGGGTGAGGGTGAGGGTGCTTTATGACTACTGGGATCTCTCCTACAATTTGAAGACATCAAATCAAGAACACGGGATAAGCACAAATATCATCGAAAAACCTAGCAAAACAAATCAATTCACTAGAATAGGAGAATAGGGTCTAGATCATACCTAATCCGGCCGATGTGAATAGGGAACTTTTCACTAATGGAATGGGAAGGAGGAAAGTCGTCGCCGCCGTCACAGAAAAGTTAGAGGGCGTGGCTACGAGACCGAGTCGAGGAAGGGAGTGTTCCCGGGGGAGGGAGGGCGGGGGGGGCAAGGAAGGAAGCGTGGCTACGAGACCGAGTCGAGGAAGGGAGTGTTCCCCGGGGGAGGGAGGGAGGGGGGGCAAAAGGAAGGAAGCGAGGGTAAACAGGTCATTTCACGTGCTCTCGCGCAGGCTCGTGGGCATCTAGGGCACTGTTGTGCTCCTTGGCCCACGTGGCATGCCATGTTGGCAAAAGTGGCAAATGCATAGCAAATGGCATGTTTTCGAGTAGCAAAGGTGTAGGTTCATATCTAAAACTAGCAAATATTGATATGACTTCCGCAAGGATGGCGGTATAAGATAAATATCCTAGTTTTTCGTGCAGCCTCAAGTGCATAGCTCCCTGCAGGGATATCAAACTCAACTACAAGTGCCTGATTGCCCACATCTCTCCACCGACCAAGATGCATTATACAATTTATACTGTACAGGTGGAGCAGATGATGTTGGTTAATTAGTATGGATATCTCGACGGTGGGAGCACCTAGGTACTGGTGCTCATCAATGCTGCAAATTAGGTTGTGGCACCTCATCTTCACACGCTGTGGATTTGGTAGAGACCCAGCTGCCAATGCAGTGACACCATTTCACGCTCCTTGCAGGACTGGAATGCGTACAGGAGGCGCGGCTGTGCAGGTACTCGGTCCGCCAACGCCTCAACAAGCATTTAGCTTGGTTCTTGATCTGCTAGTGCTTGGACTCCACAAAGCATTGCTGTTGGTGGTGTGAGTAGAAGCATTCCTCATTTCGAGGTTGCCGCTATTGGGACAGAAAAAGGCAGGTGACGGCCTAGAAGATGACCATGACTAGCGGCTGGTTTTCATCATATTTCGATAATTGCATTGGAGCGATTCATGGGACACATGTCCATCTCCATTGTGGTACTGGTTTTCACCATATTTTGATAATCGCATTGGAGCGATTGATGGGACAGATGTCCATCTCCATTGTAGTGCTAGCTTCAAAGGTTCTTCAACATGGTGGTTGCCATGGATACTCCTTGCAGAATGTTTTAGCTATATGCGATTGTGATTGGTTCATCTTTGTTGTCGCGGGATATACAGAATCAGTGAATGATGAGATCATTTAGCTATATGCGAATGTTAGCTCTGCATTATCGTGGGATACACCTAGAAGTTATTCAGTTATATGCGGTTGTTAGTTAATGCAGAGCCATTAACGATAATGCAGAGCCGCAGAGGGATGCTGAATAACTAGGCTCTAGAAAAGAAAGATAATAAAGAGCTGATACTAAAAAGCTAAACTGTGTTATCCCTCGACCAACCGTGGCGACAATAATTGGCCTCACTGGAACAGAAGTTACAGAACAAAGTAAACTAACCTAACGCACCAGCACGCTGAAAAAAGTTATACTATGAACAAGACAGCATGCTTTGGCCTTTGGCACTGCTACTTCACTCGAGATCCAAGCCATCTCGAATTCTGATATGGTCTACTGAGAAACCTAGCCTCCAAGAAATCTAGGCGCTAATACACTACTGGTCTGCATCCACAACTCCAGGTGCTGGGAGCAGAGTGTTTGGTCTTCCGTTGTTCTGCTGCAGGCAAGAAATGGGCCTGTGATCCTGTCAGGACTGGGGTTACCACTTCAAATTCATGATCCTGGACCAGCAGTCTCCATGACAACCGAGTACACCATTTTCTATCTGAACAGTCGGGTCTCGATTGCACCGGTGTCATCAGCCTTGTGGCAGGCAAACATGTGCATATATATTGACATTAATCGGATGACAGCATCTGCTCAGACTATTTGGCAGCATACCAGCTCTTTGCACACTTGGCATCAACAGCCAGGTCAACTTTCAAAATGTTGGTTCCGTAGAAAGGTTTGGACATACACTCCACCACTATAGCCTTGGCCACCTCGGCAGATTCTGAAGGCCCTTCCAGGATCACTTCATCATGCACCTGACATACAAACATTGCAACCAATGTTATCCGAAGGATGTTATCGAATAGTTATCTGTCAGCTTCACTTCAGATCTACATCAAAGGAAACGCAAATAGTGGCTTGCCCATCTTTTAAGATGTAACGAAGTTGTCAGCCAGAATGCATTGTATGTATATATATAAAGGACGAACCTGCAACAAGAGCCTCCAACCAAGCTCCTTAAGGCGGACATTCCTTTCGATCTCAAGCATGGCACACATTGCAACATCTGCTGCACTTCCCTGATGATCAGAGATACCAAGTTCAAGGTCAAGGTTTAGAAGCAATGAAGCATACTAACCACTGAGCCACAATTAGTAATCAAGTACCTGCACTGGTGCATTTATAGCAGCACGCTCAATATGACCTCGTTGACCAGGAGCAAACTGAGTCAAGTTAGGAAAATGGCGTGACCGCCCAAGCAAAGTGTAGACTTCACATTTCTCGTGTGCAAGCTTCTTCTGACTTTTTTGCCAAGCTAACACTTCTTTTCTATCTCCATACCAGAGCTTCACTGTATCCCTTGCCTCCTTAACAGAAACCTGGCCACAAACTCTGGAGCTTGTTATGATACTTTTTTGAAATGATCTTTTGTACCATATAGAGCACAAAACATGAAGGGAAAGACATCTTGAATACACTGCATAACAATTGAATTGACAATAACCAGTACCTAACAACAAGCTCCCAAGCAAGTTGGGGTAGGCTAGAGTTGAAACCCAACAAGCACCCTCAGTACCTATTACCTAACATGCCAGAAATTTAAATAGACAGCTAATATGCCATGTATCTCACAAATTGGCAAAACAGAATAGAAAGAAAACAAGGGAGCAAAGCATCCTTGTTCCTTAACAACAGCACTAATATCAAGTTATGAAAATTGCTGTAGCACGCATCTATTGTTGCCTTGCTGGGACAAGTCAACTCCAAAAAGAAATGATCAATTCCTGAATACTTAGATCAGATTGCTGACCAAAAAAAACTAGTTTGAAATGCAGATCTAGGTTGGTACTTTGGTAGCAATAAGCTTACCTTCCAATCCTGGGATAGCCCAACAGCTGTCTTTCCATAAGCAATGGAAAAATTAAGCATTTTAGCTTTCCTCCTCTCAGCGCCAAAAGCATCCTAAAATGGAAAACACCAATTTAATTCAACTCCATAATTACCATTAGTATTTCTATTTCATATAATGTTTATGTGATTCTGTAAAAAACAATGCACATATATTTCCCTATTCACACATAATATAGTGCTCCCTTCAACCCAAAACAACTGCACTTCCTACTTTTCAAGAGTCATCTTATTAAAAAAAAAATGAGTAGATTTATAGAAACATTATCAACATTTGGTTTTTCTAATATGTTTATTCTCAAAATATATTTTACTATTAATCTGATGGTACTTATTACACATCATAAATATTACTCCCTCCATCCCAAATCATAAGTCACTCCAAGAATCTTCGATGGTCAAAGGATCTCAATTCTCAAGTTTGACCAAATTTATATGATAAGATAATAATATTTACGATACCAACTAAATATCTTAGATTCTTCATTAACTATATTTACATAGTATACCTAATTGATGTTATACATCTTTGTAATTTTCTACAATTTTGGTCAAACTTGAGATGCTTTGACACTCCAAGATTCTTGGAATCTTGGAATGACTTAAAATTTGGAATGGAGATTTGGAATGGAGTAGTATATTCTTATATAGATTTGGTCCAATTTTAAAAAGTTTAACTCCTTGAAAAAGAGAGATGTGCAGTTATTTTCAGAAAAACGGAGTATAATATGGACATTAGGGCATAAAGCATTAGAGAACTCTGCATTAGAGAACATTAGGGCATGAGTAAAAGATGGGTGCATCCTTGAAAAAGTACACGCAGGAAAATTCCTTCTCAATAACAGTTGATAAAAAGATGGGAGCATCTTATTTAAAATATAAAATATGCCCTTGTGTATGGAATGTACAGCAGTACAAGGGTACCAGCCATTGCAGCAATTTTGTACTGTTATTTAAGGTTCAATACTGACGATGTGAGAGTTCAAAATATTTATTGATACAAATGTTCTTCAACAACACACGCATGCAATACAATCATGTGGCTCAAGCCTTTGAGGACTGCCTAGTGTTAGGGTGTGTGGATCCATAGTGGCAGACTGAAATTCCAACAAAAAAAAAAGTGCAATGGAATGGTCTATCCAATATTCTGGAACGACACCACTCCACAAATGAAATAGCATTCAAAAGTTCACAAGTCCCAAAATCACAAGAACGATATACATGTATCTATGTATCATTTAAAAAAATATTAGGAATCTGATTGAATGAACTACAAACTACTAGCACTAGGGGATTATAATTCCAATATAAGTACAATATATGTACATGAGCAGTTAAAAACAAATAAAAAAAATAACTACGAAACACCAAAACTGTAAATAAAACCAGTAGCACTTGAAGTACCTTCAACAGCGGCACTGGAGGTTTCTCTTGACCAGGTTGAGGATGCCACTCAAGAAGAACTTTCTTCTCATTAACAGCATCACGGATATGAGGGTACATATTCATGGCTGTCCTAGAATGGAAATCACCACCGGCCTTGAAAGCATCCAGCATGCTTTTACAATTAGTAAGGTGGGCTAAGATCCTAAGCTCCAGCTACATTAAAACATGCCTTTAATAAGAAATAAAGATGAAAGGTCATTCAAGGACAAAAATGTTGACTATTGAACACTAGTTTGCACACCTGACCATAATCTGCAACAATAAGAGAATTCCCTGGAGCTGCAACAAAAGCTTGGCGAATCTTATACCTATCCTTCTCAAGGGCAGGTTGGTTCTGGAAGGGACACATATTGAGTTTGAATAAATTATATTGACCAAAAAGATTAGGGCGGTACTTTAGCTGCAAGCACTATTTAACAGATCTAAACTGTATTGCAATTAGAGTTACTTTTGGAGCTAAATATATTTATCCAGTGCCACTGGTGAATGCTGAAGCCTCATCAGGCTATAATCAGCAGACATTAATCATAACCACATCCATCTTGTATGATTACTTTGTGAAGCAGCAGCATTTATATACTAGTGAACAAAGGATGTGATATCATTGATTATTTTATTGAAAAAGAAATTTGCAAGTACACATGTTTGTCTTTCCCTCCTCTTCTTGTACAGTGATATATCATGCACTTAATAACAAGCCAGAGATGACAATTTAAGAAGCTCCATAGAAATCCCGCAAACACAAAAGAATGTGCGTACCTGTAGATTTGGTGTTCTCGCTGACAAGCGCCCTGTCTCAGTATTGATATTTAATGAACAGTGAATGCGCCCCTCCGCACATGATATACGATCTCCCTACCATGGAGTAAGGGATTCATCAGAGACACGACACATGGAAACACTCCGTGAGATAAATGCAGTTAGCTAAGCATAATCAGTATGCTGACAAAAGCCAGCAGAAACACGTAGTAGCAATGTCCTCAATCACTCACATTGCATGCTTGAATGTGAGCATGAAGTATCTAAGCACCTTTAAAGCCCTCAAAGATATCTCAAGGGGGCACACTAAGCACTCAATCACAAATCTGAATGCAACAGTTATTTTGCTAAGAAAAAAATAAAAGTATATAATCCTAATCAACGAATACTCAAACTTGATGGTGCAGATATAGACAATAAATTTAGCAAACCTCATGCTTCCTCTCAACAAAAGCATAAAGAAAAAAGAGAAAAAAATATAGCCCTAACCAAATCAGCATGTTTGTTGATGTATCCTCACAGCACACAACAAGAATTTTGCACTATTAACATCAACAAAATCCAATTTGCATTGCAACAAATGCCAGGCATGCTGTCTCAAGGTAGCAATGATAAAAAGATCGGCTAGCTAACCTGCAATGGACGAATGAAATTGGATATCAATGAATCAATAGAACATATTTCACATAAAGCTGCAATTGCATGGCATGCTTCTTTTCCATTCTTTCCTCTACCAAACGCTTCATATGCTGTTCCATAAGAGGAATGTCTATCTAGGTTTTCTGAACCACTTGTATCTTCATCATCATCTTGGATATCATCCATTGTGTAAATATATTCTGTAGGTATTTTACCAGCCAAACTTCTCAATGCATCCCCACAGGCGGATGGCCAGCCACTCGGGGTGAACATATCAGTTTTCAGATCTTCAACAATACTGCAAAGTTTGATAGTACAGTACTTTGATGTCTTCTTACCCTCTGTAGCAACATTTTCTTCATTTAGTACTTTAAATGTTTTACTCTGTGGCCAAGTTTCACCAGATCTGTGTCTGTTACAAAGGCAAGAAAGTTTAACTCTTTTAGGAATTGCACAGAAACAATTTAAAAGAAAGCTTGAGTTTCCAGTTTCCTTGGATATATGCACAATCAAATTACCAGAAGATACAAAATAAAACCAAAAACATTCAATTCACTTCTGCAGTTCTGCCTAGGATCTTACATACACAAAATGCTAAGCAGGCACAAAAGGCAATGGAGAATTTAATTTCCGTTTCCCATTTTTTAATCAAGTTAGGGCTTTGGGTCATGTGTCCCATGGTGTATGATGCTGTGACTTGCGGTCAAACTAATTTCTTCTACAACAAACCACTACTATAATTACTGACACCCTTTCATAAAGATCCAAACATGAAGTGCGCTGAGGAAGATACCACAGTGAGAAGGTATATGGAAACAAAGAAGGCTTTCAATCCTTAGTAAGGAAATCGGTGAAAGGCAATACATGTTTTCAATGCCACCAAAGAGAAGTTGGCGAATTTGAGTATCGCTATTCACATTCATGTACTTGGCATCAGGACAATATTTAGATGCCCATTTCCGAAACTTGTCTGCAGCTAGTTCCCGTTCAGCGATAGCAGCCTTTTCTATCTCTGAAAGATAACCACGGTCAACAAGCATGCCCTCTGTTTCCATCTTCACAAGTAGGGCACCGAAGGGACGCCAATACTGTTCGTAGAAATCGTACATGGTGCCCCTAGGAGAACCATCCAAGACCCATCTCCTTGTTTCAAGCTTCCTTTTTAAGCTCTCATAAAGTCTCAATGTGCTCACTGAATCTAGAGAAGAATAACAAATCCATAACTCTCTGTCTTCCCTTTGTAACTCCTTGACTGGATCAATAGATATAACTTTCCCTTCAGATCCATCTTTTCTAGCTTTTTCTTACCAAAGATGGTTTTCATTGATATCTTTCCAGGTTTAGGTAAATCCTCTGGAACAGTATCCATGATTCTACGGTCATTTGTAAGTCCTTCAAGTGAATATCCACCATCAGTTTTTCTTTGATGAATCCCAAAGGCGTGCAAGATGCATTGTATCAGCATGAAACCCAGCAACTTTGATTCCATAATTCTCAATGACATGGTTATCAAAACTATAGTTATGCCAAACCTACACGATAAAGGGAACATGAATGTTGACTTCAGAAAATTGAAGAGAAACAAAGCTAAAATCAGTTCACATGCTATTCAATTGGTAATTGGTATTAACCAGGTATGATTTTACCAATACAAATTTTGTCATGTTGATGATCTAATGAAATTGACAAGGATGAAATAGTGAAGTACATCCAATTTGTTTCAAGTTTGTAAGAGTAAATAGAGCAGTAAGGAAAGAAGTGTAGAGTACAACTTCAACTAACATAGAAGAGAAAAAAATAGCCATAAAATTGCTTCACATAGGAAAAATTACTGCACCTTCTTGATGGATGGGTCTTCAAAGAAAGGAGCAAACTCCAACAGGACACCCCTTCCACCATCTAGAACATCAACCCAAATGCAAGTTTTGCCATTTCCAAAATCAGCTGCCTGTGCATCACAATTTGCTGAACAGATACTAAAGCATATTACTTCTCCATGACCAACTGGTGTCTCTTGTTTGGCATCAATTGCTACCTGCAGAAATATTATACTCAAATAACTACAGTGGAGTTCACTATTGAGAATTGCTTGCCATCATAGAAGTAGGCAATGAGCATATTAGCTCATGAAATTAGTGAAGCTGATACAGGTTACAACCTTCATCATTACTCATGATATCTGACTTAAATTCATGCATTGCCTATGGCAGACTTTGGTACATTAATGAGGAACACATACCAAACACATGGGTCAGCAAACAGAGCCCCAGGTTTTACAATCTATCACCATCAGAAGATTCTTGTGACAACTATGTAATTGGAACAAACACGGAAGTAATTCATGACAGATCACAACTTAAAGTAAAAAGATATCGCCTAGGCTCTAGGCTTTGGGTCACCGCCTAGATTACGCCTAGCGCCTAGCCAAACATAGCCTAAACCCAATACTTACATAAAAAAAGAATGGAACATTTTGTGTCTTTGTGAAACAAATGGTTTGCCCAGATGAATAAGGATGGGCAACCTGACCACCCTATAGGAGCAAATAAATCAAGCACGGTTCCTTTTTACCTCTGTGTCACATGCATGAATAAAGCTCTTGTACTTTGTAGTGAGCAGTTTAACAACGCTCCTAGCTGACTCGATATTGTCAACTAACAAAACTTTGTCGTAGATGCTAGCAAGTGCCTTCCGTGCTTTCAAAGATTCCTCAGAGAAGGTTGCTTTAGTTGGCAAAGGTGAAACTACCTTTTTCACTACAAGTTTCTTCTTTTTGTCATCACCATCATGAACTTCATCATCAAGCTCCAAAATTACCTCGGTATTAGATTTATCAAGCAAAGGATCCTCTGCTGGTGAATAGTCACGCCAAATCTCCACCTTAGATGCTCTAGGCATGCTCAAACACTTGGCACTATTATTAACAACACTTGTCGGAGCTGGCACTGATTGCACAGACTGATTTACCATCATATGTCTGACCAGTTCTTGACTAATACCATGTCTATTTACAATTGATTTGAATGATACATGTTCTCTCAGATTCTGCAAGTAAGGGTAGTTCAAAGCCCTGCGATCTTCAGAGATTTCATTCTGTACATTTCCAGCCCATAGAGGAGTGTTTCCCTTGTAGATATTATTTGTGACATTGTTGGCAGTTCTGAGATAGAACATCCTCCTGCTCTCTTGAACCCATTCTTGTATATTACTCACGTTGAAGTTGGGATAGAAACCAAGCTTGAAACCACTGCTTCCTCGAACTACCATATCTGAGCTGTGAGAATAGTCCTGCCTGTCAGTCAAAACGATTACTAAAGTTAGAAAAAACTAAGCAAAATGAAATTACTAAGTCACCAAAAAAAATGTCTAAACTCTAGGCCTTGTTTGGATGTATTCAGCTTGGCACCAATCCACATGTGTTGGGGTGGATTGGAGTGGAGTGGAACTTTAATCAGATTACACCCCAATCCACACCAACACATGCGGATTGATGCCAAACCGAATACATCCAAACAAGGCCTAAAGGGGAACATTTCAGAGAGTGTGAATAGATTGCAAGGTAGTACAATGACAAGCTTAAGTGTACCACTATTAGCTGGCAGCACACAGAAGTCTGAACAGAACAATCATGGGACAATAGGATGTGACACCAACATCATGCTCCCTTGCCTAACATAGTAACGGCGCATCCTGTGATTAGTTGGCAGAGACTGCAGTTACAGTCGCCACACCAAGAAATGGGGCTATTTAGGTGGAAATGAAAGAACATAGCTCTCGAGACAGTCTAAATGGCAGCAGTAAACGCAAATCCACCAAATCACTCACTCACTCTGCACCTACCTAGAACAGCACTTTTACCTACCCAGAGAACGCCCACTTTACATAGTCCGAAGACCGAAGGGGACATTTCACCAACCTCCGAAGGCCACAGCGAACACCGAATGACTTGACTCAAACACGAAATAAGTAAGAGTGATACGGCGCCACGGAAACTACCTCCTGCATCCGGAACTCTCCAGTGGCGGCGAGGCGCGGCGGACGCGGCGGTGCAGGAAGAAGGGCGACGACGACGACAGCCACGGCGGCGCCGCCGAGCCGTGGCGCCGCAGCAGTGGCGCCGGCGTCACCTGCGCCACCACCATCGACCACACGGACCGCCGTCTCAGGTTGGCCTTGGCTCTCCCCGCCGCGGCGCCGCCGCCGCCGCCGCCGGTCAACCAGACACCGAGGCCGCAGCGGGCCGCCGTCTTCTCGCGGCGCAGGCGCGAGCACGGTCGCGCGGCGCGGCTTAGAGGGAGGAGGTGGCCGGCGAGAGCATTAGGGCGTCGGCGCGATGCGGATGCGGGGAGCCGCCTATTGTGGAGGCTTCCCTGGGGAGTGGAGGCGGTGGCGCGGGCGGGCGGGGGCGGGGGCGGGGGCGGAGAAGAGGGTGAGCGGGGGTTTGGGGGAGACGAGGAAAGGGGAACGAGGGTTTAAGCGGGCCGCTGTCTGCTGACGAGCGAAGCGGCGAAATCCGTCTCCGTGGTTGGACGGGGAGTCCGTATCGTCCAGTGTGGACGCGTATTTGGCTGTAGCGCGAATGATCGCTCATCTATAGATGGGCATGCAGCCCGAAGCCCGTTGGCCCGGCCCGTGGCCCGGTGTTTTGGCCCGGCCCGAGCCCGGGCATGGCCCGACAACGCTGGCCCGCGGCACGGCACGGCCCGGTGACCAGGCCGTGCTTGGGCCGTCACTCTGGCCCGAGGCACGATGTAGGCACGGCCCGATGGCCCGATGAATTGCAACACATCAAAAAAATTTGGCCCAGCCCACGAAGTTTCCTAACCCTAAGTGAAGCCTGAAGGCTGAAGGACATCCCGGCCTCATCCTTTCCCGTGACCCTCCGCTACTCCCGTGACCCTCCGCTACTCTGCTCGACTGCTCGTCCAACGCCGCATCTCGCCTCGCGCCAGCTCCCGTCGGCCAGGCTGCGCCGCGCCGCCTCCGCCCGCCGGCCGCAGCGCCGCGCCGCGCCCGCGCCGCGCACGCCAGCAGCTCCGCGCCGCCGCTGCCCTCATGTCTCGCCGCGCACGCCCGCAGCTCCGCGCCGCGCACTCCATGGCTCGATGCTCGGCGCACGGCGACGGATCGGCGGCGCTCTTAGCGCGGGCGGCGGCGCTCCAGGACTCCACCACCCCGGCGCGTGCTCCTCCTCATGCGGTCGCCGTGGCCGCGCAGCGAGCAGCTCCAGGAATCCACCACCCCGGCGCAGCGAGCAGCTCCAGGACTCCCCGTGCCGCGGGCGGCACGCCGGCACGCCGTGCTGCCGGCACGGCCCGATGGCACGACGTGCCGTGCCTGGGCCGACGGCTCGGCACGAGCACGTCGCCGGCACGGTGGCACGGCGCCGGCACGACGACCTCAGGCACGGCACGGCACGGCACGACGTGCCGGCGTGCCGGGCCGGCACGGCCCGATGCCCATCTATACGCTCATCCTTCATCCGGTTTGTTGGCGTATTTGGAAGGAGACCTGAACTCCTGAACAATTCACGTGTGGTCAGCATCTAGGGTCAGTCTGTGAGTAGGTAGTAAATCTTATCAGCTCTCACTCTATCTATACAACTTGAGTTATAAATAAAAAAAATAAAGTGTAACTCTTTTAATTTGCAAAATAAAGTATTTTCATTTGTTTGACACAATTTTTGTTAAGACTTCTTCACTGACGAATTAATCAAAAGCTCAACTAAACGTGCATATACGGCTTCTGAAGTTAAAACCAAACTAAAAGCAACAAAGCCAAAGTTATTTTTTGTAAAAAACCTAAAACCACTAAAAAGTGGCATCCTCTTATTCCACGCCATTTTCTAGGAGCTCAAACTCTACCAAGGCGAGTTCAAATTAAAGCGTGCTCATAGCGTTTGCACCCCAACTTTGTTCTGATCCCTATTATGATGTTATACATCGATCAATCTATCAAACCTTCGTCAAGATTCAAAGAGGAGAAAGTAGAAATAACAAAGGAAGGAAGTCTATGTCATGTCATGTCATGTCAAGGCTAGGCCGGTGGGAGCGCTAGAAAACTTAGCAAGGGTCATACATGCACAGAAGGTAAAATGGCACCATTAGCGCTTTGACAAACACGGGCTAAAATCAAGAGTAATATAACCTAGATGCATCATATGCCTACAAAACTATAAAGTAATACATCTTTTTGGGCATGCAATGCCTCCTTTTGCCAAATGATGGTTGTTGACACTAAATGTGTTCTTCAATCCAATTTAACATTAGAGCCTCAAAGGAGGACCAGAATGTTAGCATCGAAAGCCTTAGGTCACGTGCTACAATGATTTTGTTTCAAGCCCAACTAAAATGTATGTCATTTGAGTTTTTTTTTTTTAAAAAACTATTCCAATTCTAACGAAGTTTGTAGAATAATATATGGGAAAATTGATATTTACAATTTACAATATATAAACAAATGCCATGAGATGTATGGAGCTAAATTTTTTTTTGTTGTGCTTATTTTGTGTATTTTTTTTTTAAAAATGACACCTAGAGAAGTTTAATTATAAGAAATCTAAAATAGATTACACTTTGGAACGTAGGGATTAATAAGCCCATAATGCTCGAACTCAGCTGAGTTGACATAAGTTACACCTTGTGGATGAACGAAATAATGCATAAAAATACTTTGTGGATGAAATACCTATATGAAGCCTACTTGAAGGAAATTTATTGTTAGGCTCGAAACGCTTGTATACTCGGGTCTTGCAGATTCGAAACGCCCGAGGTAGAGATAATTGTACGGTCTGCAAATATAAAAGTGCTATTCGACATCAATCAACAACCGGATCCGTGGCGCAATGGTAGCGCGTCTGACTCCAGATCAGAAGGTTGCGTGTTCGATTCACGTCGGGTTCAAATCCCCGATTAAAGTCCGGAACTTTTTTTTTTTTTTTTGGTCTATTTTCTTTTTCAGGTTCTATAATTCTTCCCTAATAATATTTTTAAAGATAATTGAAGAGTTCTGGCTTTAGACATCCTCAACAAAAAGGTATCGGTCCGACAAAGTATATAGTTTAAGTAGCAAAAAATGTCCTACTTATCTTCCAATATGAAATGTTAAATGCTATCAACGAGAATAAACAAACTCAATTGCACTGGTTTCTCGAAGTTGGCACGGTGAAATTAACCGATCCTTATGGTCATCAATGCGCTACAACTACAACAGAGCCTAGAAAATGAAGCCAATGTGTCCCCTGAAGAGTACTTGTAAAAGGTTTCTTGTATAACCATTACTGAAAAAAAAAAAAATCATTCCTACGAAGCGAAATTACCAAGCAAATTGCTGCAACTCATGTCAATAGCAAAGATATAAGATTTTGACTCACTCAGATCAAGAATTAAATCAATGTTTCGTGCTTAATAAAAGTGTACAACTTGCTAGGATGCCAAATTTCTTGTGTGATCTTAACTATATCATTGACGGGAATATAAATCATCAATAACTTTTAAGTTGCTAAGTTTGTAAATGTAAAAATTATATGAGTAGATTTGTCTTAAAAAAAATACTTTGATAAAAGTACTCCCTCCGGGATGGTATTAGAAGTCGTTTTTGGACAAGGTTTGAGTCAAACATCGGGAATATAAATCATCAATAACTTTTAAGTTGTTGAGTTTGTAAAGGTAAAAATTATATGAGTAGATTTGTCTTAAAAAATACTTTGATAAAAGTATACATATATCACATCTCCATAAATATTTTTATAATAATATGAGGTCAAAGTTGTGTTTCTAGTCCGTGTCGTTGTCCCTAAACGACTTCTAATACCATCCCTGAGGGAGTATACATATATCACATCTCCATAAATATTTTTATAATAATAAGAGGTCAAAGTTGTGTTTTGAAGACCGTGTCATTTGTCCAAAACGACTTCTAATACCATCCCGGAGGGAGTATATAGATTTGACCATAAAAATGTCATCTTTAGGAAGACCCTTCACAATAGAGACCAAACCCCTCATTTAGATTAATAAAAGCCACACTAAGAAACAATATTCATCAGTTAGCCTTTGCTCACTAAAGATCTCCTAAGGAAGACATTAATAGTACTGAACTAATTTTCTCCTACTGTTGTATGTTTTGGAGGAACAATTTTAAACAACAAAGGGTATTGGAATTTCAAAGCTTGGGTCCCTACCACTTGCCTTTCACACACGTGAGGCTCGACCAAAAATGCAGAGTCCTCGGATTTCTTAGATATTTGTTTTGAAGTAAAATTTGCCACATGCCATCCCCTTTGCACGTGTTTTTTAAACAACCATTTACTTAGTTGTTTGTATATGTCTATGTTTTGATTTCTCATCTCTCCTTGTTAGTTTGGCTAACATAGAATGTCCCATTTTTAACTAAAAGGATACTACTCTGTTTTGCTAGCGCAGGGCCGTGCGACCCGTGCGACCGCACGGGCCTCCCGATTTCTAGGGCCTCAAAAATTCAACTTGAGTAGTGCGTAGAAGGCATGTCATGTGTATTCGAAAGTGAGGCTGGAGCCTATCTTGAGTCTGCGCGGCGGCGCACTCATCTACTGCGGCCCCGCAAGAGGTTTTCGCGTGTGCCGAATCTTGTATTTTTCGCTCCGAGCCCCAAGGTCTCCACGTTGTTACCTATTATCTCGCATATTCGCCGTCGTCTGCTTGTCTCCACCGACGATGTTCGGCGCTAATGATCGAAAGTGAATAGCTCGCAAAGGCAAGGCAGCAACGATAGAGAGGCCAAGAGGGAGTGACCCGCAGGAGTGCAGGTTTTAATTTTATTTTCTAATTCCATCTGTATTGTACTAATTAAATTATTCTTCCTAGGAAAGTCTAGAACTTCTTGTATTATTTTAATATTATTTTATTCTTTTCATCTTTTGAAGCTATTTCTTCTACAAATCGATTTAGAAAATATGAATTTGGTTGCCAAAAGTGTAAGAAACAAAGAATTGAGGAGTTAACTTAGTCTCAAAGAATAAATTTAGAAAATATGAATCCGGTTATCCTCAAAATTTAACTTTTTTTTTTTTTAATTTCATGTATCTGTTGTTGATATTAATTATGAGAATATTATAAAAAATTTTATTTCAAAAAACACTAAGAAAATAATGTTGTCCAAGTAAAGATTAGATAAAAGGATAATATTCTTGATATTTCGTATTTGCTATGTAGTATATACATTATTTTGGCTATATTTGAAATTTTCATTAAGGCCTCACTTAGAGCTTCGAACATGACCTGTAAATCTGACGGCACGGCCCGGTTGCTAGTACCCTATATTTTCTTAAGACCTCATGTGGAATCTCGAAGTAAAGATCATCATGAATGAAAAAATGAAACTAAACATCCGTGACCCACAGCGTATGTATAATTTTGAGACCGGTTTAGGTGTGGCACAGTGAAAATATCCGTGACCCACAAACTCGTGTCTCCAACAGCGGACGCATCAGCCCCACCCCGGAGATCGAGTTCTGGCCGCTCCATCCCAACCCCGCCGCCTCGCCGTCCTGCGCCGACGAGCTCTTCGCCGGCGGGGTACTCCTCCCGCTCCCTGTCCTCCCGCTGAAGCCGCCGGCGGGACTGGCTCCGGCCCCGGCTCTTCCAAGCCGCGGCCGCCCGCGAGAAGGTCAGCAGCGCGTCGTGCTCGCGACGGCGGCGCTTGGGACGGAGTGCCCCCGCGAGTCGCTTGCGGCGTGGCTCGTCCTCGCGACGGCGGAGCTCGGGGCGGAGTGCGCCTGCCAGTCACGTTTCAAATTAACTTTCCCCCACCGCCACCATCCACCAGCTCCAGAATCTCCCACCGGCACCAAACCCCAACACAAAAGTGAGTGGATTCTAGAACCCAGCATTAATGCAGTGCCGTCGCGCTCACACTCATTTTCCTCTTCTCCTTAAATTTCCACATCAAATTTCTCGAGATCAGGAGGGCCATTTTCCTCTTCTCCTTAAATTTCCACACCAAATTTCTCGAGATCAGGAGGGCAGAAAATTAACCCAGAGATCTATCACAAGAGGAGCGCGGAAGTCATGGCGGTGGATCAAGCGCCGCCGCCGTGGAGGCGGAGGCCGCAGCGCGCCGGAGCGAGGAGGCGGCGGAGGCCTTCTTCCGCGCCGCGCCGCCGCCGCCGCGACCGCGACCGCCTCGCCGCCAGCCTCGCGGATTTCGTCGCCCGCCACGCCGCCGGCAAGTGATCCCCGATCCCCCTCCCACTTCTCTCCCCCCCCATCTCTGTCCGGGGTCAGGTGGCTGAAAGAAAAATGTGATGAGCTCAGATTTCTGATGCGCTCTGCTCCTGTCCCTCCCCACCGATCGCGTGCTGCGTGCAGGGAGTGGCGGAGTCGTGTGCGTCACCTCCGGCGGCACTACGGTGCCCCTGAGCAGCGTTGTGTGCGCTTCATCGACAATTTCAGCTCCGGCCAGCGTGGTGCCGCCTCCACCGAGTACGCAGACAAACCACACACTCTTTTGCTTTTTTTTTTCCTGCTCCGCTTGCTGATCATGCTGTTATGGAGCTAGTCCCTTCGTCTTTTACCTCACTGGAGATCGGTTCAATGCAGGTATTTTCTCAAGGCAGGCTACCCTGTCATCTTAATCTACCGCCGGTGGGTCCTTCGAACCAGACAGTTCTTTGTCCAATAATTATAGTTGGGGTGGAACTGAACTGCTGCATGCTCAAAATTTTGACTGAAATTGCCGGTGTAGTTCTGTTTGGTGTAGCTAGGCTCGGCTTGTGAAGCCCTCAGAGCCAAAATGGCACAGGATGTTCGGTGTAGTTAGCTCCAAGTTGTTTTTGTTCAGTTTTGAATGCCCAAATAAGACAAGTGAGAGTGACACCGACCTCTCTTTGCAGTGGGAGCAAGCAGCCTTACTGTAGGTTTCTTCTAGAGGATTCCTTTCTTGATCTTTTTGAGCTCGGTGAAGACTCGGAGATCCAAGGTTTGGGACTGTAATCCTAAATTATGTATGTCATACAAACTGACCCAAATTCTGTTTGGTCTGGATGACAGCTCCTTACTTGTATGGTTTTATATGATATGCTTTTTCACTTCTTAGTTTATCTCCTTTCCTTGAATGTTCAACCATCTCAGATCAATGTTCAAATTAGTATATGGATTCTACTTTTGAAACATCTGTTTGTCTCTTTGTTATGCATCTCAGTTCCACAGTCCCATTCCTCTGTGGTCAAGGCAGCAATTAGCAATTACCGGAAGGTATTATGTGCCTCTATTTATATAACGACTTTCCTTTGTGAAGCATTAGCTGCAAATCAGGTTGATATGGGACCCTGACTGTGTTTTGTATTCACTATCACAGGCAATTGATGAAGGCCTTCTTCTCAAACTACCTTTCACAACAATTTTTGAGTACCTTCAGGTATTGCACTCCTATTACTTACCAGTGTATATTGAAAACAAATAATATATGTTTTGCCCACAGTGTCAGTGTCACATGTCTAACGTTACTGTCCATATTGCAATCTGTACCCTTTGCTGTTTAGGACACTAGAATATTGTGTACATGTTAAGACATAAGACCAGGCCAGCCATTATCGAGTATCACAAACATTCTTATGTGTCATTCATTTGAAATTATTTTATGTATACTATTTTAGATACTGAAAGGTTTGTTGAGGTCCATGATAGCTTAATCTGGTGAGTGGTGAAAGATGTTAAGTTATATTAATGTAGAATCTGAAATGCCTGTTCTTTCCTGTTGCTAACAGTTACTACAAATGGTAGCTACTTCTATGAACTGCTTGGGGCCCCGTGGAATGTTTTATCTTGCTGGTGCAGTTTCCGACTTCTATGTTCCATGGGAATCTATGGTAGGTTCTATCTTCAAATAATTTGTCTTCATGTGTTTATTATATTTGACCAAACCAAGCAGCACAGTTATTGTTATTATTGCATATCAGAGCATCATTTTGTTAGGATCATCATTGCGCATTGTAGGTAGTAATCCATGGCTGTTTCATTTATCTTTGTCATCAATAGAAGGAATATGTCACTTTGATTCATGGAAACAAGCTTTTTTATATAGAGGAAGTTATTTGGATGTAGCTTGTTGAAATCCAGAAATGCTGCTATTTCTTAGTTACTTAGTTAATGCTATGCACGGCCGACCTTAAAAAAAAGTTAATGTATGCTGCAATCTTTCCTGATCCTTCTATAATAGATTGTATCCTCCAACATCTGTTGTGTTTAGTTTGTGTCTAATAAGGAAAACATGAAATTTAGCAAATATAAGGATAAATATGTTTTCTTCTGGTAACAGAATTCTTGCAGACTCCTCTTTCTGATATGCTTTTGAAAGCCTCATCTAGGCACATTAGTAGCTGCAAGCATACGGGCACGCGATATACCAGTGGTGGTGCTGTGTGTACTTAGTTTTTGGTGGTTATGGAGAACCGCTTGATGAACCTTCAATTAAACATCTATAATGTTCTGCTACCATTCCACATTCCTCCCTGACAAAGGTTTCTGCAGGCTAAACATAAAATTCAGTCAGCAGGTGGCCCTTTGAACATGCAACTCAACCAGGTCCCTAAGATGCTTTTTGTCCTCCGAAAAAAATGGGCTCCTTCTGCATTTTGTGTATCCTTCAAGGTTAGCTCTATATTCTTCAGCAAGTATGTGTTACCATTCCTATGTCCAAATCTGACTTAGCAGTCATTCATAATACCTGGACACTGCAGCTCGAAACAGATCCTAATGTTCTCCTACAGAAGGCAGAAATGGCTTTGAAAAAGTACGGTATGAACGTCGTGGTGGCAAATGAACTTGCAAACTACAAAGATGTAGTAGTGATGGTCACAAGCAGCGGAAGGACGACTGTGAGCAGGAGCAGCAAGGAAGAAGACCTTGAAGTGCAGCTGACCGATCTCCTGGCGAAGATGCACTTGGAGCACATTGCACAGCACAATTCGTAGGACCATCAAGGCAGCAAGATGTTTAAATCAGACATGGTGGCAGGCTATTCTTTACTTACTCTGCTAGCAAGTTCACTTGGTTTGTCATCAATCTGCTGCAGCAGATTAATACCGAAGTTATAACCCAAACTAATACCTGTAAGTTTTCGAACATGACCTAGCTAAACAGGTGATGTGATGCCACTGTTCATGTGGCGAAGCCGCCAAGCCTAGCTGTTGAGCTTTTTAACAATTTTGCTGCTATCTGGTCAATCTTTAATGGTAAAATAGCCGTTTCATCATTCATTTTTTGTCGAAAGCTCAAATCCATTTCGTAACTATCAAACCAACCAGTTGTCTTCAAATTTATATCGGCTTGGTTCTGCTCCTGGAGCTATGTGGCGTGTGTTGTCAAAGATGACTGCTGTAAAGCAAGTCAATAGTATTTGGACTCTTTTGCCCCTGTTCCTTGCAGTCAACGTATCTGAAAAATCAATGTATCTTAAGGAGATATTCATGGTTCGATGGTCAAGGCCAATGCACAGATAAACAACACCATCAGGTTTCAATTGATATTACATGACTTTTACAAGCAGTTCTGTCTATTGCTAGTGAATTTTGTATCGGTCTATCACTTGGATTGATTTGAATGTTCAACTTGTTCTTGGTAGCACGCGAAGAAACTTACATGCATTTTTGGCTAGGAAACTTGGTAGCATGTCAACAACCCTTCTATCAGCCAAAATGCCGTTGACAACCATTCTCAGGGACAGAAACCGATCGAACAAGCTTCTTGGGAAAATATCAGGCACAAATCACTTCTAGGTGTAATCCCAAATTCGATGACATGTCACTAAAGTTACCAAGGCAGATCGAGAAGAAATAAGTTTCATCAAAATGAAACTGGGAGTGCACACTCTTTTATTCCACACTAGTATTGGTTGGGGAGTCCTCATGACAATTGGTGCAAGTAGCTGGTCTAGTATGTGGATTGACAGCCAAGTCTTCCATTTTTTATAAAGAAAAAGTCAAATACTTGAGTACTATATCGTTTCCCAAGAAACAGCGATTAATCATATTTCTTGGATGAGTAGACTTGACCACAATGCGCTCTTGACTTATCAACAAGTTGGTGGATCATTAGCAAACGGATACCTTATGGCGAGTTGTTCATGCCAGTATGCATTGTACATAGTAATGCAGTGGTAGTTGCTGGCCGGTGACTTTGAACAAGTCAAGCTTTTACCAGAGAGCTAAGAGCAACATCACTTCATACTGCGTAGATCTAGAGGAAATTTTAACAAAATAAGTTACCCAACTACTTGCAGCAAGATACATGTTCTTAATCTGAAAACAGGTTATATATATACGTGAAGCGGATTCAACCTCCTCCCACGACACCACCGGCTGTAGGAGCACTCGTTATTCCACAGCCCACAGAAGAGCAAAAATGGCTACTGCTGCTCTCGTCGGCGTTACCACGGGGGTGATGAAGCCCCTCTTAGTCTTACCCAAGTTCTCTGAGCTTCTGGAGGACGACAATGTCGGTAAGACTACTACTGCAAATCAAGATTCAAGTCTATCATGCCATTACACGCCAGTTTACAATTGAAGCTTTTTGTGTCAGTTTCTCGAAGTCCTAACATGATGGAGATTCTAAGAGGCATTGCTCAAGGAGTGGGGATGATCACTGATACAGAAGAAGAAGATGAGGAGGAGCAACTCATTAGTAAACTCCAAGAGCACCTCCAGAATAAAAGGTAACCCCAGTCATATACTCCCTCCATATCTGAATAAATCAATCCCTAGAGTTACAATGCTCATTAGTAATTAGTAAACATAAAAAATAACTTAAAATAATTAGGAATTTCTTTAAGGAAAAGAGGGAATATGATAATAATGCATGCACTGTGTTGCGATGCCATTTTTTTCTTCTTGTTTTGTTTCTCTATGATTGAGGGGTCTACATTTTTTTAACATACATCATGTGCGCAAGAATGCACACCTCATTCTAATATGGGTTACTATACTTCTTCTACCTCCTAAATTGAAGGGCTTAATTTATCTGTGGAGTAAAGCTTGCTAGCATATTTATCCCTACCTTGAAATTCGCTCCCATGAAGTGTCGAACTTAGGACCTAAAATGCTACTAGATCCATCTAACTAACTCAGCTAAGGCCCAATCGAAAAAAAAACCCCCCTCAACTAGAGGCCCCATTCACTAGATCTCTAAATATTATGATCCTTTATTTTGGATTCTACGCTAGCCAAAGATGGAAAAGATGTTGGAGGGTGGAATAATATATACTGTGATTTATTCAAACTCAAATGATGATTCAGAGAGTGAGTTAAAGAAATACTCTTGGAGATACTCTTAGGGCTGGATAAAAAAAGGCTATTTGAACTGGCCAGGTTAGCCCATTTCAAAATTACTCCGATTGAACTGATCCATGCCCTTATGCCATACATTTTGTCTAAACGTCAATATAAAATACTCCCTCCGTTCCAAATTGTAGTTCACTTTGGCTTTTCTAGATCCATTTGTTTTGCTATGTATCTAGACATAGTGTATAACTAGGTGCATAGCAAAATCAATGTATCTAGAAAAGCCAAAGTGAACTACAATTTGAAACGGAGGAGAGTATATCCCAGCCTTTACCCACCACCACGATCAAGCTACTACTATACTTAGTGAGCAAACAAAACGTCAATAACAATCATTAGCTTTGGAGGCAGATCACCACTGCAGCCACTGCTATCACCAACATCACCGTTGACTCACATCTTCTCCTCTGGTCTATTATTAGTACTCAACATTACCAACTTTTGGTAGTATATCCAAAGAGAAACAAGATCTAGCTACACATTATTAAGCTTAAAAATATATAATGTGTTCACTTAGTATGTTATAGCTATATAAACTATAAAATTACTTAGCATCTATTGTAGCTATAAACTATAAAAGTTAAATGTGTTCACTTAGTTGTTATACGCTTAAACTATAAATTTAAAAATATTTGTAATTTAAGTGAACACTTTTATTGTTTATATTTAATATTTTGTAATGGTAATTTTTATATTTCAGACCTCTTCTAACCCAACCAACAAACTCAACCTAAGAAGGCATGTGAGGCTTACAATTTAATCCATGTATTTGCTTAGACAACTACAAGAGATGCTTTTGAATAAAAAACACATTCTTGAAACAATAAATAGAATAATAGTTTGGCAAGTTTTAAATATTTTCTAGCAATTGATTTTTGCAAATAAACTAAAGGGGAAATATCCCTGTACTATCTTTTGTTGAACTGAAACAATTATACTTTTACATCCCTCAGTTTTCCAAGCAATATATATAACCTCCTTACAAGGATGATCTAAGAATTTATATAGATTCTATTAGTAAATGGTTGAAATTTGATAGTTACATGAGAAAAGAAGGCTGCTTATGGCAGCAAGATTATTATTTCGGTCTACGAGATCCAATCATCATAACCTTTTAACATTTTTTGTAGCTAGTTAGCCACACTTAACAATACAACATTTACATACTGTTGAAAACTTTGAAGCTTTCAGCACTAACTTCATCTTTGTTATAATTTTTGGTAGTTACTTCATTGTAATTCATGACTTATGGGACATCAAAGCATGGGAAAATATCATGCCTGTGTTATTGAATAATAACTACGAGAGCAGAATAATCACAGCAACACGTAATGTCACTGTCACAGTTGTGTCATGCTGTTCTTGTGAAGGTGGTTATGTTTACCACATGGAGGATCTTGATTCCACAGACTCAAAAAGCTGATTTTCAGAAAACTATTTTGTTTGGATGGTTCACACTATTCCCATTTGGAATATGTTCCTGATGAGATATTAGGAAAATATGGAGGTCTACCGGTGGCAACCATCATTGTATCTAATGTTTTAGCTGATCAACACACAAATGCTGAATGGGAGAGGGTACTACATGCTCTTGGTTCTGGACTTCCCATGCAAACTTTTTTGATGCCTTTAGCGACTCTTCATGTGTTGATCCTAGATGCCTGGTACTTGAAAGATCACCACCTTGAAAATGTTGAAAAGTTAATTTACCTTACGTACTTGCATCTCAGATCATACTCAATAACTAATCTGCCAAGAAAAATTGGAGAGCTGCAATACTTAGAAACACTGGACATACGTGGTACTGCTATTGTAGAATTGCCATCAACTATGGCAAAGCTTCAGAGATTAGCCCATCTATATGTCGACTGGAACATTACATTTCCAGATGGGATGATTGGGAAGATACATAGCTTAGAAGAGCTAATGACATATGGAGTCAAATCCTGCGATCAAGGGAAGGCACTGCAAGATTTCAGTAAGCTAACCAAGCTGAGGAGATTAGGACTTAAATGGAGTTTTGATTGGCCAGATGGCTTAGAAGGAATAAGTCAGGCTGAAAGCTTTTACAGTTGTCTGGGAACTTTATTATCTTCAGGCAGCCTTCAGAGTCTGTATATTGTGGATGCCTCTTATGTGCATTACCCAATGTCACTGGACATATGGCGTCCTGCTGCTTCTTGTATCCTCCAAATCCTCCAGCTCAAACAATGCATGGTCTATGCAGTGCCTAATTGGATGGCTTCTCTTGAAAATCTCAGGGTGCTGGAACTGAATACCTTCTTCATGAGATCAGAAGATGTTGACATTCTTGGAGCAATACCCAGTTTACAGTTTCTCAAACTGGTCACTATTGGAGGAGCCAATGGAAAGATCATTGTCCATGGAAGCAATAGATTCAGAAGTTTGAAATTTTTCTATCTGTCCATTACTGGTGCTTGTGGGACCTCCCTGGAGTTTGAAGAAGGATCAATGCCAAAGGTTGAGCATCTCAAGCTTGAGTTTCCTGTGCATAACCTGACATGCTTGAGTACTGCTTCCAATTTGGGTATCCAGCACCTTTCTGCCCTTAGTAAGGTTGAAATCAAAATTGTTGGCAACTGTGACAATGACATTGACTACGTTCCAGTGGAAGTTCTGGACCATGGCATCGTCAATTGCATTGCATATGCCATTAAAAATGTTGTCGAGACACTTCCCAAGCACCCTACTATCAGATTTGAAACAGAGTACAATGATGGCTGTGAACATTTCAAATCCGTAAGTACTATCTCATTGCCAGCATTGATTACTTCAATACAATTCTCTGTCTCTCTCAGTTATGGCTGCTCCGATCCATAGATCTTTCTTTCAAACTTGGCTACTGAATTGAATATTTTTCCTTACATGTGACACTCTTTGTTTTTGTTTTGTTTTGTTTTGTTTTGTTTTGTTTTCACTTCTGTTTCTAGGTTTTGAGGAGGATCAATCAAAAGTATGGGGTACTGACCGAGTGGCTCCAATTTTGGGAAATTGAAGCAGAGATGACAGAGCAAGCAAGCAGCTGGAGAGCTTTTATCTTTTGAGGATTAGAAGGACATGCATTTCAAAAAAAGGATTAGAAGGACATAACAAGACGTGCTGGTATGTGATTCATTCTCATCCAAACAATATGCTGCCCTATATAACTCCAATTTCTTCACCACTCTTGTCCTCATTTTCATTTATTTAGTTGCTGTTGCAAACAGGATGAGAATAAGTGGAGAACAATGGCAGGAGCAATATCATATCCCCAAGACAGCAGCAATAGAGATCTTATAGGCTTATCTCTTAGATTATCGTTTTTTTTTTTTTTCGTCTTGTGAGCTTATTATTCTTATAAGCAAGAGACTTGATTTGTACTAAATTTCGATTGAGCGGATAACTTATGCAGAGATTGGTATAAAACTTCCCTTTTATAAAAAAAAACTACTGTACATAACGCACTATGTCAAGGTGTCATGTTTTTGTTTGTAATGACTACTGGAGGGCCAAACGAATCTTGAAGTATCTCTTCTCACTCTATCCATACGAATCCATTGTCACCGCGCCTGTGTCGCTCTGGCATCCGCCGGCCCCGGCCTCCGGCGCCCCGTTCTCCGGCAGGCTTAGAGAGGGGTTCGCCAGCAAACCCGGAGGTGGGGACGGGAGAGAAAGCGGCGAGGCAGAAGCGGCGGTGGCGCTCCTGGAACGGGCGGAGGAGGCCGCCGAGCGTGGTTGGCGCGGAGGCAACATGGCGGTGGCAGGGGCGGGTTTTGCGTCTCCGGCACCGGCCTCCGGTAACCGTTTTCCGCCGCAGACCTGGCTCCAACGGTCTGTCTTCCGCGCTGCACGTAATCCATTCTCCTCTATCTTGATTGGTTCTTAACAATTTTTTGCAGTCCAACTCAGTCCTGGGATAATCCCTATCTCATCCTAGCACTGATGTTTGCTAGTGGCCACCCATGAATTAATCGGTTCATTCAACTTCTACATGAACCAAACGACTATACTATACAGAAATGACGGTGGTAAATAACAAAATAATAAGAGAGTTCCTATTTTCAGCTGTCTGAAGTTGGAGACGATTTCAGACTACAATTCTTGTACAACCAACTAATAATACAATTAAAATGACAACTCACAAGCGACAAATTTGCAAATCCTTTTTTTTTTTTGTATGTCCAACAATGATAAAGATTTCCTATTGTCTAAACAACAACAACAACAAAAAAATCAAGCACCTGAAGTTAGGAAATAAACATAGTGTACGCATACATTGTTATTTTTTCATCTTCTTGTTAGTTTTCCCGATGTGGTCTTTGGGTCCAGTGAAACAAAACAACTGGCAGCTCTGATGAGAAATGATAGAAGTTCAATCTTGATGGTTGATCTGAATTATTAGTACAGCAAACAGCTGTGCAATGCTAATATCATTCACTAATTAAACAGAGTGTCAGACTGCCAGGCTGACACGCTATGTGCGATTACTTAGCGAGGCTGATCTTCAATATTGATGCAAAGGATCAGGAACTGATCCAGGGTATCTTTTTTATGAAAATATTACTTTATAATTTGCACATCACATGCATCTTCTCGCTCGGGACCCATCCACCCACTCGGGCCTCCTTTATTGAATATAGTAAATCGTTTCCATGTCTTTATGAAGTGTATGCGCGGTAGCACTTTTAGCAAAGCTAAGCTTCATAGTTCATTATTTTCGTGGATCTAGGCGACCAAAAACAATTAACTCACTAGTGGTTACAACAGCTTTAGCATCTGTCCTATACTCTGGACCCATGATCGCGTCTCAATAATTCGTCTATCGGGACCCATCCACCCACTCGGTGGTCTTTTGCTCTCATCCACGCCACGCTTCCCATCACCATCACAATCGATATGCTCTTCCAAAGACATCAGATTCTTTGGTGCTCTTTCCGTGGAAAATGCCCAAACTCTCTCAGCACTGAGCGCTCCACTCCAGCCTGATGCTTCGCGTAGACATATAGGGACAGCCAGACAGCCTTCCTCTATGGCTCCGATATGATGCTCATCGCGCCGTTGCCGCTCGCCCCCCCACACTTCTCAGGCGCATTGTAGCTGCAAGCGAGATCGAGCTTGTCGGCGGCAGAGCAATGGAGGCTGCCCTAGTTACTGTCTCCACAGGGGTGATGAAACCGCTCCTATCCAAGCTCACCAAGCTCCTGGGAGAAGAGTATGTGAAGCTGAAAGGTGTGCGCAAGCAGATCGAGTTTTTGAGAGACGAGTTGAGCGCCATGAGTCCCACGCTTGAGATGCTGGCCGATGCAGAGCAGCTCGACCCTCAAATGACGGCATGGAGGGACAAGTTACGTGAGCTGTCATATGACTTGGAAGATTGCATTGATGCCTTCATGGCTCGTGTTGACCACAAGCGTGATGGAGGCTTCATCAAGAGGTTCTTCCACAAGCTGAGGACACTGAAACCACGCCATGAGATTGCCAATCAGATCCAAGAACTCAAGGCATCTGTAATAGAAGCCAGTGAGAGGCACAAGAGGTATGATCTGTCCCAACTAAAAAACAAATCTAGCAGTTCTTCTGTTGATCCCAGGCTGCAGGCGCTTTATGAGGATGTTGATAAACTTGTGGGCATCCATGGGCGTAAGAAGAAAATCATTGAGTTGTTGAACATGGAGGCGAATGGTTCATCAGCAAAACCTAAAGTACTCTCAATTGCTGGTTGTGGAGGTCTT